>CM069906.1:990966-1590966 GCA_036172215.1 Camellia granthamiana | reverse complement strand
TTTCGTATTTATATATATTTATTAATTTTTAAAAATATTTTTTCACAAATATTTTACTATTTAGATACATCTAAAAAAATTATTTAAAATTTTAAAAATATTCACTAAAAAAAAATACACGAAAAATTTAAAAAAATTAATTGAATAAAAATTAAATTCAGAAAACTAAAATCAAACACACTGAATAAGTTTATTTCAATAGCATTTTTATGAAAATCTGTGTAAACTACTTTATCTCTAACAAGAGGAAAACTATTAAAAAAAGCTAAAAAAGGATAACGATTTACAAGTCTATTTTTTAGATTCAATAATATGTAAGTAATATAATCTATATATTATATAAGAAAAATATGATTTTTAGTGAGGAGTCTTGTGAGAGTTTCAATATCTCATAGTAATTTTCTTGATTTTCTTAACTTTAAATAATTAAGAAAATCTCCATTGACTAACTTTTATCTAATAATCCCACATTAGAAAAAGAAAGAAAAAATGAGTTCTTTTACTTATATAAAGTAAATCTTATACTCACATCTCATTTAGTAAGGAGCCTTGTAAGAGTTTCAATATCTCATATTAATTTTCTTGATTTTCTTAATTTTAAACAATTAAAAAAATCTTAATTGGTTAGCTTTTATTTGATAATCTCACATCGAGAAAAATAAGGAAAAAAATGAGTTGTTTTACTCATATAAAGTGAATTTTATACTCTCATCTCATCCCATTTGATATTGTAATCTTGTACATGTTTCAATTCAATTAGTTTAAATTTAAAAAGTTTTAATTAATTAATTAATTATGACCTAGTCGATTAGGCTAAATCATTTTTGATTTGATTTGATTTGATTGATTCGTTGGTTTAACCGCGATTTTAGTGATTTTATCATAATATATTGATTAAATTTGAAAAAAACTAATTTATATTAGCAAAAGGAGATTTTTAGTGAGAAACATTATGATCAATATCGCATACTCATTTTTTTGATTTTCTTAATTTTAAATTAGCTGGTTTCTATTTAATATTTATTTTACAATCTCACATAGACATTTTGATTTTAAAAATAATTTTGTATGAGATTTTAACATTCTAATAATATTTAACTTTAAAATAATTACAATCTAACATCGAGAAAATAAATAAAAAGTGAGTTATTTCACTTATATAAAGTGTTACAATCTCACATCGGGATAAAAAGAAAAAGTGAGTTGTTTCACTTATATAAAGTGAATATTATAAAGGGGGTTTTGAGGGAGAAACCTTCTAGAAGCTTCAATCCCTCATTCTAAAATTATTAAATTTTCTTAATTTTAAACAATTAAGAAAATTCTCATTGGCTAACTTCCATTTACCTCTATTTTACAATCTCACATCAGGAAAAAAATGAAACAATGAATTGTTTCATTTACGTTATTCAAAAAAAAGTTTCATTTACATAAAATGAATCTTATACTCCAATTTAAATAAATTATTGATTTTTTTTTTAATTTTAAACAATTAAGAAAATCCACATTTGCTAGCTTTTATTTACCTTTTATTTTATAATCCCACATCAAGAAAAGAACGAAAAAGTGAATTGTTTCACTTGTATAAAGTGAATCTTATACTCTCATTTATATAAGCAAAATGAGATTTTTAATGAGAAGTTATATAATCAATACTAATTTTTTTTGATTTTCTTAATTTTAAACAATTAAGAAAATCTCAATTAATTAGTTTCTATTTAACTTTTATTTTACAATCTTACATAGAGATTTTGATTTTAAAAATAATTTTGTATGATATTTTGAAACTCTCATAATATTTAACTTTAAAATAATTACAATCTCACATCGAGAAATAAAGAAGTAAGTTGTTTCACTTATATAAAGTGAATCTTATATTCTCATTTAATATTATAATATCGTGCATGTTTCAGTTCAAGATAGTTTAAATTTTAAAGTAAAATTTAAAAGTTTTAATAAATTAATTTTATTGTAAATCGGTTGGTCTTTTGACTTAGCTGATTAAGCTGAATCGTTTTTGGTTTGACTGATTCACTAGTTCAACTGTGGTTTTAGTTGTTTTATCAAAGTATATTATGTTAAACAGGAAAGTAACCCAAGAGGGGGAGTGAATTGGGTAATTAAAAAATTGATCCAAAAGTGTGATTCAAAAGATCTTATGTAAGTAAATGCAACAGATAATCAATGATTAACAGAAAGAAAAGAGAATAGGAAAGAAGAACTTAACACAGAGATTTATAGTGGTTCGGCTTACCGGCTTACATCCACTCCTCAAGAATCCTTCTTGAGAATTTCTTCACTATGAATCGATGCACCACCAAGCTCTTCCAACTTGTGGTTGGTTGTTTTTACAAAATGACTTACTTCAATCTGTCGAGGATCTCTCTCAACAAGATGCCTCACTTTACAAGTGTTTCATTCAGAAAATAAGAAACTAGAAGAAGAGGTTCAACTGTTCTCTTGACAAATACTATCTCTCAAAAGATGGATTATGAAAGTGTAAGCTCACAAGTAAGTTTTGGACGTGCTTACATTTGAAAATGGAAGATCACAAGTGAAATCACAAATATTGAAAATGACGCTCAGTATACTTAGTGTAGTTGCAGTCGTATATCGTGTGTCTTCAGATCTGGAAAAGACTCAGATTTATAGCCTCCATCTAACTTAACTCTTGAAGATGAGAAAAACATACCCGTGTGGGTTTACTATCCGTTGGAGCTGGGGAAGGAAAAGGTTTCCAGCTGTTGTAAATAGAGCATGGCTGGTACAGGCTGTTATCTGACCATTGGAGATGGGGCTTCCTTAAAGGAAGTGATGCCCATGCTTGGGAGATAAAACAAAGGTGGAGGGATATAATGTTGTCTCCAAGCTTTTTCTTTTTCTGATCTAGGGAGTGGTGTGAGTGGAGAATGTTTCCTCCATTAAGTCAGAAAATATTATCCCAAAGTTCCTTTTGATTAGAATAATATATGTCTGATGATGATGTCATAAAGACCCTCTTTGGGTTGGAAGATAGCGGCTAGGTTTTGTTCAACCCAGACATAAAGGTGTCGACCCCTGCAGGTTGGGTGTCGACCCTTTGCTCTGATTTTTCTTTCCTGAGTTGAGTTACATGTGTTCCTAGTGTCGACCCTTGTTGCTGTTGGTGTCGACCCTTGCAACTAAAGTGTATACTGTTTTTTGGTGTCAACCCTTGCTGCTGTTGGTGTCGACCCTTGCGGCTAAAGTGTACACTGCTTTTTGGTGTCGACCCTTGCTGCTGTTGGTGTTGACCCTTGCATCTGGAACACTTAGTTATTTTTCCAACTTTTCCCTGGTGTCGACCCCTGCTTTTCTGGTGTCGACCCTCTGTTCTGGAACACTTTACATTCCTGAGGATTATTCTAGTGTCTACCCTTGGACTTGTGTTAAACAAAGATAGATTTTTGCAACCAAGAGCTAATGCTTATATTTTTGATAACCCAAAAAGTTATTGAAACATAATATTCTAGAGTCTAAAAAAAAATTAGAATCATGACGCACAAATATTAATTTGAAAACTTCGAATAATTAGAAGAATAAAATATTCGTCATAAATCAAAATCAATAGAAAATCGAGTTTGACTAACCTTGGGGCTAACAATCTCTCCTTTTTTGATGATAACAAATATTTATAGTTTTCAAACTATATGTAAAAGGAAGGTATGAGAGGAGTTTTTTGAGAATGTAGGTTTTGAAAAGAATCAAAAACTCCCCCTATAAATAGGTCTTCATGATCAAAGCAAGGAGAGTGAGAAAAGTAATATGATAACTTGATATAGAACAAGCTCCCCCTGTTTGTCACGGCCCGCTCCCCGTACCCAAGGGTTAAGCATCGTGATGGCCAGTAACTGAGGTTACCTCCGACCAATTCTTAAACAAATCAATAAACGCGAGCGGAAGTAATATTTAAATAAGGGTACCAAAATAATCATTGGAGCTTCTATTTTTATTACAAAATATATTGACCAAAAAGGCCGATATGTACATAGAAAAATATCAATAAAAGTGTTGTGTGTGTTTAATCCGTAGCTTCGCATCTAAGGCTTTCCAAAAGCTATTTCCGAATTGCATGTTTTCCTAAAAATTGGTAAATAGCTATAAGCACATGACAGAGTGAGAAATATTATACCAAGAGTATAAGGAACACGAAATAACCATGGATAGTTAATTAGGCCAAAACATTTAAGATAACTAAGTTGGCACAAATAATCCTTTAAGTAGCAGAACTGAAATACAGTAATTATGTAAGTAACTGACCATAACCACGGTACAGAACAGAACAGAACAGAGGTCACAGAAGTGACAGTCAGAACAGAGGTACGGATTCAAGAGGTGGCTCCCACAATAGTGTAGCACTTAGCTCCGCACAGCACTTTGGTCCACACAGAACAAATGTACGGATTCAAGAGGTGGCTCGTACGGATTCTAGAGGTGGCTCCCACAATAGTGTAGCACTTAGCTCCGCACAGCACTTTGCTCTGCACAGAACAGAGGTCAATGGATCAGAGGGCCACAAAGTAACCAAACAGAAGCCAATGGTTATTTAAGTCCCCCAAGGCGTGGGACTCCCATGGTGGTACTTACAAAATATAATTGTATATAAGGTCATAGCCAAATATTCTTTAAAAGTAAAACAAACATACCCATGGGTTTCACTTTAGCAAACAGGGTTCAAAAATAAAACCACGTAACTGAAATCTTTATAAAACATAACTTTTATTAATATACTAATAAAACATAACTTACATAATATAGATTTTGGTAAGTCAAAATATAAGTAAAATACATTTTGGTGACTTAAGGTATAATATAATTCACCTTAACTTTAACACCTTACTCTTTCTTTCCACTATCAAAGATCCTTTCAGCTCCCATTATTTTTCCTTTCTTTCTCTCCTCTCTTTCTTTCCTCTTTCTTTCTTTTTTCTTTCTTCTTTTCTTTTTTTCTCTTCAGGTGAACAGCTTCTCCCTTTTATAAGGAGGAGAGACGCGTACGTGGCCTCCACGTGGCTAGGCGTCGCTTTCGTTCAGATTTAATTCATAATTATATAGATTCATTCTTATCCTTAATAGATATTTAAGATAATTACCTTTGGACCCAACTTTTTAATATAATTATATAAATTAATTAATTCCTAATTAAATTACACTTTATTATATACTAATAGAAAATTAATTATTTATTTTACTACCACACCCATTATTATTATTATTATTATTATTATTATTATTATTATTATTATTATTATTATTATTATTTTGACCCCTAAACTTTTAATAATTATATTATTTTACAAAATTACGCATAATAATATATAATAAATTATATATTTTCCGAACTAAGATTAAATAATATTAGTATAAATTCTACAGAATAATTAGAAATCTGGGTAGTTACACTATTAGTGTTCACTGAACCATTCAATTAATTTTTGTTTATTTTTATTGAATGAAATCACAAGCATTGAATGAGATCACAAAAAGTTCCATAAAGAGACATAATAAATTATCGACATGTTTTATGTTAACAAGATTTATATAACTTTGTAGAGTATCCAAAATAACACCAAACAATATCTTTCCAACTGGTGTTACCAAAACAAGTTTGTAGGCAAGACATGTACAACCATCTACTTCATCTAATTGCTATCCTTGAGAGAGATACAAACTGTGCAACATATATATATATATATATCTAACCAATAACAAAAGGATAAAACTTTAACACTATAGTCTGAGTGACACCAGACACCAAAAATATTGACACAAACCAAAAGTATTGCCACAAAAAAACTTTTAACTATTTGACATATTGAGATTCTTCTCCTCTTTTGTCATCAACTGTCACGACCCAAACCCGCCCCTATGGGTTTAGCACCGTAACCGGCCAGTAATCCGAGATTACCGAAGGCCTACTGAACAGTAAGACAGTAAAACAGAGTACAGGGGCATGGCGGAAGCCAATACAGTAATAAAACAATGTCCAATGAGCTGTGACAGTCTGTATGCCAAAAAGATTTTTCATGCATATAAACATTCAGTACAGAACAGTTATGCACAATATTTACAATCATTCAGTACAGGGGCTTAACCCCTACTAAACAGTACAGTCTATACGGTGTTACAAAAACGGTACAGTGACAGACGGGGAAGTAAAAACGCCCCTAAGCCCTGGCTTGGCAAGCTCGGAACCTCGCAGTGAGGCACAACGGTTGGCTTGACAAAACTGGGACTCGACCCCGACGCTTCTAGCTTTGATCCGATGCCTGTACACCTACATATATATATGAGCAGTGAGCTAAAGCCCAGTGAATAACATAATGCGTAAAGAGGTTTAGAATGAATGTCCTTACGGTAATGAAAACAGTTCATTTCAATCAGTATTTCAGTTGTTCAGTACAGTAAGCAGTCATATGTGGTACATCCATTAGCATAACAGTAACAGTAGGTCTGAAAGACCGAACAGTAATGATGGCCATCAATCAGTAAACAGTAGTGGTTCCACGAGGGAACCAACAGAGATCTCTGTAACGATAACAGTAAACAGTAGGAGCTAAGGATGCCACAGTTGTAACAACCCTCGTACTGATTACCGATAAACTACTGAATTAGCTACTGGTTACTGCTAAACTGAACTGATAATGACTGATAATTGAATTAACTGAAGTACTGAATGGACTGATTGAAATCGAAACTGAAATTGAATAAGTTTATCTATTGAATTGCATATTGCATCTGTTTGATTGATTGATTATCTGTTTGATCAGTTATGTTTAAACTGCTAATTGAAGGTCTTATCGGCGGCCGAGTTAGGAACCGTTTAGAGTTTTGGGATCAGTAGAATATTTGTGATTTATTGGTATATTTATCTGAAAATTGATTAGGAATGATTAAATTAGATTAAAAGGAGTTAATTGCCAAATTTAACTTATTTACCAATTACCACCTATAGTGGGCCTTTATTTATTATTATTGTTTGAGCCTTATCACCTAATCAAAACAATTGATCAGCCATTCCTTCACTCCAGCCGACCAAAGTGAGAGAGAGGGAGAGAATTAAGAGGAAAATTGAATTCATCTTGTTCATCTTGTGGATTGCTTGGGAATTTGAAGGATTTGTAACATAGGTTGCTAAATTGAACTTCTAGACAAGAAAGTGAGACTTAGGTAAGGAAATTCACCATCTTCTTGTTGTCTTTAAGCTTCATCTTGCATGGTTCATGCTCCATTGTAGGATTAAACCATGATTTAGTGCTAAGAGGTTGAATTATGCTTGGATTGTTGCATGCATGTTTGAATTGAAGAGTTTTGGGTTGATTTCATGGAAAATGTTGCATGCATGTTCATGTTAATGTTTAGGACCATGACTTCATCTTGTTTTTGGAGCAATTGGCTCCTTAGAGCACCAAATTGAAGCTTGGAAATGATTTGAATCCTTGCGTGTTGCATGTTCATCTTGTTCTTGAAAAATGGTTTGAGTTTGGGTTTGAATTAAACACCCTTGGGCTTTGATTTCTTAAATTGAGTTTTGAAACTTGTTGTACATTGGGTTTGCAAGGGTTTTTCCAAAAAATAGCCCAAGAGGATCGAAAATGTTGCTTTTGAACTTGGTTTTGAGCTTGGGACTCAAATCTGGGATTTCCAGATTTTTGTTGTCCGCTCGAGCGGAAGAAGTAGCGCTTGAGCAGAGAAATCGAGCTCCCAGCATCTTGCACTGTGCATCAATCCGCTCGAGCGGAGTATTGGGCGCTCGAGCGGAGGACTAGGTGACACGCTTGAGCGGGCGTCGAGCGGAGATTTCACCTATCCAGTACTTTTTGGTCCACTCGAGCAGGGATGTTGCCGCTCGAGCGGGGACCTTTGTTTGCTTTTCCGCTCGAGCGGGGAAACCTGCGCTCGAGCGGGACTCTGTTTCACTGAAAATTCTGCAAATGTTTTCTAAGTGCATCTTTGCATCCTCTTTCCATCCTAGGCATTCCTAGGGCGTATTTAAGGCATCTTAATGAGGATGTAGGTGTAGAACACACCAAGGCATTTAAGGATTAAGTTATTATCCTTCCCAACTGTATAACTTAGTGTGTGTTCTATTTGTTAACTGTTTAGGGTTGGCTCTCTGGGACGCGCTCTAGCTGCTATTAGCCCAATCTCTGTGAGTAACGATTGTGTAAAGATATGTTCAAAATGGTTATCTTTTGAATACTGAACTGAACTGTTTATTGAACTGATATTATTTACTGAATAAATGTATGTCCTGTATTCTGAACTGTATTGTGGCATCCTTAGCACTTACTGTTTACTGTTACTGTTACAGAGCTCTGTCGGTTCCCTTGTGGAACCATACTGTTTACTGATTGATGGCCATCATTACTGTTGGGTCTGTTAAGACCCGGTCCTTTTGGACCTACTGGTTATAGGCTAATGGGTGTACCACATATGACTGATTGACTGAAATACTGAAAGACTGAAATACTGTTTAATGAACTGTTTTCCTTACTGTAAGGACATTCATTCATAACCTCTTTACGCTTTATGTTATTCACTGGGCTTTAGCTCACTGTTTATATATATATATATATATGTAGATTCTCAGCAGCCAGACCGGAGCTAGGAGCGTGGGTTGGTCCCCAGTTTTGTCAAGCCAGCCTATGTGCCTCACTGCGAGGTCCCGAGTTGCCATGCTATGGCTTGGGGTGTTTTTGTGTCCCCCATCGGTCTCCTTACTGTTTTGTACTACCGTATAGACTGTCTACTGTTTTACTGTACTGTTATCGGGGGATTAGGCCCCCGTACTGAATGTTTGTATATGAACTGTATGAATGCATGAAAATGTTTTTGGCATACAGATTTTCACAGCTCAATGGACACTAGTTACTTACGGTATTGGCTTCCGCCAGGCCCTGTACTCTGTTTAACTGTATTACTGTTCAGCAGGCCTTCGGTAATCTCGGATTACTGGCCAGTTACGGTGCTAAACCCATAGGGCTGGGTTTGGGTCGTGACAACAGTACAGTTCAGAAATAAAGGACATACATTCATTCGGAAGTCAATATCAGTTCAGTAAGCAGTTCAGTTCAGTATTCAAAAGATAATCATTTTGAACATATCTTTACACAATTGTTACTCACAGAGTTATGGGCTACAGTGAACTAGAGCGTCTCCTTAGGAAGCCAATCCTACACAGTTTACAGATTGAACACACACTAAGTTTCACAGTTGGGGAAGGATAGTAACTCAATCCCTAAATTTGCCTTGGTGTGTTCTACATCTATATCCTCTTAAAGTTGCCTTAAATATGCCCTAAGAATGCCTAGGATGGAAAGAGGATCCAAAGATGCACTTTGGGACACTTTACAAAATTTGCTGAAAACAGGGTCTCGCTCGAGCGAGGCTTTCTTCGCTCGAGCGGACATGCAGAAAAAGGAGCTCCGCTCGAGCGTTAAATCCGTCGCTCGAGCGGACTGTGTGCTACAGTAAAAATGCTGGATGCTCAGAATTTACGCCCGATGCTCGCTCGAGCGTAAGACACAGCTCTCCGCTCGAGCGTAAATACCCTCGCTCGAGCGTACGCCTGCGCGCACAAAAATGCTGAGAGCTTGAAATTTCCGCTCGAGCCACCATTCCCTCGCTCGAGCAGGGCTCAGGAGAAACGATGGTCGCTCGAGCGTAGGAGCCAAATTCTGAAATTTCCAGATTTGCCTCTCAAGCTCAAACCAAGCATTCCTAAGCTGAAAAACTCAACCTCTTGGGCCCAAATTCTAGAAAACACATCCAAGCTCAATATACAACAAGTTTCAAAGCTCAATTTGCGAATTAAAGCCCAAGAGTGAGTCAATTAAACCAATTTCAAACCCATTTTCATGAACATGAAGAACATGCAAACATGCATGAATCCAAATCATCTCAAAGCTTCAAAACATGCTCTAATGAGTTTATTCTTTTCAAAACAAGTTGAAAACTTGGACTTAGGCTTAATTATGAACATGCATGTGACAATTTGCTATGAAATCAACTCAAAATTCATCAATACACACATGCATGCATGAAATGAGCTACAATACAACATTACAAGCCATAAATTGGCTCTAGACTTCAACTTAGCTCTAAATCATGCAAGAGTCTAACAAAATTGCAAATAAAAGGGTAGTTATTCTACCTTAGGTCTTGAATTAGAGGTGTAGGAGCTCAATTATACAATTGTCTTCTAAAATCTCCAAGTCCATAAGCAATTCCTCAAGAACAAGTTGAATTCACTCCAACCCTCTCACTCTTCTCTCTAGTTCGGTGGTGTGCTCAAATGTGGCTGATGAAAAGCTTTGTTTGAGTATATACAAGGCTCTACAATAATAATAAACAAGGCCCCACTAGATGGCATTATGGTAAATAAGTCCATATCTTGTGTTTTATCACTATTAATCTAATTTAATCATACCAAATCGACTTTCAGATAATTACACCATAAAATCACATAAATTATGATGATCATGAAACACTAAACGATTTCCGGTTCGGCCGCCGATAAGGCCTTCAATTAGCAGTTTAAACGAAACAAACTGAACAGATAATCAACTAGTCAAACAGATAGAATGCAAAATAACTCATATATACTCAGTCAATTCAGTTCCAGTTTCCAGTCAGTCAGTTCAATAATTCAATCAGTTCATTTACCTTCCGTAATCGGTCTTAATTTAGCAATAATCGGTATTAATCGGTGATCAGTAACGAGAGTTATTACAGTCTTCCCTCCTTATATAGAGTTTAGTCCTCTAAACTCGAGTTACCTTCATTCTGGAAGAAAACAGGGTTCAGCAGGAACAAATCAGGATATCTTTTAGCCATGTCGTCTTCCCTTTCCCAAGTAGCATACACGCCACCATGGTTTTTCCAGTCAACTTTCACTAACGGGCTCTCTTTGTTTCTCAGTTTCTTGATCCGTCTGTTTACAATCTGTACAGGCCGCTCCTCGTAAGTGTAGTCGTCACTCAACACTATCCGAGTAGGCTCAATCACATGGAATGGATCCCGGAGATAATCTCTCAACATAGAAATGTGGAAGACGTTGTGCATATGCTCTATTTCAGGAGGAAGCGCAACTTGATACACCACCGGATTGATTTTCTCAATAATCTGATACGGTCCGACATATCTTGGCGCTAACTTGCCTTTGACTCCAAAACGAGTCTGGCCTTTCATTGGTGTCACTTTCACAAACACATGATCACCCACTTCATATTCTCGGTCTCGTCTTCTAACATCTGCATAACTTTTCTATCTGCTCTGTGCTGTTTTCAGTCGCTGCTGTATCAGTTTTACTTTCTCAGTCATTTTATATACAATCTCGAGCCCAAGCAAAGGCCCATCTCTAACTTCCGCCCAGCAAATCGGAGATCTACATTTCCTGCCATACAATGCCTCAAAAGGCGCCATACCAATACTCGAATGATAACTGTTGTTGTAGGCGAATTCAGCTAAGGGCAAATGGCTTTCCTAGTTTCCCTGAAAATCAAGGACACACATTCTCAGTAAATCCTCCAGAGTCTGGATGGTCCTCTCTAACTGACCATCTGTCTGAGGATGATAGGCACTACTTAGTCTCAGTTCAGTCCCCAATGCAGTCTGTAGGCTTTGCCAAAACCTCGATGTAAACTTCGAATCCCTGTCAGAAAAAATGGACACAGGCACTCCATACAGTCTAACAATTTCATCAATATAGAGTATAGCCAATTTGTCCGCATTATAAATTGTCTTAACAGGTAGGAAGTGAGCAGATTTAGTCAGTCTATCAACAATAACCCAAATTGAATCCATACCTTTTCTGGAGCGAGGCAAACCAACGATAAAATCCATCGTGATATGCTCCAATTTCCACTCCGGTATGGGCAAGGGTTGCAATAAGCTTGCGGGTCGTTGATGTTCCGCTTTGACCTGTTGGCAATGAAGACATTTCGATACAAAGTCGGCAATTTCTTTCTTCATTCCCGGCCACCAGAAATTCAATTTCAAATCTTGATACATTTTCGTATTTCCTGGATGGATATAAAATTTTGAGTTGTGGCCCTCTTGCAGAACTCTCCTCTTCAGTTCAAAATCGTTTGGTACACACAGTCTTTCCTGAAATTTCAGTACATCATTTTCAAATTTGAATCCCGGCCTCGGTTTAGATTCTCGTTCATCGATGATCTTTTTCAAGAAGTCATCCTGTTGTTGTTTCTCTTTAATCTCTTCAATCAAAGCCGGTTGAGCAGAAATAGCAGCTATTGTTCCACCTTGTTCTCGCAAAACAATTTCAATTCCAGATTTTTCAAGGTCACAAAGCAACTCTTTCTGTCCAGTGAGCAAACAAGCTAAATTTGCAATCGATTTCTGGCTTAGTGCATCGGCAACGGTGTTGGCTTTTCCCGGATGGTACAGAATCTGGAGATCATAATCTTTAATCAGCTCTAGCCATCTCCGCTGTCTCATGTTCAGTTCTTTCTGAGTGAAGAAGTATTTCAGACTCTTGTGGTCGGTATAAACTTCACACGTCGCCCCATACAGGTAGTGACGCCAGATTTTCAGTGCAAACACTACTGCAGCCAGTTCCAGGTCATGGGTTGGGTAGTTCTTTTCATGAGGCCTCAATTGTCGGGAAGCATAGGCGATTACTCTCCCATTCTGCATTAAAACACATCCCAAACCCTTGTGAGAAGCATCACTAAATACAGTATAACCATCCGTACCTGAAGGTAAGGTAAGCACAGGTGCAGTCACAAGGCGAGTTTTCAACTCTTGGAATGCTGATTCCCTTTGGTCAGTCCAGTCAAATGATGTCCCCTTCTGTGTCAATTGAGTCAACGGTAAGGCAATTTTGGAGAAATCTTTGACAAATCTCCTGTAATATCCAGCCAATCCCAAAAAGTTTCAGACTTCTATCACATTTGTTGGTCTAGGCCAGTTCATTACAGCTTCAATTTTCTGCGGATCAACAGAAATTCCATCTTTGCTAACAACATGCCCCAAAAACATAACATGATCAAGCCAAAACTCATATTTAGACAGTTTAGCATAAAGTTTCTGTTCTCTTAAGGTCTGTAGGGCAAGCCTCAGATGATGTTCATGTTCCTCTCTAGTCTTAGAATAAATCAGGATGTCATCAATGAATACAACAATAAAGTCATCAAGGTATGGTTTAAAGATTCTATTCATGAGGTCCATAAATGCTGCTGGTGCATTGGTAACTCCAAAAGGCATAACTAGAAATTCGTAATGTCCATACCTTGTTCTAAAAGCAGTCTTATCAATGTCTTCTGGTTTAACCTTTAACTGATGATATCCGGATCTGAGGTCAATCTTAGAAAACACTTGAGCACCCTGTAACTGATCAAATAAGTCATCAATACGAGGTAATGGGTATTTATTTTTCACAGTTACCTTGTTCAGTTCACGGTAGTCAATGCACAGTCTCAATGAGCCGTCTTTCTTTCTCACAAACAAAACCGGTGCACCCCACGGTGAAGTACTAGGCCTGATAAACTTCTTGTCTAATAGTTCTTGCAGTTGCACTTTCAATTCCTTCAGTTCAGTCGAAGCCATTCTGTAGGGAGCTTTAGATATTGGCTGTGTACCCGGAATCACGTCAATGGTGAACTCAATCTCCCTGTCAATCAAATCCTCCGGCAGATCATCTGGAAAAACGTCTGGGAATTCTCTGACTATAGGTATACAGTTCACATTAGTTTTAACATTATCATCAATAGATACAGTCAGTACAGAACACAGATATCCTTTACACCCTTTTCTAATCAATTTAACAACTTTCACAGAGGAAATCAAATATGGAGGAGGCACTACTCCACTCCCATTAAATACAAATTCGGGCAAACCCAGTGGGCGGAAAATAACTTGTTTTGTCACACAGTCAATGGTAGCATGATATTTTTGTAACCAATCCATCCCCAATATTACATCAAAGTGATCAATGTTCAATGGCAGTAAATCAATAAACAGATGCATATTCCCAACAATAATTTCACAGGCAGGATACATATATGCACATGTCATGGATCCCCCAACAGGTGATGATACAGCTAACAGATAGTTCATGGGTTCTAAGGGTCTATTCAATTTTCGCGAGAAAGCATGTGATACATAAGAATGTGTAGACCCCGAATCAATCAATACATATGCATTTTGAGCACAAATAGAGAGGATACCTGACACAACGGTCTCAGTATTTTGCACGTCTCCCGGTACTAGGGCAAACACTCGGCCCTGCCTCATAGGCTCTTTCCCGGTAGCTTTGGGGTTAGGCTTTGGTGCTACAGTCGATGCTGCGGCCCTGCCTGCAGCTTTACTATTGCCCGGAGCAGTGGAAGGGCAATCTTTCACCATGTGGCCCACCTTGCCACACCTGTAACAAGCACCAGAAATTTTATAACAAACTCCCTTATGGTTCTTACCACATTCGGAACAGGGCGGAAAGGGATGGTTTCCTTGACTAGAAGTAGTCGTTGACCCTGTATTTTGCTTTTTGTTCTTGCCTTTCTTGAACTTAAAATTCTGTCTTTTACCACGCCACTCAGACGCTGGTGTTTCAGATTGTTTCACAGCTTCGATGTTCGACTCGGCCATCAATGCTCGGTCAAGAACACCTACATAAGTCAGTAACTTCAAAACATTTATCCTGTCCAGTATTGCAACATTCAGGCCGCCTTCAAACCTTCTGGCCTTCTTATAATCAGTATCCACCATATGTAGTGCATATCTAGCGAGTCCAGTAAACTTTGTTTCGTATTTGGCAACAAACATCGTGCCCTGCTTCAGTTGTTCAAATTCAGTCACCTTCCTATCCCTGACACATTGAGGGAAGTACTTTTCAAAGAAGACTACTTTGAATTGAGCCCAAGTCATAATGGTGTTGTCATCCCGAGTAAGCATCCACCACCTTCTTGCTTCTTCTTGCAAAGTGAAAGTGGCCAACAGTACTTTATGTGCCTCCGAGCACGGAAACACCTCAAACAATTTTTTGGTCTCCAAAACCCATGCTTCAGCCTTTAACGGTTCAAGACCTCCCTGAAAGGATGGCGGTTTCAGTTTGCTGAACTTCTGGGTGAGAGCAATTATATCCCCATCATTCACATTGACATTATGTTCCGGCTGTACCGGAGGAGGAGGATGTGGGGGCTGTTGGTTCTGTTGTTGGTCCAATCTAGCAGTTATCAGTTCCATCATTCTTTCCAGTCTGGCCATTCTGGCCTCAGAAGATGAGAATTCAGATTCATTTGCAGTGTTTGCATTATCCATTTCACTATAAGCAGTTATAACAGTTTCAATCATAAGCAGTTATGTACTTAAACAGTTTATCACATAAGCAATCATGTGTTTAAACAGATTAACATATAATCAGTCATGTCATAACCATACACTTTCATGCCTATGAATGCCCTAATCGCTTTTCTAGGACACTCTATAGCTCATTTGGACACGTGTGTGCGGTATAACTCGTGGTTAAGTATCGCTCTGATACCACTCTGTTACGACCCAAACCCGCCCCTATGGGTTTAGCACCGTAACCGGCCAGTAATCCGAGATTACCGAAGGCCTACTGAACAATAAGACAGTAAAACAAAGTACAAGGGCATGGCGGAAGCCAATACAGTAATAAAACAATGTCCAATGAGCTGTGACAGTCTGTATGCCAAAAAGATTTTTCATGCATATAAACATTCAGTACAGAACAGTTATGCACAATATTTACAATCATTCAGTACAGGGGCTTAACCCCTACTAAACAGTACAGTCTCAGTCTATACGGTGTTACAAAAACGGTACAGTGACAAACGGGGAAGTAAAAACGCCCCTAAGCCCTGGCTTGGCAGGCTCGGAACCTCGTAGTGAGGCACAACGGTTGGCTTGACAAAACTGGGACTCGACCCCGACGCTTCTAGCTTTGATCCGGTGCCTGTACACCTACATATATATATGAGCAGTGAGCTAAAGCCCAGTGAATAACATAATGCGTAAAGAGGTTTAGAATGAATGTCCTTACGGTAATGAAAACAGTTCATTTCAATCAGTATTTCAGTTGTTCAGTACAGTAAGCAGTCATATGTGGTACATCCATTAGCATAACAGTAACAGTAGGTCTGAAAGACCGAATAGTAATGATGGCCATCAATCAGTAAACAGTAGTGGTTCCATGAGGGAACCGACAGAGATCTCTGTAACAGTAACAGTAAACAGTAGGAGCTAAGGATGCCACAGTACAGTTCAGAAATAAAGGACATACATTCATTCGGAAGTCAATATCAGTTCAGTAAGCAGTTCAGTTCAGTATTCAAAAGATAATCATTTTGAACATATCTTTACACAATTGTTACTCACAGAGTTCTGGGCTACAGTGAACTAGAGCGTCTCCTCAGGAAGCCAATCCTACACAGTTTACAGATTGAACACACACTAAGTTTCACAGTTGGGGAAGGATAGTAACTCAATCCCTAAATTTGCCTTGGTGTGTTCTACATCTATATCCTCTTAAAGTTGCCTTAAATATGCCCTAGGAATGCCTAGGATGGAAAGAGGATGCAAAGATGCACTTTGGGACACTTTACAAAATTTGCTGAAAATAGGGGTCTCGCTCGAGCGAGGCTTTCTTCGCTCGAGCGGACATGCAGAAAAAGGAGCTCCGCTCGAGCGTTAAATCCGTCGCTCGAGCGGACTGTGTGCTACAGTAAAAATGCTGGATGCTCAGAATTTACGCCCGATGCTCGCTCGATGCTCGCTTGAGCGTAAGACACAGCTCTCCGCTCGAGCGTAAGTACCCTCGCTCGAGCGTACGCCTGCGCGCACAAAAATGCTGAGAGCTTGAAATTTCCGCTCGAGCCACCATTCCCTCGCTCGAGCAGGGCTCAGGAGAAACGATGGTCGCTCGAGCGTAGGAGCCAAATTCTGAAATTTCCAAATTTGCCTCTCAAGCTCAAACCAAGCATTCCTAAGCTGAAAAACTCAACCTCTTGGGCCCAAATTCTGGAAAACACATCCAAGCTCAATATACAACAAGTTTCAAAGCTCAATTTGCGAATTAAAGCCCAAGAGTGAGTCAATTAAACCAATTTCAAACCCATTTTCATGAACATGAAGAACATGCAAACATGCATGAATCCAAATCATCTCAAAGCTTCAAAACATGCTCTAATGAGTTTATTCTTTTCAAAACAAGTTAAAAACTTGGACTTAGGCTTAATTATGAACATGCATGTGACAATTTGCCATGAAATCAACTCAAAATTCATCAATACACACATGCATGCATGAAATGAGCTACAATACAACATTACAAGCCATAAATTGGCTCTAGACTTCAACTTAGCTCTAAATCATGCAAGAGTCTAACAAAATTGCAAATAAAAGGGTAGTTATTCTACCTTAGGTCTTGAATTAGAGGTGTAGGAGCTCAATTATACAATTGTCTTCTAAAATTTCCAAGTCCATAAGCAATTCCTCAAGAACAAGTTGAATTCACTCCAACCCTCTCACTCTTCTCTCTAGTTCGGTGGTGTGCTCAAATGTGGCTGATGAAAAGCTTTGTTTGAGTATATAAAAGGCTCTACAATAATAATAAACAAGGCCCCACTAGATGGCATTATGGTAAATAAGTCCATATCTTGTGTTTTATCACTATTAATCTAATTTAATCATACCAAATCGACTTTCAGATAATTACACCATAAAATCACATAAATTATGATGATCATGAAACACTAAACGATTTCCGGTTCGGCCGCCGATAAGGCCTTCAATTAGCAGTTTAAACGAAACAAACTGAACAGATAATCAACTAGTCAAACAGATAGAATGCAAAATAACTCATATATACTCAGTCAATTCAGTTCCAGTTTCCAGTCAGTCAATTCAATAATTCAATCAGTTCATTTACTTTCCGTAATCGGTCTTAATTTAGCAGTAATCGGTATTAATCGGTGATCAGTAACGAGGGTTATTACATCAACAAAAGAGGTGCGCAGCTTCAGCGAAAGGGAAGAGGAGGGCGAGGCCAATGTAGGGCAGCTTCGTGCCACCCTTGGGAAAACCACAGTATGAATTTGCGAATTTGCGAACCTAAATCGTCGTCCCAGCGCTGCTGAAAAATTTGTCGAAATTCTTCGTTGGAAACTTTGATCCCGTAGATAGCTTTGACCATGCTCTCAACACTTTCTTTAGCAGCGGCAATGACTTATTCTTGTTGCAGCTTCATGCGGTCAATGTCTTTCTGCATGGCAGGCTGCTGAGTGACAAGTTGTAGAACCAAGAGGCTCAATTCATCGATCTTTTCTTCCATGGCAGAGGATGAGGAGGCAGGTATAGTGTGAGAAGATGATGGGATGTTAGAGGCAGGGAGGGAGGTGGACCCTAGGTTTAGATTATTGAGCCTAGAGTTGATTGAAGCAATCCCATCAAAGAGGGGGCCCTAAACCAAGGAATCAAGATGGTCAATTTTAAGAGATAGAGATGAGAGATCAGAAGAAGATGGTAGAGAAGATAGATCAGGAGAGGAGAAGTGACGAGAAGAGGAATTGGGAAGGGAGAAACCAGGGGTATAAAAACCAGGGGAAGAGAGACTAGGTTTCTTGGTTTTGGTCCAGATTCAATTGATAAGAGAGTATCCCATATTATGCAGAGTTTCAGCTCCATACCGAAAAGGGTCTCGAGGGACTTTTTCTTCCCCCTTGAGGTCAATGTTGAAATGCTTGAAGAGTTTTGTGAAAATCATTCCGAATGGAAGGGCCTGATTAGTTTGTTTGTGAGCCTGAATAATACAATGAGTTACTAGAAAGCCAAAATCAATGAGGTAACCAGTGGCTAGAGCCTAAATGAGAAACGTATGACCGTAAGTGATGGCATCGAAACGTCTAGAACGGGAAATGATGTTGTGTGTGATGATGTGATGGAGTAGTCTCAGTTTGAGGGAAAGGTCTTTCCCAGAGACGGTGGCATTACCATGTAACTCGGGGTTATTTGTGATGAATCAAAAACCGATAAGGTGAGAGTAATTGGGTAAGTTAAGGACAGCAACAGTTGGTGTGACCCTTTCACTGTCATTGGAAGTTTTTAAAATGGAGTTTATGACATCGGGATTCAAAGTAAAGGACATACCCTTGACAAAACACTCTAGGGTATGAGAAGAGGCTTAAGTATTATAAGAGAGATTTGTAAAAAATTCCTTAATCAGTGTGAGGTAAATGACACAGTCAAGTTTTAACAAGGAGGACTATTTTTGGTTGTCAAACCAAGTTTTTATAGGAATGAAATGTTTCTCAAAGAAAGCAAGATCAATGGTTTTGCCAGAAATTAACTTTCGTCGATTGAAGTCCTTGTTGAAGGAGGATCGAGCTTCATTGTTCTTGAAGCGTTGGACAGAGGAAAAGGTAGCAGCAGTGGTGGAGGAGGTGGAGGAACGAGGACACTTTCTGGTTTGAACTGGAGGAGGATCTTGAGATTCCATGGTGAGAAGAAAGGAGGCGGTCGCTAGAAGGAGGGAAGATGATCGGAATGTGGATTGCCAGAATAGGAAAAGGGGGTTAGGGCTAGGGATTTAATGGTGTCGTGAGAGAGAGAGAGGAAGGGTCAAGGAGTATTTAAATATATTTGAGTGGGTGTCGACCCTCGTAAAGAGAGGGGTCGACCCTTTGAATATAAAAGGATCGCGCGGCAAGCCCTTAGGCAACTAACAAGTGTTGACCCTTAGGAATGGGGGGTCGACACTAAAAAGCAGTGTCCTTAAAAACATCAGGTGTCGACCCTATGGAGCAAGGGGTCGACCCTTAGGGGTCCCGAAGAGCAAAAAACTAGTGCAAATCACACTAAATTTCACAAGGAAGTATAATGAAACATAGGAACCATCATATAGGAACATTTAACATGCCAAGTTCAGTTCGTATAAGATAAAATTGTTCCTTATTAAGAGGCTTGGTAAAGATATCGGCCAATTGTCGGCTTGTAAGCACAAATTCGAGTTCAATGTCACCTTTAAGTACATGATCTCGTAGAAAGTGGTGCCTTATTTCAATGTGTTTAGTGCGTGAGTGCTGTATGGGATTTTTTGAAAGATTGATGGCACTAGTGTTATCACATTTAATGGGAATGTGATCAAAGTGAAATCCAAAATCAAGGAAGTTGTTGTTTCATCCAAAGTATTTGAGCACAACAGCTAGCAACGACAATATATTCTACTTCAGCAGTAGATAATGCCACATAATTTTGTTTCTTACAAAACCATGAAGTGAGTGAATTTCCAAGAAATTGACAAGTACCACTAGTGCTTTTTCGGTCAAGTCTGCATCCCGCAAAATTGGCGTCTGAGTAACCATAGAGATAAAAAACATTTATTTTAGGGTACCAAAGACCCAAAAATGGGGTGCCCACGAGATATCTAAAATGCGTTTTACTGCGGTGATGTGTGACTCTTTTGGAGCTGATTGAAAATGAGCACACATACATACACTAAACATGAAATCGGGTCTACTAGCTGTTAGATAGAGTAAAGAATCAATCATACCTCGATATTTCTTTTCGTCTACTGGTTTACTTTGCTCATCTTTGTCGATTTTAATCGATGTGCTCATAGGAGTAGCTGTGGGTTTGGACAAGTCCATTTCAAATCTTTTGAGAAGATCTTTAATATATTTTGCTTGAGATAGATGAATACCATCTTGGGTTTGTTTTATTTGTAATCCGAGAAAGTAAGTCAACTCTTCCATCATACTCATTTCAAATTCCTCCTGTATATCCTTAGCAAATTCCTCGCACAAAAATTCATTAGTAGCTCCGAATATGATATTATCGACACAAATTTGAACAATGAGCATATCATCATTTTTTATTTTTATGAAAAGAATGGCATCAATTTTTCCACGAGAAAAACCTTTTTCAATAAGAAAATTGCTCAAGCGTTCATACCAGGCTCTAGGAGCTTGTTTTAAACCATACAAGGCTTTTGAAAGTTTATATACATAGTCTGGGTGTTTGTGGTTTTCAAAACTAGGAGGTTGTTCAATATACACTTCCTCCGAAATATAACCACTTAAAAAGACACTTTTCACATCCATTTGGTAAAGTTTAAAATTTCGAAAACAAGCAAATGCAAGCAACATACGTATGGCTTCAACACGTGCAACAGGTGCAAAAGTTTCGTCAAAATCAGTACCCTCTTCTTGGTCATAACCTTGGGCTACAAGTCTAGCTTTGTTTTGAATAACAACACCGGATTCATCCATTTTGTTTTGAAAGATCCATTTAGTTCCAATAGCAGAACGTTTTGTAGGGCGAGGAGATAAATCCCAAACTTCATTTCTTTCAAACTGATTTAACTCTTCTTGCATAGCAAAAATCCAATTTTCATCGAGTTCAGCCTCAAAAAAAGTTTTTGGTTCAAATTGAGAAACAAAAGCTAAATTACCACAGATATTATTAAGAGATGAACGAGTTCTTACTCCTTGTGTGGCGTCTCCTATAATGAGATCCTTGGGATGTCCATGAGCATGCTTCCATTCTTTGGGTAGATCATGTTCCGTTATGGGATGGGCATATTCTTTTTGAAGATCTTCAATAGAGATTTCAACATTGGGTTTCGAGGAAGGAAGTTCATCATTTTCTGATAAATAAATGCCTTCACTTCTTGGATTAGAATTTGTAGCATCATCAATGTGGGGTCGAGGTTCGGGAGTCGTAGAAATTCCGGATAGTCGAATCTGGGAGAGTCGAGGTTCGAAGCACTCAGCCATTGGCTCGAAAGCCCAAATCCAACCCTACTCGGCCAAATAACCGATTAAGCGAGGGGCCGAGTGAAGATTGGTCCATTATAAAATGTGCCGAATATAAGGTGGGGGATGGACCTAATCCTGAGGCTTAAAGAAGAAAATATATAAATAGAAGAGAGATCAGCCAGAAGGAGATAGGTGAGAATTATTGTGCTTAACTTAGAATACAAGCATTCTTGAGTGTAGAGACTGACTTATCCATCGGAGTGCTAATTCCGACACCTCCGACCAGAGTGTTTATTCCTTTTCAGGTGACTATCAGCGGATCTCGAGTGCTTCCCAGGATCAGAAGAGTATTTCCAAACCACTTCTCCGCAACTGGCGCCGTCTGTGGGAATACTCAAGCACATCCACGGCGAGCGTGACGGAAGATCCTCCAACAGTCACTGTTGACCCTATACCGCAAGATGAAACCACTCCAACAAACATGTTTGGAACAGAGACTATCGCCGCAAGACGTGCCTTGAATTTCGCCTCACCCTCGACTTCGGAGCACGAAGCAATGCAAGCGCTCCTGGAACAAGCAAAGCAAAACGAACAAAGATTGGAGAACATGATTGAAGAGAACGAACATCTCCGTCAGGATTTGGCCTTGGAGGTGGCGAAGTCCAAACAAGCTGCATACCAAGGCCTGGAATGACCCGAGAGGGCAGCTGGTCGAAGATATCGAGCCCGACAACAAGATACTGATAGCAACTCCGACTCATTATCCTCAGAGTCCAAGAAAGAGGGACGATCTGAAATTTCCAATTCTTCTGAAGAGAGTCCCCGTACAAGGCGTAAGTGAAGAAGAAATAGCTCGGATGACGATCAACACGATCCTTTTGTATAACGGATTGCAAAGGCAGTACTACCCAAGAAATTCAAAGCACCGTCATGCACCCTGTCTGACGGTAAATTGGTACAAAATGGCCGGCTACAACCGTACATCCGAAAAGGCAACCCAACCAAAGCAATAGCCTTGACACAGGATTCACATTTGCTCCACATGATCCACATGATATACAGCCTGCCAATGTCATCGGCGGTGCACGCGATTCAGTCGAAATCTAACCCTTAAGAGCAACTCACTCCGGCTAAACGGCCCCATGAAGCTGAGGTTATCACTTTTGATGATTCGGATTTGGCCAGAGTAACACTGCCCCACATTGATCCCTTGGTAATTGAGTTATGCGTAAACCGATTCACAGTTGAGCGCGTACTCATCGATCCGGGGAGTACATCGGAGATTATGTACTACAAGACATTCACCAAACTTGGCTTCTTCGAATCGGATCTCTCTCCGGCCCCTTATCCACTTTTCGGCTTCAATGCCAATCCAGAGTACCCGTTGGAGAAAATTAGACTTCCCGTTTGAGCAGGTTCCCGAACAGTGGATGTGGGATTCTTGGTCGTCAAGCTGCCGTCGCCGTACAATCTCATCATGGGGCGATCATGGTTGCATACTATGCGAGCCGTGCCCAGCACCTATCATCAGCTACTCCGCTTCCCGACAGAACGCGGTACTGAGCAAATCCGTGGCTCCCAAAAATCGGCACAAGCATGTTATCTCGCTGAGAAAACGCCAAAGGAACTACAGGTGAATTCCATTGAGTTGTCGGATCGAGAAAGCCTCGACGATGTTGGGCGGTCCCCAAACGAAAAGGCAATAGAAGACTTAACACGAGTTCAAATCGACGGAAGCCTAGACAAGTTTTTCATGGTCAGCGCCTCCTTGAATCAGGCCGACAGACAGCAGCTAATATCTTTCCTGCTCAGCAACCTCAATGTCTTTGCATGGACTCCGTACGAGATGCCGGGTATAGATCCGTCAGTTTCACAGCACCATTTGAATGTCGATCCTAAGTGTAAGCCGATCATTCAGAAAAGCCGGCGGTCAGCCGCAGAGCACACTGTCGCCGTTGTTGAGGAAGTTGACAGGCTGCTTGACACCGGAGCAATTAGGGAGGTGACCTACCCTACATGGCTCTCTAATACAGTGGTGGTGAAGAAGAAAAATGGGACTTGGTGAGTGTGCTTCGACTTCACGGACCTAAACAAAGCCTGCCCAAAGGATTGTTTTCCTCTTCCCAGGATAGACCAGCTTGTAGATGCTACGGCACGCCATCAGCGTATGAGTTTCCTCGATGCCTATAGAAGTTATCATCAAATCGCTATACATCCGGAGGACCAAGAGAAAACAGCATTCCTCACCCCAAGAGAAACCTATTGCTATAAGGTAATGCCTTTTGTGTTGAATAATACAGGGGCAACCTACCAGAGACTGGTCACCACCATGTTCAAGGAGAAACTCGGCAAAACTATGGAAGTGTACATTGATGATATGGTGGTCAAATCCAAAAAAGAGCAGAATCATATAGCCGATCTGGAAGAGACATTCGGCATCCTACGCAAATATGGAATGAAGTTGAACGCTTCCAAATGTGCGTTTGGTATCGGCTCTGGCAAATTCTTGGGCTACATTGTCAACCACAGAGGAATCAAAGCCAACCCAAGGCAAATCACAGCAATCCTGGAGCTCGGCTCCCCTCGTTCAGTAAAGGAGGTTCAAAAGTTGATGGGGATGGCTGCAGCACTCAACAGGTTTATCAGTCGGTCCACAGATCGTTGCCGACAATTCTTTCATACACTACGGCAGGGCAAAGCCTTTGAATGATCCGCCGAGTGCGAAGCCACTTTCAACGGCCTGAAGGCCTACCTCCGCTCAGTACCACTCCTGACAACACCCTCTGCTGGCGACCCGCTCATTTTGTACCTGGCAGTTTCTGACCGAGCCGTCAGCGCCGTATTGATAAAGGAAGAGCTGGGGGAGCAGCGGCCAGTGTATTATGTGAGCAAGGCAATGGTTGACGCCGAAACACGCTACATTCCACTGGAAAAGCTCATCCTAACCCTAGTTATGGCGGCAAAGAAGCTCATGCATTACTTCCAACTAGGAATGGCAATAAGGCGGGGCGGGGCCAGGGATTGCCCTCCCCGTCCCCCATCCCCGATTGAGAAAGTCTCCCCGTCCCCGGCCCCGATCCCCGACGGGGAACCTATCACTGGTCTCATCCCCGTCCCCTAACGGGAATCGGGGTTCCCCGACCCCGAAAATTCCTCAGCCCAAACAGATCTGTTTCAACAACACCATACATGTACAAATCTATTTTCGTTCCAAAAAAAAATATATATATATATGTTTTAACACATGCTGTGTAATATATATACAGAGAAAAATCTGTTTCAACACCATACATAAAAAAATCTGTTTCAACACCATACATGTACAAATCTATATACAACACCATACTGTTTATATATTTATACCTGTGTAATAAAAATAAAAAATCTGTATATATACATACTGTCTAAACACATGTAACATACACATACAAAAATCTGTTTGAACGACGAAGGAGGATCGGCGTCGCGGAGAGGACGATCGGCGTCAAGGACGAGGATCGGCATCGCGGAGAGAACGATCGGCGTTGAGGACGACTCTCGGCATCCCAGACACAGATCGGAGGGAGGCAGTGACAGAGATCGAGGTGAGGCAGTGAGGTCGGAAGAAGGGAGATCGGGGAGATCGGCGTGAGGCAGTGATGAAGATCGGAGGGAATGAGGGACATTAGAGGGAGGGACATCGGAGGGAGGGGAGGCTTTTAGAGAGAGAGAGAGAGAGAGAGAGAGAGAGAGAGAGGCAGACAGACTAAACTGAGAGTCTGAGTCCAGAGGCCTTAAACCTATAATATAATATATATAGTATAATAATCCTAAACATATAATATATATATATATATTATAATAATTATACGGGGGTCAATCGGGGATCAGTCGGGGCGGGGCCGGGGTTAGGAAATCTATCCCCGTTCCCGGGCTGAAAATCATCGGGGATCAGATTTTTAATACCATCCCCGGCCCTATGGGGATAATTTTTGGAGAAAAACCGTTCCAATCGGGGTCGGGGGATTGGGAAAAAACCGTTCCAATTGGGATCGGGGGATCGGGTCCCCATCGGGCAGGGTTTAAATTGCCATCCCTACTTCCAGGGGCATAGCATTGGGGTGCTAACAGATTATCCCCTCCGATCAGCACTACGCAGTGCAGAAGCATCTGGACGTGTTTCAAAGTGGGCTCTAGAACTTGGCCAGTACGATATTCAATTTCTACCCAGAACCTCAATCAAGGGACAAGTGCTTGCCGACTTTATTGCCGAATTCACTGGGGGCCTCGCCGACTTCAAGTCAGATGAAATTCGACTGAAGCCGAACTGGAGGATTTATGTTAGGGACATCTGGCAGTTGCATTGTGATGGATCGTCCAATCAGTGGGGCAGTGGAGCCGGAGTTATAATCATGACCCTCGACGGCGCAATAATTGAGCAGGCCGTCAAGCTCGGTTTTGAAGCATTAAATAACGAAGTCGAATACGAAGCCCTTTTAGCCGGTCTGCGGAATGCGCATATCTTGGGTGCTCGGTGTCTGCTTGTGTTTTGTGACTCAAAACTGGTGATCAATCAGCTAAAGGGGGAGTATGCGGCAAGAAACGACCGTATGGCGACCTACATGAAAACGGCCAACTCCCTGTTGGCAAAATTTGACCATCATGAGTTGAACCAGATAACACGTGATCAGAACACCCATGCATATGCCTTGGCTTGCCTAGCCTCCACAATCAACTCAGAGATAAAACGGACCATCAAAGTAGGATTCATCCTAGAGCCAAGCATTGGCCCTTCGGAGGAAGTCCAAATCAACGTTATAGAATCTGCACCAAGTTGGATGGATCCCATTGTTGCATTCCTATCTTCTGAACAACTCCCAGAGGACAAGAAAGAAGCACATAAGCTGTGAAACAAAGCCATGCGATACTACTTGGATCCGCAAGGAAGGCTTTATAAAAAGTCACTCTCTGGCCCATATTTGGAATGTGTGCACCCGGACAAAGTCAGGGAGCTTTTGACTGAGATATATGAAGGCAGTTGTGGTGCCCATTCTGGCGGACGCTCTTTGGCCCATCGAGCTATAACGCAGGGGTATTACTGGCCGACAATGAGAGCGGACGCCGAGTGTTATGCAAAAAAGTGTGAACAGTGCCAGAAATTCTCCCCATTAAACCATCTGCCTGCTGAAGAGTTGAACTCTATCACCAGTCCTTGGCCGTTCGCCCAGTGGGGGCTTGATATCGTAGGACCATTGCCGAGCGCCCCAAGGAACAAGCGATACCTGATCGTCGCAACAGATTACTTCACGAAATGGGCCGAAGCGGAGGCATTAACACACATTTGAGATGCTGACATTAATCGCTTTGTGTAGAGGAACATCATAACACGATTTGGCATTCCCAGAGCTCTTATCTCAGACAACGGCACCTAGTTTGATTGTGGTGTATACCAAGAGCTGTGCAGCAAATATGGTATTCGGCCTTACTTTTCTACGCCGGCTTACCCCCAAAGCAATGGCCAAGCCGAAGCCTCTAATAAATCCATCTTGGACGGCATCAAGAAGAGGCTGGAGAAAGCCAAAGGCAAATGGGTCGAAGAATTGCCGAGTGTACTGTGGGCTCATCGAACTACACCAAGAAAATCGACTGGAGAAACACCATTTGCCCTATGCTTTGGCACCCAGGCAATCTTACCCCTGGAGATCGGCCACCCGACACTTAAGTTGCAAGTTTTTGATACAGGCCGAAACGATATGATGCTGGCTTTGGATTTGATTCTAATCAAAGAACGAAGAGACCGAGCCCTTGCGTCCATGGCACGGTACCAACAGCAGCTGGCAAAGTCGTATAATCAACGTGTTCAGTTGCGCCGCTACACACCAGGAGAGTTGGTCCTGAAGAAGGTGCTCCTAGCTGACAAGAAACCGGCCGATGGAAAATTGGGTCCTAATTGGGACGGCCCCTATCAGATCGATTCGATCACTGGAGTATGGGCATATCGGTTCAAAGACATGTTAGGAAGGAGTCTGCCACGACCTTGGAATTCCACGCACTTACGCAAATTTTATCATTAACCCGACTTGTGGGACATGATGCTTGTTTTGAACTGTTCGCCATGTGCATCTATTTTTCTTTAATACAAAGATTCCAATTCACCTACCACAGAATCTAGTTCAAAGATGTTCCGATTAAAGCCTCCGGATTTGAAGCCCCATCGGCGAATGACGTCTTTGGGCCGTTAAAGCTTCCGGATTCGGAGCGCTCTTCATGGATATCATGATTGGCCAAATAAAGTCTCCGGATTCGGAGCCCCATCGGTAAATGACATCTTTGGGCCGCTAAAGCCTCCGGATTCGAAACGCCCTTCGTGGATATCACGATTGGCCAAATAAGTCTCCGGATTCGGAGCGCCCTTCGTGGATATCACGATTGGCTGAATAAAGTCTCCGGATTCGGAGCGCCCTTCGTGGATGTCATGATTGGCAAAATAAAATCTCCGGATTCGGAGCCCCATCGGCAAATGACGTCTTTGGGCCGTTAAAGCCTCCAGATTCGGAGCGCCCTTCGTGGATATCACGATTGGCTAAATAAAGTCTCCGGATTCGGAGCCCCATCGGCGAATGACGTCTTTGGGCCGCTAAAGCCTCCGGATTCGGAGCGCCCTTCGTGGATATCACGATTGGCCAAATAAAGTCTCCGGATTCGGAGCCCCATCGGCGAATGACGTCTTTGGGCCGCTAAAGCCTCCGGATTCGGAGCGCCCTTCATGGATATCACGATTGGCCAAATAAAGACTCCGGATTCGGAGCCCCCTCGGCGAATGACGTCTTTGGGCCGATTAAGCCTTCGGGCCGTGCGTAACAAATTGATGTCGATTAAATCAGGCCGATCAATGTTCATTTACTCATCTGAAATACGTTTATTCAAACATGTATATAATAAAACACATGCAAGCACGTATGCGCCGAACAAAAATTATAACAAAACATTAAAATTAAAGTTCTTTTTTATTCAACCAACCAATAAATACATAATTCTAGACGCGATCAGCGTTTGAACATTACAACGAATATTTTTATTCGGTGTCGCCCTCATCATCGCTCTTTTCAACTTCAAAGGCGGCAAAAGGCAAATGATCATGATGATCCAGGTCACACAAGTTGGAATCGACACCCTTTGCTCGAAGAGCCTCCGCGGCCTGAAGAGCCGCGATCCAATCATGCTTAAAACCCCGATTCTCGCATCGACAGACCTCCTCAGCAAGCGTCTCTTTCGTTTTGTCGATCGCAACCTTCTGACCAGCATGGAAGCCCTCCTCGTAACCTTTGGCCCTCGCATTTTGTACGGCAAACATGCCTGCCGTATCTCAGTCGGCGATGGCATGACTCAATAGCCGTTAGGTCACCCTCTCGTCCACAATCGGGTTGGATTAACCCGCCGCATGCGGATAGGCGACTTTAATCTTCCTAAGCTCCCTAAGCTCGCCCTCGGCTTTCTCCGCACGAGCCTCCAAACTGCGGACCCGTTCGTCTATTTTCTCCATCTCCCGCCGCGCGATGCGCAGACGCATGCCGACTTCGTAGGTGGTGTACAGCCCCTTCACCGCCCCATGAATACCTTCTCGAAACACTTCAAAATCTCGTCGTCCAACCATCGATTGTTGGACTTCTGATGGAAAGATCTGTCGAGCGAACTCGACCGCTACACCCGGATCATTGACGATGGAATCTGCCTCAGTCATCGGTTTATTCCCCACGAACACCGCAAAACTCAATGGTCGTGGCATCGCGTCTGACTCCTTCCTCGGTCGTGGTCGCGGGGAGCTTCCCCGTTGACGCTTCTCTCTTCGGGGTGATCTGCTTCGACGGCTTGAAAGTTGACGTTTTTCGCTTTCCTTGGACGTCCTTCCTCCCGTACGCGCAGGCTCGCTGCTGCGATTCATCGCAGTATCTACCTCAGCCAGCGTTCGTCCCTCTCCTTTGCTGTTGAAGAACAATCTGTTTGACATTCGCCCTCGCCCCAAGCTAGTTCAAATCGAGTCTGAATAAGAATAAGTGGACCCACTGGTGCGAACGCACCCCATTTATTCGTAGGTATGCAGCGACCCCGAGGCCATTTCATTAACGCTTTTGGCAGTCTACAAACAACGGAGGCCGATTGATATGTGCCACAGCCACTTCATGCACTAATTTTTGGCTTGTTAAAACGGCCTAATTATCTAAACGACAATTATGGGAGAATGGCTTGAATTCCATGCACTGGCTAGGGTAAGGGCAAATTTATTAATCTAACCGGCCGAGTATCTTGGCCTCATGCCAATTGATATGTGCCACAGCCACTTCATGCACTAATTTTTAGCTTGTTAAAAAGGCCTAATTATCTAAACGGCAATTATGGGAGAATGCCTTGAAGTCCATGCACTGGCTAGGGCAAGAGCAGATTTATTAATCTAACCGACCGAGCATCTTGGCCCCATGCCGATTGATATGTGCCACAGCCACTTCATGTACTGATTTTTGGCTTTTTAAACGGCCTAACTATCTAAACGGCCTAATCATCTAGTCGGCAAGTATACAAAACGTTTTATCCAAAATAGCAACCAAACAATTCCGTTTATTAGTAACAGCAAAGTACAAAATGAATTTTCATTAAGTAAATTGGGCACAAATTGTAACCATTTTACATATGAAAATTACTAGACAAAAAGCTGTAAAAAGCTAAAAATTACATGCAAATCCTAAAACAAAAAACAAGAGCCACCCAAATTAGTCCTCGGAGTCAGACTCCAGCGGCTCAACATCCACTTGCTCGTATGGAATTGGCGTAGCCAATGTCACATCAGCAGCAGCAAGGGCTTTGAGCCAGCCGTGTTTAAATCCCCGATTCTCAAATTTGGGGACTTCGTCTACATATTCATCAAAAACAGATTTTTTCTCAGCATCGAATGCGCTGGAAGCCTTCAGGTCGGCTATTTCCTTCGCCGCCTTCATCTCTTCCAACACAGCCTCCAATTTGGACATCGCCTCTTGGGCCAATTTAAGCGCGTCGTCGCTCGCATCCGCCCTCTTCTTGGCGACTGATCTCAATTATTCAGCATTACGAGCTCTCTCCATCTCGGCCTCGGCACGGGCGCCCTCCGTCTGCGCCCTACTCCTTTGGCCCTCAACCTCCGCTTGTAAACAGCTAATTAGCTCGACGGCATCGTGATAGCGACGACCCATGTCGGCTATCCTTCCGACGGCCTGCAAAACAGGAAGATAAGAACAAGATAATATTTGCGTAAAGAGAAAAGACAAAGTGCAGATATATACCAAAAGAGCCGATTGCGTAGCCAACCCGATTGCAACTAGATCCGGCTCTGCCCGAAAAGCCGCCTTGTTAGCAGGCAGTGAAACGGACGTCGCCAAGCTGAGTGCAACCGCTGGATCTTTGATCACCGAAGCATCGGAGGAGATCGGAATATTCTTTATCTTGGGCTGGATAACAAAAGGTACAATCACATCTGACTTCTCTAAACGAGGTCGTTTGTTGGTACGGTCTTCTTCTGAGCCGGCCTCGACATCGGCAGGGTGCTTCTCTACCATTTGCTCAGCTTCTACACTTGCCTGCACAAAAGGTTCCGCCTCGGTACTTCCGTTCTATGCCGTCCCCTCAATAACAGGCAAGGAGGACTGAGACTGAGATTCGGCAGCCCGAATCTCCTCCGCCTTTTGCCGCGCGGCCATCCTTTCCGCGTTCGCCTTTTTGGCAAGTTTAGTGAGGCTCAACTGTCACGACCCAAACCCGCCCCTATGGGTTTAGCACTGTAACCGGCCAGTAATCCGTGATTACCGAAGGCCTGCTTAACAGTAAGACAATATTACAGAGTATAGGGGCATGGCGGAAGGCAAAACAGTAATTAAACAATGTCCAATGAGCTGTGACAGTCTGTATGCAAATAACTTTTCATATATATACACATTCAGAAGCAGAACAGTATTTATAACGTATACAGAAACATTCAGTACAGTACAAGTTTCACTCAGTCTATACAGGACACAAACAAAAGGGGGAATCTAAAACACCCCATAGCCTTGGCTTGAACAGTACTGGAACCTCGAGGTGAGGCACAAAGGTTGGCTTGACAAAACAGTGCTTAGCCTGACGCCCCTAACAGCGGTCCGGTGCCTAAACACCTACATATATATATATGAGCAGTGAGCTAAAGCCCAGTGAATAACATAATGCGTAAAGATGTTAAGAATGAATGTCCTTTCAGTATTGAAAATAGTCAATTGATTCAGTATATCAGTCATTCAGAACAGTTATTCAGTCATGGCAGTCATATGTGGTACATCCAATAGCAAAACAGTACAGTAGGTCTAAATAGACCGAACAGTCAGTTGATGACCATCATATCAGTAAACAGTAGTGGTTCCAACATGGGAACCGACAGAGATCTCTGTGACAGTAGCAGTACAGTACAGTACAGTAACAGTAGGTTGCTAAGGATGCCACAATACAGTTCACAATTAGGACATCATTCAATCAGTAACAGTATCATTTCAGAAAACAGTACAGTTCAATTGTTCAGAAGATAATCATTATTGAACATATCTTTACAACATTATTACTCACAGAGTTTTGGGCTATAGATAAGCTAGTATACGTCTCCGAATGCCAAACCTACACAGTTACAAAATGAACACACACTAAGCTACACAGTTGGGAAGTAATAACTTAATCCCTAATTTGTCTTGGTGTGGTTCTACATCAATATCCTCCTTAAGATGCCTTAAACATGCCCTAGGAATGCCTAGGATGGAAAGAGGATGCGAAGATGCACTTTTAAACACTTTACAAAATTTTCCGAAAACAGGGGTCTCGCTCGAGCGTGGCTTTCTACGCTCGAGCGGACATGCTGACAAAGGGGATCCACTCGAGCGTGACTTCCGTCGTTCGAGCGGACTGCAAACTACAGTGAAAATACTGGATGCTCAAAATTCACGCTCGACGAGCGCTCGACCCCCGCTTGAGCGTGAGACATAAGTCCTCGCTCGAGCGTGAACTCTCTCGTTCGAGCAGACTGTAAACTCATGCAAAGTACTGGATACACGAATTTCACGCTCGAGCGTCACTTTTCTCGCTCGAGCGGACTTCATGATCTAGAGGGTACGCTCGAGCGTGGAGTTCCTTGCTCGAGCGTGAGTCCAAATTCTGGAAATTCTAGATTTGAACCTCAAGCTCAAAATCAACTTTTAATGCACCAAAATTGATCCTCTTGGGCTAATTTTCTGGAAAACACTTGTAAACTCATAGTATAACATGTTTCAAATACCAATTTGAGAAATCAAAGCCCAAAGGTAGTTCAATTAAATCCAATTTCAAACCAAAGTTCAAGACCATGCTTCCAATGTGACATGCATGAATTAAAACCAATTCAAAGCTTCAATCACTAGCTCAATTGAGCCAATCTTTTCAAAACAAGACGAAATCATGGACTATAACCATAATATGGACATGCATGTAACAATTTTCCATGAAAACAACTTTAAACTTATCAATATAGGCATGCAAGCATGATATATGCTACAATTCAACATGCTAAGTCCAATTCAAGACTCAACTCTTCAATATAACATGAATGTAACATGAGCCATGCAAGAACTATCTTAAATACACAATCAAGAAGGTAAAGGCTCTACCTTAAGTCTTCAATCACAAGTCTAGAAGCTCAATTTTGCAAATCATCTACAAGTTCTTCAAGTCCCCAAGTTAAACTCTCAAGAATAACTCAATTCTCTCACACTCTCTTTCTTGGTCGGTTGAGGGCTCAAGAATGGCTGGACAAATGTTTTGTTTGAATGAAATAAGGCTTCAATATAGTCTTAAGTAGTGGCCCACTAAGCATGGCAAAAGGGTAAATACTTGGACTCGTGTGATTTAGCTTATTTTAATCTAATTTAATCATACCAAATCACATTTCAATTAAATATGCCATAAAATCACATAAATTATAATTAACACATATCACTAATCAATTTCAGATTCGGCTGCCGATAAGGCCTTCAATTTGCAGTTTAAACATAAAACATGAATAGATAGTTTAACAGTCGAACAGATAGAGATGCACTTAAACAGATACAGACAATCAATCAGTTCTAGATTTCAGTCAGTCAGTCAATTAACATGTTTAGTCTCAATTTAGCAGTAATCAGTGGTTAATCAATAAACAGTGGTGAGGGTTGTCACATCAACCCAGCTATATCTTCTGGGAAAGCGCCAGGAACATCCTCCAGACCGTGAAAAATATCGTCAAGCGAACGGTCCTCTCGACCCGAGGTAGACGGAGGATCAGCCGAATTGAGGCTGGCTTCTTCAAATGCTAACTTTAAAGCCTCGTCAACATCAGTTTCGGATTGGTCTGACTTGGCGGCCTCAGCAACTTCCAGTCGCTCCGAATCTGATCCCTCGCAACCGACTTGCCTGAAATTTCTGAAATCAGTCAAGATAAGGGCGATAAGAAACTCTTCACCCTTCGGAATTGGAATGTTTTTCGCTGCCGAAAAGGTCGTATAAGTCGGCTCGTAACGGAGCAGAACGTGGGCCGCCCTCCCTTGCTTCGGAAGACTCGATCGGCCGAAATACTTGAGCGCAGTCTTGATTTTCGAAAGGACGGCGTCGTCAGTCGAGGTCAAGGCTTTCTTCAAATCGTTTCCTGTAAAAGCAAAACCATAAGGTCCCGAAAATAAGGTTTTATAAATATAACAAGTAAATAAATAAAAAAAGATACTCGGCCACCTGGTTCGCCCCTCCGTCTAGGAATACGATCAAGACGATCCTCGTCTTCGCCGAATTCCCAGTTTCCTTGGACGACGACCATAACATCATTGACTCACTTCCCAGAGCTGGAAAGCATAGTCACTAGTTGATGGTCGGTGTCTTTGGCCCTAAGGAAATAACACCCGTGCCGACTAGTAGACTTGGCCAAGGCGTAGCAATGCCGAATAGCGGGAATGCCAAGGTTAAGCCCAAGGCGGCGGTTTAGTGCGGCAATCCCCATCACGACCCTAAAGAAGTTGACGTTGGGTTGGGAAGGGATTAACCTCCAATGGCAAAGCACGGCCCTAAGGAGTGGGTGAAAGGGGAAACGGACCCCACCCTCTGCGATTGATAGAAGAGGGAAGACGATCATGGTTTCATCAACCCTCTCCATATCGAGGGTGCCGTATGCAACAAATGACAGACGGACGTCATCAGGAATGGAAAAATGGCGTCGGAAGCCAGAAATTCGATCCGGTGAGAGGAGATCTTTTAAATGTTTCGCCATTCCCCCCAGCCAATAGGATTATGCTAAGCCAAAAAACAAAGCAGAAAAGGAGAGAACTTACAAGAGGCGAAGGAGATAGAGAAGAGTAGGAAGTTGCAAAGGTAGTTCGGGAGGCAGTCCAACGACGGGTGTCTAAAAGCGTACATGTATTTGAAAAGACGTCGAAATTTTAAATCACAATAAATAGAAGTGTAGGAGGGGGCAGGAAGTTGAAATGATAACCGAGAAGCGTGTGTACAGACATTTGCATTAGAATGCGGTCAGCTACCGAACTTCGGCTCTGACTCTTCGCGTTCGAAGCCAAACACTCCAGCCAACTGTCGTTAGTGGAATGCTTGGGGGGCAATTGTGGGGGCCGAGATAGGTGAGAATTATTGTGCTTAACTTAGAATACAAGCATTCTTGAGTGTAGAGACTGACTTATCCGTCAGAGTGCTAATTCCGGCACCCCCGACCAGAGTGTTTATTCCTTTTCAGGTGACTATCAGCGGATCTCGAGCGCTTCCCAGGATCAGAAGAATATTTCCAAACCACTTCTCCACAATCAACAACAATATTCTTGGAAGCAAATGAGCTAGATTCATCAAAGGCAACATGTATGGATTCTTCAACGAGTAAGGTTCTTTTATTAAAAATGTGAAATGCTTTACTAGAATTTGCATAGCCAAGAAATACAGCTTCATTAGATTTTGCGTCAAATTTCCCAAGATTTTCTTTATTGTATTTAGTACAAAGCATTTACAACCAAATGCATGAAAGTGGCCAATGTTGGGTTTTCTACCTTTCCATAGTTCATATGGTGTCTTCTTCAGTATGGGTCTAATCATGGCACGATTAATAACATAGCAAGCAGTATTAACAGCTTCCGCCTAAAAATATCTTGGCAAATTATTTTCACAAAGCATAGTACGAGCCATTTCCTCAAGAACTCTATTTTTTCTTTCTACTGGACCATTTTGTTGAGGAGTTCAAGAAGCAAAAAAATTATAATTAATGCCATGCTCATTACAAAATAGAATAAACTCATCATTATCAAATTCTCTACCATGATCACTTCTAATGGTACAAATAATAAGACCAACCATATTTTGAATAAGTTTACAAAGAGCTGAAAAAGCAGGGTAAGTATCACTTTTGTGTGCCAAGAAAATCACCCAAGTAAATCTAGTATAATCATTCACACAAACAAGACAATAAGATTTTCCTCCAAGACTTAAGGTTCTAGATGGTCCAAATAAGTCAATATGCAATATTTGGAGTGGTCTAGATATGGAAATGATATTTTTGGATTTGAAAGAGACTCGAGTTTGTTTTCCTTGTTGACAAGCGTCACACAGTCTATCCTTTTCAAACACAATGTTTGGTAAGCCAACTACCAAGTCAAGTTTTGAAAGTACGTCCATGTGAGCATGACCTAACCTCCTGTGCCACAACCATCCAGATTCATTTAACGCAGATAAGCACTTAACATTATGATTAGGAGATAAACTATGCAAATCAAAAGTATCCACGTTCTCATCCCTATGACCAACAAAAAGCACTGAGTTATCAGTAGAATTTTTAATAGTGCAGTAGGACTTATCAAAAGAAACATGATTGCCTTTATCACACATTTGACTAATACTAAGCAAGTTATGCTTCAAACCTTCAACAAGCAATACGTTCTCAATAATGGGTGATGAAGTTTTACCAATACTACCTTCACCTATGATCTTTCCCTTACTATTGTCTCCAAAGGTTACATGACCTCCGTCTTTGGATTTAAGAGTTGAGAACATTGCTCTATCGCCAATCATCTGCCTTGAGCAAGCACTGTCAAGGTACCACCGGTTGTTGCTGAAGTTTGACCTAAAGCACACCTGCAAGAATCAGATTTTTGTTGGCTTTTTTAGTACCCATTCTTTTTTGGGTCCATAAAAGTTCGAAGTTGAAATGTTTTTGGGAACCCACTTTTTCATTCTATTGAATGAGTTTCTCTTAGCAGGACAAAAAGGGGAGATGTGGCCTTTTTTTCCACAGTAATGGCATGTGATATAAGAATGGTTAGATGATGCATCTACAAAGGATTTTTGGAAAGTTATGGCTTTCGAAAATGGTTTATAGCCAATCCCCATTCTTCTAAAGGTTTGAGTTTGACTTTTGAGAATTTTATCTAAGGTGTCTCTCCCTTGAGTAAATTTTGAAAGAACATTTTTTAAATCTTCTATGTTTTCATTTAAGACAATTTTCTCATTTTTCAAAATTTCATTTTCCTTTTGTAAACATTCTTTTTCCTTTGAAAATTCTTTCTCTTTTTCCATTGTCAAGGCTTCATTTTCTAAAGTGTTGATTTTAGAAGTTAAGAATTCATTTTCTTGAGATAAATTTGAAATCATTTTCTTTTGACAATCACTTTTCAAACTTAATTTTTTAAATTCATCATGTAATTCATCAAAAATAGTTTGTAATTCATCGAAAGTAAATGAGTCATCATTTACCTCATCTTCAACTGCCATTAAGCATAAATTTGCGACTTCATTTTTGCGAATGTCTGTCTCTAAGTCGCTGTCATCACTGTCTTCTCCCCATGCTACAATTAGGGGTGTGCATAATACCGCCGAAACCGTCAAAACCGCACCGAGCCCCACCGCCAAGGCAAATTCGTTATTATTTGCCAATCGAACCGCCGATTTTTGGTAAGAGAAATGGCAAATTCTAGTGACACTTTTATCAATCCGCCGGTTTCTATTTTTCTTCCAAACCGCACCGACCCGCACCGCTATTAAATCATGTTTTATAAGATTCTAAAAATTCTTTTTTACTTAAGTTTGCTTGTTGTTCTATACCTTAGAATATAGTATTACATTACTGCTCGAGGGGAATTCAAGATGTCAGTAATCCAAAATATCACGGTATCTCTCGTCTTTTTTTTACTCTTTGATTTAAGTTTTGTAATTTGAATTATATTTTTTATAAACCGCCAATCCGCCCGAACCGCCAAGGCAAATCCGCTATTATTTGTCAACCGAACCGCCGGTTTTTGATAAGGAAAATGACAAATTCTAGTGACACTTTTATCAATCCGCCACCCGCCATACGGTTTGTATTTTTCTCTCAAACCGTACCGACCCGCACCGCGTACACCCCTAGCTACAATCATGGCTTTCTTTTTATCCTTCTTGAATTGTTTTTTGAGCTCTGGACATTCTGATTTGTAATGACCTGGATTGTTGCATTCATAGCAAATCACTTCGGATTTTTTGTAGCTTTCTCCTTTTTGAAGATCTTTGTTGAAATCTTTTCTGAAAAACTTCCTTACACCTTGCTTCTTCTTTACAAATCTTTTGAATCTTTTGGTAATGAAAGCCATCTCTTCGTCTTCTTCTGAAGCATCTTCTTCTTCCTCTTGAGATTTTGTGGTGGACTTGAAAGCTATCCCTTTCTTCTTATTCTTGTCTTCTTCTTCTTTTCCTTCTTGCATAATGATCTCATGGGTTAGAAAAGATCACATTAGCTCATCAAGACTTAATGTTGATAGATCTCTTGCTTCTATTACTGCAATAACTTTGTTCTCCCAACTTTTTAGCAATGATCGGAGGACTTTTCTGAAAATTTCTGCATTCGTGTAAGTCTTCCCAAGAGATTTAAGACTGTTTATAATATCAGTAAAATGTGTGATCATTTGGGATATATTTTTATCTAGTTTTATCTTGAAGAGCTCATAGTTATGAACAAGTAGACTCACTCTAGATTCTTTAACTTGAGTGGTTCCCTCATGAGTTACAACAAGTTTATCCCAAATTTCTTTAGCAGTGGTACAAGTGCATATTCTGTTAAACTCGGTAGCATCAAGTGCACAATACAATATATTAACAGCTTTGGCATTTAATTGAATATCTTTATAATCAGCAGTCGTCCACTCACTCTCAAGTTTGGGTACTAGCAGACCATCTACGGTTTTAGTGGGTATCTTAGGACCCTCACATATGATTTTCCAAACTTCTTAGTCAGTAGATTAAATGTGCATGATCATGCGGGTTTTCCAATAGTTAAAATTTGTTCCACTGAAGAAGGGAGGTCTGTTTGAGGCTTGACCTTCAGGGAGAGAGGAACTAGGGTTTGCCATAGATCACTCTAAGACGGTTAAGTCACGTTACTAGAGACGTGGCTCTGATACCAATTGTTAAACAGGAAAGCAACCAAAGAGGGGGGGTGAATTGGGTAATCAAAAAATTGATCCAAAAGTGTGATTCAAAAGATCTTATGTAAGTAAATGCAGCAGATAATCAATGATTAACAGAAAGAAAAGAGAATAGGAAAGAAGAACTTAACACAGAGATTTATAGTGGTTCGGCTTACCGGCTTACATCCACTCCTCAAGAATCCTTCTTGAGAATTTCTTCACTATGAATCGATGCACCACCAAGCTCTTCCAACTTGTGGTTGGTTGTTTTTACAAAATGACTTACTTCAATCTGTCGAGGATCTCTCTCAACAAGATGCCTCACTTTACAAGTGTTTCATTCAGAAAATAAGAAACTAGAAGAAGAGGTTCAACTGTTCTCTTGACAAATACTATCTCTCAAAAGATGGATTATGAAAGTGTAAGCTCACAAGTAAGTTTTGGACGTGCTTACATTTGAAAATGGAAGATCACAAGTGAAATCACAAATATTGAAAATGACGCTCAGTATACTTAGTGTAGTTGCAGTCGTATATCGTGTGTCTTCAGATCTGGAAAAGACTCAGATTTATAGCCTCCATCTAACTTAACTCTTGAAGATGAGAAAAACATACCCACGTGGGTTTACTATCCGTTGGAGCTGGGGAAGGAAAAGGTTTCCAGCTGTTGTAAATAGAGCATGGCTGGTACAGGCTGTTATCTGACCATTGGAGATGGAGCTTCCTTAAAAGAAGTGATGCCCATACTTGGGAGATAAAACAAAGGTGGAGGGATATAATGTTGTCTCCAAGCTTTTTCTTTTTCTGATCTAGGGAGTGGTGTGAGTGGAGAATGTTCCCTCTATTAAGTCAGAAAATATTATCTCAAAATTCCTTTTGATTAGAATAATTTATGTCTGATGATGATGTCACAGAGATCCTCTTTGGGTTGAAAGATGGCGGTTAGGTTTTGTTCAACCCAGACATAAAGGTGTCGATCCCTGCAAGTTGAGCGTCGACCCTTTGCTCTGATTTTTCTTTCCTGAGTTGAGTTACATATGTTCCTGGTGTCGACCCTTGCTGCTGTTGGTGTCAACCCTTGCGGCTGAAGTGTATACTGTTTTTTGGTGTCGACTCTTGCTGCTATTGGTGTCGACCCTTGTGGCTGAAGTGTATACTGCTTTTTGGTGTCGACCCTTGCGGCTAAAGTGTATACTGTTTTTTGGTGTCGACCCTTGCTGCTGTTCGTGTCGACCCTTGCAGCTGAAGTATATACTGCTTTTTGGTGTCGACCCTTGCTGCTATTGGTGTCGACTCTTGCATCTAGTTATTTTTCCAGCTTTTTCTTGGTGTCGACCCTCTGTTCTGGAACACTTAACATTCTTGAGGATTATTCTAGTGTCTACCCTTGGACCTGTGTTAGACAAAGATAGATTTTTGCAACCAAGAGCTAATGCTTATATTTTTGATAACCCAAAAAGTTATTGAAACATAATATTCTAGAGTCTCAAAAAAAATTAGAATCATGACGTACAAATATTAATTTGAAAACTTCAAATAATTAAAAGAATAAAATATTCGTCATAAATCAAAATCAATAGAAAATCAAGTTTGACTAACCTTGGGGCTAACATATTACTTAGATTTGTTTGATTTGAAATAAATCAAGATTGACCATATTAAAAATTGAACGACTGAGATTGCTTAATTAGAAATGAACTTCCCATCCAAATAACTGTTAACTTTTATTTTACAATCCCACATCAGGAAAAGGAGGAAAAAATGAGTTGTTTTACTATATAAACCTTATACTCCAATTTAATATTGTAGTGTTGTGTATGTTTAAGTTCAAGACAGTTTAAATTTTAAAATTAAAATAAAGGTTAAAAGTTTTAATTAATTAATTTTTCTATAAATTGGTTGGTCCTTTGACCTAGTAGATAGGGTAAACCGTTTTCGATTTGACTACTTCGCTGGTTTAATTGCTATTTTAACAATTTTATCAAAATATATTACTTAAATTTGTTTGATTCGAAATAAATTAAAGATTGACCTAATTAAAAATTAAACAACTAAGATTGCCTGATTCGAAATAAATTTACCGCCCAAACAATTGTTAACTTTTAAACAATTAAGAAAATCTCCATTGATTAGTTTCCATTTAACTTTTATTTTATAATCTCACATTGAGAAAAGAATGAAAAAGTGAATTGTTTCACTTACATAAAGTGAATCTTATACTCCCATTTATCTAAGCAAAATGAAATCTTTGGTGAAAATTTTTATGATCAATATCTCATACTAATTTTTTTAATTTTCTTAATTTTAAACAATTAAGAAATTCCTCATTGGCTATTTAACTTTTATTTTACAATCTAATATAGAAGTTTTGATTTAAAAAATAATTTTGTATGGGATTTTGAAACTCTCATAATATCTCTACTTAAAAATATTATTTTATAAAATATATAGATATATTGATAATCTCAATGTCACTCTTATTGCTTCTTAATACAAAAATTATGAGATAATTATGATAATTTTAATTTTGTATTTAAAACTTATAAATTATGAGATAGGTTATTATAATTTTAAATTTATATTGTATCAATTTTAATTTAAATTAATAGATTGCTTTCCATGTTTAATGACAGTTTAAATTTTAATAAAATAAAATTTAAAAGTTTTAATTAATTAATTTTTGTGTAAACTGATTATTTTTTTGGCCTAACTGATTAAGCTAAATCTTTTTTGATTTGAATGATTTACTGGTTTAACCGTGATTTTAATAGTTTTACATGTTACGATAATTCTTTCTTACTCATTAAGCTTTTAAAATTTCTTTAATTATTTCCTTTTCAAAAACCAATATCATAATTTTTTAAAATTCATATATTTTTATTCTAAAATAGTGAAGTATTAGAATTATATCATTTTTATATATATAAAACAAAGCATAATTTTAATTATTAATTATCAATACAACAATTTTAATTTATCTATACTATATATTATAGTAAAGAAACATTTGAAACAAAACCCTTAAATTTATATATAAAATTTTGCTTACAAGAAACAATATATACAAAAAATTAAATATAATTATCGTATTTTTAATAAATAATATATTATTTTATCACGTGCATAACACGAGTGATCTGTTAGTTGATTAGTAATTAGTAAAGATAAAAGAGAGATTGTAACTTTTAATATCTTAATTGATTGTCACATGACCAAACTTAAAAATTGGGTTTAATTTTTTTATCTTGAATAACAATGTTCTTAAAAAAAAATTATGAAAATGTTTTCCAAAAAATGTATTTATTTATGTTAAAACAAGGGAAGCAAACAACAGGTTTTACAATTTCTAAACCAGGATATCAATAGCCGAAGCAAGAGCTACAAGAACCATTATAGTACATGCATCATGCATTACAAATTTGTTAAATAAATCTTTACTTGACAATCACTAACTAAATCAACAACATCCTATACGAGCAAGAATCTGAATGCCTAAAATCCAGCCCCACCCTTGAATCTATTTATTAACTTATTTTCTTTCCTTTTTTGAGGGGAAAATGAATCATGCATGGGGTGGGTTGATGTGCTAGCTAAGAATGGAACCCACCTTTGATGTGAACAATGATCAAAGTTCAAATGTTGGAACTTCAGAATCAAAACCATGTGTTGCCTGGAAAATTAATCGAGGCAGTATACTTCTATTAGGATCATGTTCTCTTTTCTCCTTCAAGAAAGCGATGCATTTCTCAACCTCGGACTTGACTTCTACATACAATTCATGTGCTTTCTCCCTACTCTTCAATTCTTGCTTCCTGCCTTCACGATAGAATGAAAAAGCAAGATTAGGAATTGATAAAATTTACTTTAAAAATAAAAGGGAGCTTTTTTGATAAATCCACTTTCTAAGAATTTTATTCCATCCAACCCATACTCTTTTTTACTATTCCATTAGGTCTTATTTGAGATAAGAAGACCAAAATACCCTTTTCATCTACTTATATTCCATTTAGTTCACATTATTTTCTTATGTTTCAATAAGTCCTATGAGTGACATAATTACCAAAATACTCCTAATGTGAATGTTCACACCGTCAATGTGAATGTTCATATCGTCAATGTGTAGGGGCTCGGCCCATGTCGATCCTCGTGAGTGCCCGAAAAAATTCGAGTCCGGCCGGGGTGGGCCCGGCCCATTGACAATTTGAATATTCACATTGACATGTTAACATTCACATTAATAAGAGTGTAAAATTGACCCGTATCCCGTGGCGGCGTGAAACCTACCTGCGGCCCACGGGCGGCCCGGGACGAGCCCGGTCCGGCCCGTTGACAATGTGAATATTCACATTGACATATTAACATTTACATTGATAAGAGTATAAAATTAGCCCATGGCCCATGGGCGGCTAAAAGCTCGCCCACGGGCCGGGACGGGTACGGCCCGTCCCGTTGACAATGTGAATATTCACATTGACATGTTAACATTCACATTGATAAGAGTGTAAAATTAGCCCGCGCCTCGTGGCTGCCCGAAACCCGCCCACGGACCGTGAGCTGCTCGGGGCGGGCCCAACCCGACCTGTTGACCATGTGAATATTCACATTGACATGTTAACATACACATTGATAAGAGTATAAAATTGGCGAGCGGCCCAGGACGGACCCGGCCTGACCCGTTGACAATGTGAATATTCACATTGACATGTTAACATTCACATTGATAGGAGTGTAAAATTAGCCCGTGCCTCGTGACTGCCCGAAACCCGCCCACGACCCGTGGGCTGCCCGGGGCGGGCCTGGCCATTTTTTTTTTATTTTTTCTACCAAAATTTTATTATTTTTCACAAAAAAATACACTAGGCCTCAGCGCGGGCCGGGTCTCGGATCGAGCCTTGAATGGGCCTTAACGGGGCCGATGGGCCGGACCGGGCCGGGCCGGGCTTCAAAGTAATGGCCCAGGCCCTAGCCTAGGGTCTCGGACTAGGCTCAAGCCTGGGCCTAAACGAGCCTTTCCCGGGCTGGGTCGGGCCAGCCCACGGGCCAAAAAATTAGGCCCAGGCCCTAGCCCTGGCACAAGGGTATTCGGGCTTTGGACGGGCCGATGGATCGAGCCTCTGGTCGGGCCAGTGGACCTGGGCCTAGTCTCGAGCTTAGGTCGGGCTTGGGCGGGCCTGGCTATTTTTTTTAATTCTTTTTAATTTTTTCTACCAAAATTTTATTATTTTCCACAAAAAAATACATTGCACCTCGGGCGGGCTGGGCCTCGGACCGAGCCTTGAATGGGTCTTAAGCGGGCCGATGGGCCGGACCAGGCTTCAAAGTGATGACCTAAGCCCTAACCTAGGTCTCGGACATGCTCAGGCCCGAACCGAAACGAGCCTGTCCCGGGCCGTAGGCGGGCTTCGGGCAGCCCACGAGCCGCGGGCCAACTCTACATTCCTATCAATGTGCATTTTAACATGTCAATGCGAATATTCACATTGTCAACGGGCTGGGCCGGGCCTACCCTGGGCCGCAGGCAAACTTCGGGCAGCGGGCAAATTTTACACTTCTATCAATGTTAATGTTAACATGTCAATGTAAATATTCACATTGTCACGGGTCGGGCCAAGTCCGCCTCGGGTTGCGGGCTAATTTTGCACTCTTATCAATGTGAATGTTAACATGTCAATGTGAATATTTACATTGTCAATGGGCCGGGTCGGGCCCGCTCTAGGCCGCTGGCCAATTTTATACTCTTATCAATGTGAATGTCAATATGTCAATGTGAATATTCACATTGTCAACAGGCCGGGCCGCCCATGGGCCGTGAGCGGGTTTCGGGCAGCCATGAGGCGCGGGCTAATTTTACACTCCTATCAATGTGAATGTTAACATGTCAATGTGAATATTCACATTGTCAACGGGCCGGGCTGGGCCCGCCCTGGGCCGCTGACTAATTTTATACTCTTATCAATGTGAATGTTAACATGTCAATGTGAATATTCACATTGTCAACGGGCCGGGTCGGGCCCGCCCTGGGCCGCTAACCAATTTTATACTCTTATCAACGTGAATGTTAACATGTCAATGTGAATATTCACATTGTCAACAGGCCGGACCGGGCCCGCCCCGGGCCGCCCATGGGCCGTGGACGGGTTTCGAGTAGCCACGAGGCGCAGGCTAATTTTACACTCCTATCAATGTGAATGTTAACATGTCAATGTGAATATTCACATTGTCAACAGGCCAGGCCGGGCCCGCCCCGGGCGGCGAGCGGGCTTTTGGCCAACCATGGGCCACGGGCCAATTTTATACTCTTATCAATGTGAATGTTAACATGTCAATGTGAATATTCACATTGTCAACGAACCGAACCGGGCCCGCCCCGGGCCGCCTATGGACCGCGGGTGGGTTTCGCGCCGGCACGAGACGCGGGTCAATTTTACACTCCTATTAATGTGAATGTTAACATGTCAATGTGAATATTCACATTGTCAACGGGCGGGTTTCGGGCCGCCCACGGGCCAATTTTACATTCCTACCAATGTGAATTTTAAAATATGAATGTTCACATCATAAAATTGCTAACCGTTCAAAAAATATTTATAAGGGTATCAAAATTAAATATAAGGGCATAAATGTCCAAGAAAATAGTGTAAATCAAGAAAAATGACTTTATGGAATAAAACTATACATACATGGGACTAAATGGGTTAAAAAATTCATTCATGGACTTCTTGGGTTAAAACACTTCTAAATGGGATTTATCAATAATTTACCCAAAATAAAATGTTTAGGAAGAAACAATATAATTATATGAAACCTCTAACAGTACTTACTATCCAAGCAGGGGCTGTTCTGAAGTCTCAAATCTCTGTTAGACAATCTTTTAAAACACATGACTCATTGTGGAAAGCGGACTTGGAAATGTGCACATCATGTAGCAACCACACTCATAAATTAATATACAAGTAGGAGTCATTTGGGGTGAGATATCAAACGTGGCTTCTTATTTATGTATAATCAGTAACTTGTCTTACATTATTCTAAGAGGTTGAATTGGTATAGTTGGTTCAGCAAATCCCCACCAAGAACTAAACCAACAAATTCCCTGGAGGTTTGACACAGAACTGAAGCATGAGTGACACAATTAGATCAAAATCAGGATAAAACATCAATCGATTTGTTTTGTCCAAACAATAGGCATTTTTTATCGAAGGTATAGAACCCATTTCCATGAGCCAGAAAAAATCAAAGGAATAAAATTCCAAGGTGCATGGAACAGAGACACAAAAACAAATAAAACACTCATACAAGTATTGCAAACATGGTTAAACTTGACACAAGTTCTAATAATGAGTGTAATTAAATATACAAACACAAATTCTCTCTGTTGGTTCTTTGTTAGTTCTCCATTTAATCAAACTAGTCAATGTTGAGAACTAAACAAACCAAACTGGTGATGCCAAGTTGGCTTGACTCTTCGGTTGAGTTGAGCCAGACAGACTTGTATTCCCCACACGATAAGCAAGAGACTCATCATTTTAGAGGGTCAATAAGATAGACATAACTGTTTGCTGCCACCAAGAAGACAGTAATTGTAGAGGTACACAACCAAGTGAACTGAGGTTTTTTATTATATTCATTGATGATTTCTGAATTTGGTGCACTACAGGTAGTTTTCAATTTACATAAATATATTACTTTCATTAAGCACAATTAACTCTAAAGTATTTGAGAGAATTCTACCATCAATCTGAGATTAGGGGGACAGTGAATAACATACCTTCTGTTTCAATTGGTTTCCCAAAAAAGTAATAGAAGCGGCCTGGAAGTTTAGGTAAGATAATTGGAAGGTGCACAGCTTGGTTTGCAACTTCTCCTTCGGTGTCAGTTCTATGAACACAATTTCAGAACAATATTCAAACAAAGAACCAATCAATAAAAATAAATAACAAAGAGATACAAAGAAATATAACTATATTAAGTTGCAACTACAGGAGAAACTAGTGAATTTTCAATCACATTATCAAGAATCAATCTTGAATCCTTGCCTATTTGACTTAATTATGGATGAATTAACTAAAAAAGTATTCAGGATGATCTTAGTGTATGTTATTTGCAAATGATATTGTTCTATGGGGTAAAACTACGGGAGGAATTAACACAAAGAATACCAACAAAATTGAAAGAAAAAATTATAGAACCGTAGGGTCAACAATGCTTTATGGGATAGAATAAGGGCAGAAACAACACGGTCATAAAATGAGTATAGCTAAAATGAGAATACTTAGATAGATGTGTGGTAAAATTAGGAAAGACAAAATTAAAAATGAAATTGTATCAATTGAGGATCAGTTGAGAGAGAATTGGCTAAAATGGTTTGGTCATGTACAATAAAAACCTATAGATGCAACTGTAAGCAAGATTGATATGATCAATTGATCACCTTATTAGGGGGAAGGGAAGACCTAAACTGACATGAAAAAGTTATATCAATTTATTTAATTTAATTAAGCATATAGCCCTTGGCAAAGCAAAATGAAGAAAAAAGATTCATGCAGCCGACCTCATTTGATTGGCACACAAGGCTTACTTTGGTTTGGTTATTAAGTCGCACCCCATAGAGTGCCACACTATTTGATGGATAAACAGATATAGTAAAATTTTAGGGAGTTCGGTCCTTCAATTTCTCCACTTTGCTATTAGAGAGAGAGAGGTGGGAAAAAGATTTGGTACCTTACTACAATCACATATGGAGCATAAAGATATGAGAAAATGATGAGAAATGAGGCTGGAACTCTAGACTAAAGTTCATATTTAATGAATTACAACCTATTGTCACTCTCACCATCTTTTGTAATTTTTATTGTCACACCAGGTCCCCCATTGTGGTCATTTTAGCCTACATTATCAGCTTGATATAAAACTTGTTATAGCTCACTTTATTTGAAAACCAAGACAATCACAAATGCTCAGACTAAGCAAGTTCATCTTGGTGTCAACAGAAGTAATACAAAATATTTAAAATACCTCAACTGCACAGCCTCATCAGTAAGTTCTGCTATTCCAGCCCTAAAATAAGGAATCTTCATGAGATCATGATAATCAAGGACTACCTGATTAAAGAAAACCAGCAACACATTAATCATTAGAGGATCACCCCATTAATTGAGAACAAAAATCACTCGTAAAAGGACACAGACACAGCACATATTGCATCCATCATGTTTCTTAGGCCACGATTGTTTGAAAATTGTATAATAATGAAGGATACTACATACAGACAACAGTAACAACAATGCCATCAAAAATATTCTGCAAGAATTAAACAAAAATTATAACCAAAAATTTATTAGATCTCATTGCTATGCCCTAGAACAACAGATGAATCCATTCTCAAAAGACAATGACTAAGATAAATTTAACTAGGAATGTGGAAATTCATGCTTTGAAAGGGCACATGTAAATTTGTATGCAGTGGAAAATGGAAACTGATAATAGGGTATTAAATTTCAAGCTTACTTGACCAACATCATCTTCTCCAACAGCACCAAAAGGTATAATTTTTGCTCCAAATCTTGCTGCCATCCTAATGAACTCAGATTGTTGTGGCCAGAATAACTTGTACTCCTCACCCTGATTGGTGCAACACACTTGAGTGTTAAACAAACACACTAAGGCCCCGTTTGGGACAGGCTAATTTAGTAACTTTTTGGCTATTTGGCTAAAATATGAGCTAAAAAAAACTAGTATGTTTGGGATGACTTTTTGGCTTTTTACGAAAAGATGTACAAAAGGTAGAGAGAAAAGAGAATTTTTGACTTTTTGGTATGAGTTATTGGCTTTTTGGCTTTTTTAGTAACTTTTTGACTTTTTGGCTAAACCAGCCCTTCCCAAACAAGGCCTAAGGCTCTGTTTGGTTATGTTTTTAAAATGTGATTCTACACCGAGTTTTGAATATGATGTTTGGAACGTATTTTGGAAACGCGTTTCCAAAACTCTGCAGAGAAGTCTGTACCATGTGTGAGTTTTGGAATTTTTTTTTGCAAATTTTGCCTAACCGGTTGTCCGGCCGGTTGACCGGAATAGTGAATTTTTTTTTTTTTTTTGCAATTGATATGTTAATTTTTATATATTTGAAAAAAACATTTTCTGAATTTTTTAAATTTTTTTATGTGCTTTAAAATAATTTTGAGTTGTATGTTTGGTTATGAGCTGTAAATTTTTGTATCAAATATCAAATGTCACATCAACAATTCTCCACTTAATTCAAAACTCTTTTCAAAACTATTTTCAAAACTCTTTACCAAACAAATTTTCCACACTCAAATCATAATTCCAAACCTCACAAACTCAAAATACAACTCATACTCTCAAATCATAATTACAAAACTCTACCAAACGCAACCTAAATTTCTCATGTACACATTAACCACACCAAAGATAGAGTAGATGAAATGCACATCAATATCCTTAACTTTAATGAGAGGCGGTAAAATTTTCTCCTGACTTAAGAAAGTAAAAAGCTCCATTTGGTGAATAGTGCCTCTGCTCAGTTGAGAAATTAAAATAGCTTGGCTAGCAGTGGACTTGTTCATAACATTGGACTTAAGAGCAACATAGGAGAAAAAAATAATTGTCCTATTTAAGTCATGCCAGGGATAAAAATCGTCACAGATAAGAGGCTCTCACTCCTTAAGCTGAAGACTGTCAGTGCTTAGGAAAAGTAAATTAGGTTACTTCATTACCTACCTGTCTTTCAAGTGATTATATCCTACAAGGCAAGCAACAACAGAATGCTAGCAAGATGAAATGACATACTAGTATAAACATGCCATTATTAAAAGTACGAGAAATATTGGATTTGTAGGATTTAGATCAAGGTAGGATGTAACCTTTAAATCATACCTTTCGGTGAAGAGCCTCACGCATTCCTCCTGGATACAATAGGACATGGGACTTTGATGCAAAAAGTTTATAAAAGTTAGTTGCTGATACAGGAACTGCACCCATCATTCTGAATGTGTCAAATGATGATAACTCAGGTAACAATCCATCTCTCAACTTTGTGAACATCATGGGATGTGCTATCCCTCGCAGAAGAATATTTCTTTCTTTCCAAATACGGGATACCAAAGGAACCAATTCCAACCCAAGCAACATGTGATAGCCGACAAATAAGACCGGCCCCTCAGAAGGAATCCCTGCAAGGCCTTTCACAATCTTCCCATCCTCTAAAGTTGAGAACATCACAGGACTAGTAGCCAACTCAATCCATCTAAAATATATAATCATTAAACAGAGTAAGAGATAATTGCTGATAACTCTCCTACAGCTAAATTTCAAAGCAACTCACCCAAAAAATGGGTTGAGAATTTTTCAATGGGCTATAGTCCATTAGTGGAAAGATAAAGAATCAAGCTACGAAAGGAGTTAAACAAGTTGATTTCTCAGTAATAATAATAACAACAATAATATGATTGTTATTAAAAACAATTTGAATTGGCATAAACATTTCTGTCATCAACTTTCTACATCACTTGTACAATAATTTTTTTGATTACATAAAACATATGAGTTTACCTAAGAGATCCAATGATATAACCAGCTCCTTCAGCTGATAACCAAATAGCATGTCCTATACCCATGCATATGTAGGGATATGCCATAAATCGGTAAGAAACCCAAAATTTCTATCATTGTTAATATGTAAGGAAAATTAGTTTTATTTTTTTAAGTTTGTTGCAAATATCAATTACCTGTTTGACTCGTATATTTTTTTGAATTCAGAAGGGGTTGGCAGCATGTAATCTGAGGCATAGTCGAGGTATCTTGCACGGCGATAGAAACTTGCACCCTTTATGATGGTTACTAAATCAACATCTTCTTCCTGTCACATATTGGCGGAACTAGAACACATATTAGCCAGACTTGTAGGGTGAAAAATCAAGTAAATTTTCTTTCAGTCAAAACCATGAAGCAATATAATTTAAGAACTTTGTGAGATTATTTATATATTAATACTACATTTGTAATCTCAGGTTTCAGACTTAGAAACATTATTTCAATGTCCACTTAATATTCAAAAATAAAAGACAATTAATGCAAGCCATTTGTTTTATGGCCTAGAGTTCATCCTACCAAGAAGAGGGCATGTCCGCTGTCATTAAACTTGCGAATCTCACATTGTGGAAGTGTACGACGAAGTCTTTCACCTTCCTCTTGACTTGGTAGAAACAAATCCCTCCCGCTGTAGAGAAAAACATAACAATGTTTACTATGTTATAACATTAATTGGGTCAGTTCAAGCTCTATTAAAAAAAAAAAAAAAAGTCTACTGATGCAAGGCACGGGAATAAGAAAGGCAAAACTGGAAATTGCAAATGGGGCTTACTTGGGACTTTGGACAACTAAAAGTCTTAACATGCTTTGGTCTAGTTTTAGTTGTGTTTACTTATGTTCTAGAAGTTAAAAATTATTTTTAATTTCTAGGTTTGCCAACCATGTTTGTTGAACTAGTGGTTCATGCATTGTATTTGGGTCAAATTCTGTTACTGGATCTTTACATGTGGTCTTAGGTAGTTCTAGAAAGGTCTTGCTAGTCGAAGTTTGAAGTAACATGGAAGTTGCAGTCTTTGTAAAAGTAGAATAAATCTCCTAACTTAAAAATTTCTATGCAATCTTCCATTTCAATGGCCTAGAGTTCCAGGATTGTGTGTCATATGATACATTTTAACCCTCAAGGGGTGAAGCCTAAAGCGCTATGCATAAGATTAGCAGCTTCTTCTTCTTATATACAGCTTTTTATTTATTTTTCCTTTTCTTTAATTTTATGCAATTTATTAGCATGCAATCAAACCTTAATCTCACTCTTTTTGACCTCAAATATCCACATTCGACAAGCCTAATCTTTCTCTCCATCCAAATCTTAACCAACAATACAAACCTTTAAAAAAGGAGGAGGAAAGAAATGACGTAACATTGATTACTGTTCACCAAGCTCTGATTAGGATTTTATAGTAGCTCCGACTACAGTAATTGTCATTCCAAGAGTTGAAGTTGCCAAATCAATGACTTGACAATAAGTAAACTAAGTTTCTCACTTGTTTATTGTGAACTCAACTCCAAGGTGGGATATTGTAAATCCATGTTGAATACAATTTAGGGATGGTAATAAATAAGCTACTGCAGAGAAAGGGCAAGCTTTTATTATGTAGCTAAGGTCTTTTGTGACTTGTTGGCGCTTTTGCTATTTGAAACAGGAATTTCAATATCAGTGTCACAGGAATTTTTACAAATGGTCACCCTACAAGATGATGATGATGACAGTAATAATAATCACCATCGCAGTAATAATGACGCAAATGCTGAAAGGAAGTAGCTTGGAAATTATTGCTAAGAATCCACTCTAGAAGAAGGTTTCTCTCACTAGCAACCATTAGCGGGTTATGATTTCTTTTCTAGAATTAATCTCCTCTCTTAAATATTATCTCTTTTCTTCTCAATCTTCTTTGGTCAAAATTGAAATCCTCCAGCATACAAAATAAACTGTGTCAAGCATGTTCGGCTAACTCTTCACAAGCTGCCACACTAAACTCGACAGTCACACAGACAAGATTGACTTCACTCTAAGAAAGAGCTAGGAGACTAACAGTTAAAGGAATATGCTGAAGTGGAGTAGAATCATTGCAGTTGCAATTTAAAACAGACAAACAGTATCATTTGCTAGTATGTATCCTGGTAAAATTCATGAAACCAGACGTGTGTTTTAGTATCAACTTGTCAACAAATAAGTTCTCACAATATTTGTTCCTCAATATAGTTTGAATAGGTCAAGCTGGAAAAAGCTGAAGAGTGAGAACCTGGAAAGTATCAGTGTCTGCGCTTTGACAGCATGGAGACGTGAATTGGAATCTGCAGAAGCTGAACTGAGCATCTGCAGTTTCCAAAGAAGCGTTTCTCTGGGTAGAACATCACCCAGGACCTGTAATCTCAATCAGTAATCCTTCTCTTCTCTCACAAAATTAACATTTTAGGACAAGAAAATTAAATTCAAGCAACAAGATGAAAGGCATCAATACAGAAATTATAAGCACACATCAGTCATCACTGAGGGAAATCCAGAACTCCTGCATACTCAATATTGTGAGTAATGTAGACAGGTGGGCTATGTCCATGTTGAAACCAAGGCATTGTAAAATTAAACAAATTTGTGTGCATAAGAAGAAGCCATCCACAGAGACACCATGAACAGTATCACTGATGTAATGAACAATATGCGGAACAAAGTCTCATTCATTTTATCAAGAAGAAAATTATTAGCATAGTTCACTTATCTATCCATGGTCAATTGATGAATCTTACAGAAAGGTATGACGACAATGCTCCAACACTCTCTGATAGTTCTCCAACTGTTTCTTGCAGAGGAAGCCTTTTCTCCACAGTAGCCATCACCATCTTCAAAGGAATACCTATACATAACAATTGCTGGTTTCATTGGGAAGCTCTTACATGCGTGGTTAATTTGCAACAAAAGGTTCTGCTTGATTAGGCCCGTGAATAGCTGTAAGTGACTAGATGTGCCAATTTCCGAACATACCAGGAATATATGTATGCATATGAAGTCGGTCAGCAATTGTGGCCAATGGACTGAAATATTGTAGTATGTTTTTGGTAAGTAAATACTGTAGTATGTTGCTGTCAGCAATTTAGAATGGTCATAGAAGTCTTGGTTCAGCTTGCCATGTTTGTATTCCTAGAAGGCTAGAACACATAATGATGTGGCAATGTCATTATTGTAAATAAATGCATCTTCAATAGTGTTTTGTTTTGAAGTGAATCGTCCATAATGAGCCACATCATTGCGTATGAAAATTATGTATGAATTTTTTGTTTGTATGGCATTACTCATATGTTGAAAGTAAAAATGTCATACTGTGTCATCATTTGATGTCAAATTATCCACAGTACCTTAATGGCGTCATGCCAGCTTCATTTGATAGTAGTAAAGCTGGAATGAAAAATATGAGGAATGAGGCAAACCAACCTGTCATTAAACTCAGTATATAGGGCAGAGTAAGATGGAGCTGTTCAGGCATTATTTGTAATAAAGGTTTTAGAGGTTGCATCATCTGTTCAGGTATGATTCGTAATAAAGGTATTAGAGGTTGCAGCTGCGATTTGCTGAAACTTGTAGCTACAAGAACACATTATGCAAAAGGATTGTGGGAGTCAAAAAATCACTCAACCTATGAGCCTTCATCGACATGACAATTTAAGAAGAAGACTTCCCACCTGGGTTTGCCAAGATAAGTATAAGATCGATGTCGGGATTACGGGCAGCAACGCTTAGTGCAAGGCATGCTCCAACAGATTCTCCAACAAGATATATGGGTCTTTTTGGTGAACTGCAATTCTCTGACCTTACTGTTCTTTCAACCAGCTCCACCAGGTCTGAACCACAAAAAGTTGGAAGACTAGATCACAATGCTATTCACACATATTTCACACCAATAGTAAAAGAAGTGATTGTGTTCTTCATCTTCAAAACTAAACTCAAATTAAGCCATCCCTAGAAGTTCAGATGGCACCTTTTGTGGTCTTCGTGCATTTGATATAGAACAAAATAAAAATAAAAGAAAAAGGGAAGTTCATCACATTTTGTAAGATGATATCCTTTTTTAGGTTCACCAGCAATGGAAATGGTTATTTATTCCTATAACAAGCTTTCTACATGTCCTGCACTCCGTTCCAGATGATGGAATTTGTAGCACTACGCAATTAGGCTGTAAAATTTCTGTGCAATATTCAAGCACATTTAAGTTTCAAAATCATTTGTCAACTTCTCTTTTATTTTATGAGATACAGAAATTATGGGAAATTGTGGGCACCATTATCCCAATTTCGTTAAGAGAATTCCATTGACAACCTTTAATGTACTTTGGCTAAGACAACTCACCAATTTAAGCTCAAAATCCTTATTATAAACGCAGGGCAAAGGGGCAGGGGAGTGTCAATTATACGATCATTTAGCCAAAAAAATTGATGGTGCTTGTATTGTGTCTAATCTTTTGAATATTACTATTACAAAATACAGAAAAGGAATTGAGAGCGAGAGACCTGCAAATGGTGTTCGATCCATAACTGGAATGTGCAAGCACCAAATATCAAAGATCCTTCATTAAGAATAAATCATGGATTAGACAGCAAAACCAATCATATTAAATAAAGCAACCCACCATACAAAAGGCATATAAATTCAAGTTCAACAGCGATAATAATACTGACAATTTTTTACATCAACCGTGATACTAAAGAAGAGAGACTAAATTCATTAAGATCTTTCATTCTCTTTTCTTTAATTATTTTTTCCTCCCCTCCACAAGTTCCTCGACAAATCCTTAATCTAAACACAATCTAAAGAAAATTAAAATTTCGTAGCTTACTCTCCAAGTCTTTGATGCTGCAAAATAAGTCCAAGCCCAACACCATCAATCCCTGCAATATTTAAAACCAATCAGAGTCGAGTATTAAATTCCTTTTCATGAATTTTTATAAAAAAAAATGGGGAAAAAATGAAATTATAATTTAACGATAAAATAGGATGCAATAATGTGTAGTGTGACTGTTTCATAATTAATTAATTAATTAGCACTCATACTTTTAGAAATCAAAAGAAAAGGCCAACTTTTTTGGGCAAAGTGATTGCTCATATAATGTAAAAATGATAAGAACAGCAAAAAGAACATCATCATAGGCTATCATACACTCAGTCTATGCCTACTCTCTGTTTGTTTCGATGGAAAATGTTCCAAAATTTTCCCGAGGTCAAACAAGTTTTGGTAAGAAAATGACCGGGTAAAAAGAGCAAAAGAGGAGAGCCGTTTAATCGAGATCCGCACTCGAATGGCGAGAACCAGCGAGGCGGCCCACCGTCCGATCTAATCATGTCCTTGGACAGTTCAAAGTAATCCTTCAAGCTCAACCGTTGATCTTCCGGCATAGCGTCCGAGCTATCGCTGCGTTTGGATACGGTGGTCGCCTCATGCAACCTTCCGTTGTCGGAGACGGTGAAAGCCGGTGGCTGAGTCGGCGTAACAGTCGCCGACACCGAAACTTTCCGTTTGAATTTGAATCTCCCGGCGGCCGGCGAGAGAACGGCTGAGAAAAGTCCTGCTCCGGTGGCCGCCGCCATGAAGTTATCTCTCTCTCTCTCTCTCTCTCTCTCTCTCTCTCTCGTTTCGGACAGTTTTAGGACATCTGGTGGCGTGCGGCCTTCTGTATTTCAAGGCATTTGACAGTTTGGTTGAGAGATGCTAGATCGATGCAAAATACTCTTATATAAAAATACAAATACATTGGTTGAATTTGAGATTCGTCTATTTTTCCTATTAATAATTCAGATTTATTTTTAAAATAATAAGGGAAATATCATGGGGAAGGTGAAAGAAATAAAAAGATGACTTGCCGTTTGTTACAGTCATATTTGCACAACTAGAACTAATTGATGGATGATGATGATGGATAAGCTTATTTATTAGATCCGCTGTTAAATGACATCAACTGAGAAGATAATAAATTTATGCAGTATAACCTCTCTCTTTTTTTTCTTTTTTTTCTTTTTTTTTTGTTATGTTATAAAGTTTTCACTAATTAAAATAATATTTATTTTACTTTTTATTAAAATAATATTTATTCTTAAAATAATAATACTCATACCATATTTTGCACAAATTTATACTTAATTTTAACATGTGAACTACCTTCACTCCATCCTCAGCTAAACATTTAACAGTGTAAACTATCATTAATTCATACTACACACGACTAAATGCATTTATATTAAGATGTTGCTATTAGTAGTTTTCTTTCAAGAAAACAAAAACTACCCTTTCAAAAAAAAAAGAGTGTAAATATTTTAGAGGAACAATTGAGACAGTCTACAAAAGCGTGAATAATAAAAAAATATATAAATATAATAAATAAAAGTGTGAATATAACCACTCTCGTATTCTATTGAATATCACTATCTAACTTTCTCTTCTTTTTTTTTCTTTTTTCTTTTTTTTTAAGATTGGAATATCACTATCTAGTGGAGCTTGTTAGAATGCAAATGGTCAACATCTTCATCATGGCTACAATACAACTCATGAAGTCACTAAATTTGATAAAAATATGTGCATCAATAGAGAAAAAAAAAAAAAAATTATATTGTGAATAGTATATTTCTTAATTATGTAGGAGTATTAAACTTCAAAGGGCACAAAGGCCTATTGGGTGGGGCTAACTCGAGGAAGACAGCCCAGGGCAAAGCAAAGAGGCAAATACTAAACCTTATCAGATACTCACAAATTTCTGTCACACGTCGCAAAAACTACACATCAATTTATTTTATATTAAAATTTTAAATAAAAGATACAAACTATGGCAAGTTTCAATGATCCATCCATTGGTTTAGCATTAGGGGGGGCTGTGCAGAAGTGATAATAATTTGAACAAAACAACCGGTATTATTTAGGTTTTCAAAAGCAAAAAATTTACTAATGACTTGTTATGTTTTAGTAATATATAGATATTAGGATGTACAGTCATCACAAAACATTATCACTAGGCAATTTTTTCAACTAGGCAAGATAGAGGTTCCATATGATGATGGGTCATTCAGTTTCCATCTCATCTTCACAATCTTTAAGATGCTCTTTGAGAGGTTGACTTGGTATTTCATATTTTTCACTAGCCCATGCTGAGTCCATCTCAGGCAATTCGTAGTCGTCAGGCCTTAATGACAGCTGGAATTCTGGAAGATCAGGCAAGATTTGGAGACCCCTGTATCATTTTTGAGTAATTAAGTTTGCACATACCTAATATTGTCGAAAGAACTTGAATTACAAAAAGGTAGGGGGAAAAGAAAAAAGTGAAAGCTCATACTTCTCTTGGTCTAAAAGGTATCCATACATCTCCGACTTCCTGGATGCTATTTCAGGAACTTTCTTGTTTAAAAGCTTCATAGCACCCCACGGTGGAGGAGACCTTGACAGAAGAAATCAGGGAATCAAATAAACAGTGTTTTGAAATGTAAAGCGGTACAATGAAAATGTTAATGTGCACTGCATGTAAAGCCAATTCAAAACCAACCTTGTGACAGGAACTGCAAGACAAAAGCTTAGACAAATCTTCTTGCTTTCTAAGAGTAGTTCTTCTGCAGTGAGAAAACAACATACAGCACTAACATGGCAGGATGGTTCAGTGCCCTTGTCAAGGATCAGACCATGGTAGTAGTAAGCTGCAGCCTGATAATGCCCACATCATGATTAAAATCTAAATATTAGAATTAACTTGATGCATGAGAAGAGAAATTTTCGAAATCAGAATTGAAGTTTGATTATGATCAATGTATACCTTTGCTTCAAGATATTTCCATTTGATGAATTGTAGATGCTTCTTTCCATATCCATGATTGAAGTTACATTCAGACAAGCAGCAATGAGCCTGATTAAACAGCAAAGAAAAAAAGATTGCATCAACAGATGTGTTAACAGTTGCAATTTAATTCCTAGACATGCAGGCAAATTATTTTCTGGCAAGTACACTTTCCAGCAGAAAAATGAAGGCAATTTGAACTAAGCATTAACATTAAAAAGCCCTTGTTGGAAACAGGGAAAGAAAAAGAACAAAGATTGAACATCTTAATGGAAGACTTTAACCTTCTATTGTGTTATAAAAGTCCATGTAAAAGCCCAACCTTGCAACAATAAACTCCTACTCACAAAAATTGCTCTACTCATCTAGAAAATTCTCTTCTGAATAAAATGTCTCAAGCAAACATACAACCGGAGTAAAATGAAACAAAGAACTGTGATGTGATCTCAATCTCATCAAGAAAAATATTACATTCTGCTCAGATAATAAAAAAAGACGTTCTGTTAGAAGCTACAAATATCCAAAGCTTCGGCAAAAATATAGTTTCTCAACAAATACCATTTAAAAATTATCTCAATTCTTTCAGCTGTATTGCTTAGTTGGTGAATCCTGTATTTACCAGATTAAGAATATACATCAAATGTAGGTGGAAGGAGGAATCCCCACACCACAGATGGAGCACGGAAAAATAGCTTAATGATAATGGTAATGATGAGGTAAACTTCAGTTATGAAAAAGAATATCTAATACCTGTCCGAAATAGCTGAGTTGTTCACATGCCAGCCTTCTCTTCACAGATAAAGTAGCATTTTGACTTTCAACAGCTAAACCAAGTTGAATTCCAGTTCCCTGAATTTGTCATATAGCAGTATCAAAGATCAGTTATCTCTTAGATGCTAAGAACCAAATGTCGTGGTTGGTCATTCTTCAATTTGAGGAATCAAATCTCACATGTGGTTTTTGTCTTTTTAATGTTTTTTGTGCTTTTCACTAAATAAGGGAATGATTGTAAATAATATAGTAAAATTTGGTCAATCATGTTCTTAAATTTCTTATCATTTCCACTATGACATTCAAAATGACTCCTGATTCTTTCTTTCTTTCTTTCTTTTCTTTTGGTTTTTCCCCTTACTTCCTCCTTTTAGAAGTAGGTGTCTCTTGTTCGTTCCCAGTCATGGGTCAAAATCAGTTAACTTTGTACTACAGAACTCGAGTTTTATATACCTGGCCTAGTGCTTGAATGGAAAGGGCTTCCAATACACCCTCCTGCAAATCTTTTGGCAACCTCTTCCTGTATATACAAAAATGTGCCCAATAGTAATGGACTGAATCGACTCTTATAAGTAGTAAAAATATCTAGAAGTTTTGGAAAATATGTGTACATACTTAAGATCAGGTGGTAAGTGAACAAGAACATCCCGGACACAAAATTCCAAGTAACCCGATGCCTTTAGCAATAAATCAACAGCATCACGCATGCAATCTAGAGAGCGACATAAACAATTAGTCAAAGCTTAAAACATCACATGTGGATTTTGTCAACCTAAAAAAGAAGTCATATAGAAACCTGCAGATACGAGTCTTTCAGAAGAACCCGAGTGATCTTTAGGAATCAACATGGAATTTGCCTCTTTCAATGCCAACATAGCCATCATGTGGATAACAGATAGTATTTCAAACCAGGAGTTTGCAACACAGATTTCCTGTTCATCACATTGTTGATCCAATTACTAAACGTACAAGTATGCCATGTTCGTTTGAGCGGATTGGATTAAATAGGATTAGTATTCTTGGGAGGGATTTTGTGTCTCAGAATTATGAGGGGCATTGATAAAATCCTATCAATTTTGCAATATAACTAATTAGTCGGAACCTCTTATTGGTCTTTCATTTTGCATCCCACCCTCTTGAGATTCAATAGTCTCGTGTATAGGGAATACCATATCTAGATGAATTATCAAAGCGGACCCCAATTTTCTTAGTCAAACATCATATTATGTATTTTGTTAGATTATTAATCTAATCCCAATGCCATGTTCGCCCAAACAAACATGGCGGTGTAAAGTATTACACAGCTAAATACTTACTTGTCGTCCATCTTCTAAATTTTTCCATTTGAACTCCACTACTTGTTGAAGACCATGCTCTGTAAACGCAAGCATTATTTATATTATTATGACAAAAACACACAAATGCCTACATTTAGATATGTATGTCTGATGTAGATGTTGTGTACGAGAGAGACCTTTGGTAGTGAGGCCAAGTAGAAGAGGCAAGTACTCGTCCAATGCTCGCTGTAATTGGGTAAAAGCAGATCCACCTGCAGAAAATAAAAATGCTCACTTCAACCCACAAAACTAGCTATATCAAACAATGAGCTCATTCATGAGAGAGCAAACCAGTGTCCTCTACAATCAACACAATCTGATTCCGAAGGGAAACAATCCTATTCGCGAGATCTTTTGGAATTAGGCCTCTGAGCGCTCTCTGAAGATCAGATTGTAGCGGAACACGCGTTGAGGGGACAAAAATCGCAATTTCGGGGATGCTCAATTTCTTCTTTTTCCTCCCAACTGCATATACAGAAGATGTGCACCCCATAATTGTTCTCGCAGGGGACTAGTTTCGAATTTAACATCCTACACACATACATCATGAATCATCATATCAATTCTACATTTTAGTCAAACTCACAACAATCGAAATTGCAAAACCATGAAAATTGCAGGTAAAACAAAAAAGTTTTGGGTTAATCCACAATTGGATCAGCTAAGAAGCAATAACTGAGAAGTGGAACAGTTGGGTTAGAATTAATTAATGAGAACCTAAATATTGGTACAACAACATGGACAGTTCAAGCGAGCTTGTGATTTGACAGACAAGTGCATACAAGTGAGTGTATATATAAATATATAGTGAGTAAAATAAGTGAGAAAACTTACTGGTTTCTGACAGGAGAGGGGAGCAAGATAAGGGAGAGAGATTGTGAAGGGTTCTTCGAGGATGGGTCAGAGATGTTGATATCACCATCCATATGAATGAATGAATGAATTGTATGAGAGAGAGAGAGAGAGAGAGAGAGAGAGAGAGATCTGGTGAGTGGAGTGGGAAGCAGCTCTGGAACCGAGAAATCAATCACATGGCAAATGCGTCGGAAGAAAAACTTGTCTCAGCGACGATGTAGGGGCACTCGCATCGCATTGACTTCCACAACAACTTTTATATAAATTTCTATGCCTCCGTTTGGGAAGTGGGTTGGCTTTTTGATTTTTTAGTTTTTTGGTTTTTTTAATTATTTTAGTCTGGGCTTAAAAGTTTAGTTTGGGAAGGGCTTTTTGGTTTTTTGATTTTTTTGACTTTTTTTGTGAGAGAGGAGTGTAATGATTATGGGTTGGATGTGATGTTTTGTTTTTTATGGCTAAAAAAGTCTATTTTGTCTTTTGTGACTAAAATAGCCAAAAAACCTGACTTTTTGGCTTCCCAAACGGAGGCATATCATTTTCTTAAAATATAAGGAAATTTTTAAAACTTCTCATTAGATTTTTATTTGGTAAAAATCACAGTTTAATTTATTTTATTTCATAAATATTCTAAGAAAAATAATATATAATTGAGTAAAAATAAAATAAAATAAAATATATAATTTTTTTCTTGAACAATATTATTAAAATAACATATTACTGTGAATCAGAGTAATATATTACTGTGAGACAGAGTAATATGTTACTTTCACTATTTAAATTAATTTCGACAGTAATATTTTTTTCTAAAGAATTTCATAGTCAACCTATATCTTATTTGATAGATCTTGATAAAAGAATTCTAAAAATACTAATTTTATTAAAAATCGACATCTACATCAAAAGCTATATTATTTTAAAATTTAATATTTTGATAATAATGATATATATTAAATTTTTTAAGAAAATTTTTTTATACTTGCCCTTCATATATTAAAATTTTATTATAAAGGACCTTTTACTAAATTTTCCTAAAATATAGGATCAGACTTCATATTTCAACTTGTTTGGTTTCGTTTTTCTAAAAATAGTTTTTAGAAAATTCTATTTTCTTATTTTTCATATTTTTTTGTTTTTACTAATTTTTTTAATATTTTAAGCAATTTTTTTTAGTTTTAGACACATTTAACATAAATACACATAAAAAGTATAATTTTTGTGAAAAAATCTTTTAAAAATTCAATAAATACCAAAAATATATAAAAAATTATGAAAATTTAGTATATTTTTTGTATTTTTATGTATTTGTTAATTTTTTAAAATATTTTTTCATAATTTTTTTATTTTTTAGATACATTTAAGTAAGGTGCATCTAAAAAAATAAAAAAAAATACTTAAAATTTTAAAAATATTTACTAAAAATAAAAAAATACGAAACATAAAAAATTTAATTTTTAAAAAATTTAATTCAAAAAATTCAAATCAAATACACGGAGTGGAGTTTAAAATCATATTGTAAAGCATTATTAGGTTGGGGGCGGGGGGGGCTAAAATAAAATATAGGGTCAGACATTATAAATCGTATTGGAGTTCGAAATCATATTGAAGAGCATTATTAGGGGGTTATTACAAATTATGTTTTTGATGGTAATATGTAGAATTTGTTAAGTATTTTTTATAAAAATTTATGTGAGTCTGATATTGATAGTCACTTGATTAAATTATATTTCTATCAATGATAAATATAATTTTAAAAATAAATTATTAATAAAAATATAATCCGATCAAATTATTATCGATATTCAATCAATGTGATTTTTTATAAAAATAAACTACTCAACAAATTTTATATATTAAATAAGTCAAATTATCAAAATAGAATCCATAGGAAATCCCATAAATCCGTACAACACAGAGAATCTATTTCCTTTATAAATTACTTTTTAAGTTTTGTTTTAAAGGATACATTACGAAACCTATATTTCACTTCAACTACCGAGAAAAAAAAAAAGAAACTTATATATAAAAAATAAAAAATAAAAAAATGTGATCTTTTGTTTTATTCTTCTATTTTAAATTAAAATATTTATTATTATAATTTATGATTAATAATTTCATTTGGCATTGGTTATGGTACTTAATTTTTTTATGTTGAGATTTTTTTAGTTTCGTTTGGTTTTTATTTTTGAGCTTTTTTTTAATTTTTGTGAGAAAAAAAAATATAATGATTATGATTTAGATGTGACATTTTATTTTATTGACTTGTATAATTTATTTTGTCTTTTAATATTTTTTTAAATTCAAAATATTTACCAAATGAGAATTAAGTTTTTTGTTTACTCCATTCATAACCATAATAATTAAACATGCCACTTAAGAAAGTAACAAGTGTGTACGCTGTCCTCAAAAAAAAAAAAAAAAAAAAAAAAAAAGAAGAAAAAAAGAGACAAGTGCATGGCATGGGTGTGGGCATTTTAATCAATAACTCAAGTCTCGTTTGTTAATTATATATTGTAGTTAAAAATTTTAAAAATATTATATCATTTTTTTTATTTTTTTATATATCTTTTTATAAAAAGTCAAAAAATTATTAAAATTTCATATTTCCAAACGAGGCCAATTATTGTTATCTTTACTTTATCTGCTTATTAAAGCACTAGTGCATGCCCGTGCCTGAAGGCACGGTGTAAATAATATTAATGTCACATACTTTACAAAAATTAATTAAAATAAATCAATTCAAAATAGTAACAATTTCATTGCTACAGAAATCAATTGTAATAAATTAATTTAAAATGACAACAATTTTATTGCAATATAAAACTTTACACATAAGTCGAAATAGCAAATTACAGTTTTGGCAAACTTCATAATTAAAGTTTAAATAGCAAATTTATAATATAAAAATGTTGTGTACAACATAAACAAAGATATTTACGCGAAAATAACACATGTACAGTGAATTAAAATGAGACAACCTTCAATAAAAGAATATGTCTAAATTAGTATTATAACTGAGTGAACATTTTGGTACAAAAGAGTAACCATCCTAGCTTTAAAAAAATAAAAAATAAAAAATGAAAAAGAAGAAAAATTAATCATCCAATTTAGAATGAAAGAGCCAACCATCAACACGCATAAAAAAATAATACAATCGCAACATTTGTAAGGTGGATTAGTCACCTGCAACAAAAATTCACTTTAAAAAATCAATTAAAAGAAATCATAACAGGAACAATCATATCAAAATACCTTTGAAAAACAAATAAACCAATAACAATGAATTAACAGGAATTAAACATATGATCAAGCATCTTTCAATTTAGTTCCCCAGTCTCTTGATTAGTGTATATCATAACTTGTGAGTTCACCTGTTGCTGCTTAATGAATATGAATTGCTAAGTATAACTCTTCTTTCTTTTCCTTTTCCAATTGAACATGAAGAATTTAACAATTTAGATAATACATGAAAACAAATGAAAATAAATAATTACATCTAATTTGGAATCCCATTACAGGTAAGCTCATGACAAAAATCTTTGCCCAATTAATTATTATACAACAATTTACTCAAAATTCTCACTATCACTGTTTTTCTTCAATATACTCATCACACCAAAAGAATGCGTAATGAAAAACCCAATAAAAAAATTTTAATACAAAGATGTTATCTTCTGTAATATCATGGACAATTGCTACTTTTATACACCTGAAATTTGAAGAAAAAAACAAATTTAAAAATCAAAGTCAAAATATATCACTCTAATTGAGTCCCAAGGATTCACAAAAAAAAAAAAAAAAAATTATGTTAGTGATGAGAAGAGATCGAACAATTTATGTGTAATAAAGTTTTATATTTAGGTAGTGCCTAATGAAACAATTAGAAGGCTTTTTTAAATTCAACAATTAGAAGGCTTAATCATAAAGTGAAAATTACCACCACCTCAATAAGATAAATGTAACAACTCAAAATTTTAATTATTCTGTAGAATTGATACTAATATTATTTAATCACAGTTAGGAAAATATATAATTTATTTTATATTATCATATGTAATTTTGTAAAATAATATAATTAGTAAAAAAAATTAAGAGTCAAAGTATAAAAAATAAACAAATAATCATAAGAAGAAAATATATTCATGCTAAGGTGTAATTTAATTTGACATTAATTTATCAACGTACGAATAATATATCATCTAGGGACTAAAATTATACTATTACGAAATTGTGATTAAAAATGGGTAAAAGTGAAATATTGTGAAAGGTAGCCAATACCTGTTAAGTCTAAGTCCTTAGATGTGGTGAATCATCACCTAAGAAATTAATTATAGATGAGTCACCTATTGAGGTGTAATTTAATTTGACATTAATTTATCAACGTACGAATAATATATCATCTAGGGACTAAAATTATACTATTACGAAATTGTGATTAAAAATGGGTAAAAGTGAAATATTGTGAAAGGTAGCCAATACCTGTTAAGTCTAAGTCCTTAGATGTGGTGAATCATCACCTAAGAAATTAATTATAGATGAGTCACCTATTAAGCTCGAGTATAAAAGGAGGAGGAGCTGCTGTGAATGGGAAAAAGAAAAGGAACGAGGGAAAAGTAAAAAAAGAAAAGAAGAAAAAAATAATGGAAGCTGAGATGGTTTTTGATGGCGGAAAGGAAGAGTAAGGTATTAAAGATAAGGTGAGTTATATTATACGTTAAGTTACCAAAATATATTTTACGTATGTTTTGACTTACCAAAATCTATTTTATACAAGTTATGTTTTATTAATTTATTAATAAAAGTTATGTTTTATAAAGTTTTCAATTACGCGAATTATTATCTGAACTCTATTTGTGAAAAAGAAACCCATTGATATGTTTGTTTTACTTTTAAAGAATATTTGGCTATGACCTTATATATAATTATGTTTTGTAAGTACCACCACGGGAGTCACACGTCTTTGGGGACTTAAACAACCATTGGCCTCTATTTGGTTACTTTGTAGCCCTCTGATCCATTGACCTCTGTTTTGTGCGGAGCAAAGTGCTGTGCGGAGCTAAGTGCCACACTATTGTGGGAGCCACCTCTAAAATCCGTACAAGTCACTTCTTGAATCTGTATCTCTGTTCGGACTATCACTTCTGTGACCTCGTTCTGTTCAGTACCGTAGTTATGGTCATTTACTTACATAATTTCTGTATTTCAATTTCTGTCACTTAAATTATTTGTTTACCAAATTACCGTGGTTATGGTTATTTATTTACATAATCTCAGTTTTGCTACTTAAAGGATTATTTGTTCCGACTAAGTTATCTTAAATGTTTTGGCTTAATTAATTATCTATGGTTATTTCGCGTCCTTTATACTCTTGGTATAATATTTCTCACTCTGCCATGTGCTTATAGTTGTTTACCAATTTTCAGGAAATAATGCAATTCAGAAATAACTTCTGAAAAGTTTTAGATACGGGGCTGCGGAATAAGCACACACAACACTTTTATTGATATTTTTATATGTAAATATCGGCCTTTTTGGTCAATATATTTTGTAATAAAAATAGAAGCTCCAATGATTATTTTGGAACCCTTATTTAAATATTACTTCCGTTCGTGTTTATTGATTTGTTTAAGAATTGGCCGGAGGTAACCTCAGTTACTGGCCATCATGATGCTTAACCCTTAGGTACGGGGAGCGGGTCGTGACAATAAAAAACTGGAATGATTGAAGAGATCGTACTTGAGTGCTCAAAGTTGTGATCTAAAACATTCCCTAAAAAAAACTTAAATGTGGTTTTTTTTTTTTTTTTATAAACTTAGAGTGTCATAGGCACAGGTGGTTCTTTTACGATGAAATGTTGTTCTTTTACGATGAAATCATGAAACTATCATATTTATACCCAAAAGACAATATAAGTTGATTTTCATATTGCCCAACACTATCAATTTAACTGAATTGAATCAATCTGACAAAGACATGAGTTATTACACATTGGTCTCCTATGCATTTTGTTAATTTCTTTAGACCAAGAATCCAACCATCTAATTCAAGCAATCAATCAAAACCACACACAAAATAATATAAAATTCTAAACCTGCCAATATCAATAATATAAAATTTAAGCTAAAGATGCACTGTTTTATAGTAATATCAATAACCTGCCAATCAATAATACCAAGAACAAAAAGAGGTTAGATTCCACAATAAATATAGTTAAATCATTACACTATGAAAAAAATAGAATTTGAAAGTAGACTAACAAATAGAAGGCTTCTCTGTTAAACCAACTAATAATGATGAAATTATAAACAACCAATAAGAGGATTCTATGTAAATAAGAAGTCTTTTGTTAATGAGATTAATCAAAGATTGAAACACCACAGACCTGTAGTGAAGAAATAACTCATTTAATAGTGGTATAAGTAGATTGAGTTTAAATAACAATGGGCTATACAATGACTATTTGATTACTTAATTGTGCCATAAGTTAAGTACAATAGGCTATTTCTTTCTCAGTATAATTCTAATTTAACAATCAAATAAAAACATAAGATCACAGAACATTACTTTTCATGTTAAAAAAGGAAACCCAATTCACACATTTATCAACATCACCCAAATCATTTATCAAAACAGTAATCAGGTGACTTCAATCTCATTTATGCTTTATTTGGTTCACTGGAATGAGATGAGATGAAATGAAATGGTTATTCCTTACACTTCAAGCTGATAAGTTAGTTTGGTCTGCCACAAAATCAGGTGACTTCCCAAGATTGCCACTATGGAATAAATATATTATACATATGTGTATATGTACATAACCTGATTAGAATAATAAATATTGTAAATTTAAGTAATAATAAAAAAGTCCCATCAAGAATAAATATTGTAAATTTAAACAAAAGTCCCATCAAGAATAAAAAATAGAGCTTCCTTGGCCAGGGAAAAAGAATAAAAGACATGAAAGAGAATGTGCTTAGACTTCACCATTCAAAAATTCATGCATAACACAATCCTAGTGAAACATAACACGTCAGGGAAAGATAACCTGTTTGTGGGTAAATGTTAGCACCAATTTACATAACCTGTTTGTGGGTAAATGTCATAACACAATCCTAGTACATAATTAACACCAATTCAAAAATCCTAAGGAAAGAGAATGTTAGCACCAATTCAAAAATCTATGCATAACACCTGTTTGTGGGTAAATTTTAGCAACAATTTACAAAACTCATCCATGTCAATTAACCACTAATCAGGGAAAGATCCATGTAAGAATGATATTGATAGTCAAATTAAAAAAAATAGTATAGCAATTTATGTGTGTTACAGAGATAATAAACATGAAAACAATATTTCTAATTAACCCCCAATAATGACACATCAATGTTAATTGCAGGTATTTCTACAGAGGCCTATTAAATGCTCAGATATGGAAAAATCTGAGCATTTAAAATCTTTAGGTTCTTTTTCTGAAGGCCCAAGACACTAAATATTGGCCAGGAAAAAAGAATAAAAGACATGAACGAGAATGTGCTCAGACTTCACCATTCAACAATCCACAAATGGTGATCTAATAAAAAACGTGATCTAATTAAAACCTACAAATGAAACTAGATCAATAGTAGAAATGCTAGAAAAGTTATGATGAAATTCAGTCAGTGGTGGCAAGTACTCCAAAACCAAATTTCAGTCATCACCACAACATCTCACACCTTCAATTCAACTTAAAAAAATAACAATTTTCTATTTTGAATTCCACATAAACTGAATCTAAAACCAAACCAGTATAAAAATTAAAAAGCAAATTGAGATTTAGTTGAGAGAGGAAGGAAGTGAATCAACAACTATTAACAACTCTATTGAAGCTCTATTCAAAATCACTTAATAACAAAGGTTACATGCAAAAACAAAATTGAATGTCCCAAATGAGCAATACTCAACAAAACAGCCCCATTCACAAAAAATTTTAGTTCAAACTTCCCAATTTCATTTGATTATTCAAGTAAAAATGATAAAATTTACAATGAAATCATGAAACTGTCCTATTTATATCTAAAAGACAGTATATATTTATTTTACTATTACCCAATACTATTAATTTAACTGAATTGAATTAATCTGACAAAGATATGAGCTATTGCACTTTGTTTTCCTATGCATTTTGTTAGTTTCTTTAGACCAAGAATCAAACCATCTAATTCAAGCAATCAATCAAAACCACACACATATGCAGATAGCAAACTAATAATATAAAATTTAAGCTAAAGATGCACTGTTTTATGTCAATATCAATAACCTACCAATCAATAATACCAAGAACAAATAGAGATTAGATTCCACAATGAATATAGTTAAAATAGAATTTGCAAATCAAATTGAAAGCAGGCTAACAAATAAAAGGCTTATCTGTTAAACCAACTAATAATGATGAAATTCTAAACAACCAATTAGAGGATTCTATGTAAATAAGAAGACTTTTGTTAATGAGATTAATCAAAAATTGAACTGGATGATATTACAAATCCAAATAATTAAGTTATGAAATTCAAAACCAATTAACTGGAAAAAAAAAAATTCAAATATTAATCATTAACACAACTTCTATAAGTAAATAAAAACTTGAAATTAAGTCATGAATTTGAATTTGAATAAAAATTTGAAATTAATCATTAATCATGGAAATTGAATACATTTGTACCAATTAAAAAAATCAAAATTGTATTTAGATATAACTGAGATAGGGGGTGGGAGTGAGTGGGAATCATTCCATTATGAATCTTCAGCCTAAAACAAAATCCAAACACACGTGGGCTCAACTGGTGGTGTATGATGAGATTACAAATGTACATTAAATATTTGGGGGGGGGGAAACACAGGTGAGAAAGGTTCAAATAAAAACCTCTTTGTACAATAATGCAATAACAACATACTAAAAACCCCCAAAATCCCATACTAATATACCAATAAAAGCACGAAACAACAACTCATTCACATGAAAAATATATCTAAAAATCTAAGTTTGGGTGCTCACCGCGAAAAAGTTATTGAACCCATTAATCTTGAGAGAGAGAGAGAGAGAGAGAGAGAGAATCACCACAAATCAACTATGTAGAGCATGTGTTGGTCTTCAAAATCAAAGAATCATGGAAGTCAAAAATTATTGAAATCAACTTCCAAACTGCCCATAATAGCTATAATGGCTCATAACTCTATATAAGCAAAGGAAACCAAACCAAAGCCAATGGATTTTAAGTGAAAACAAAGCAATACCACAACAAATTATAAAACAGAAACCTCAATGGATTTTAATTGCCTTGAAAAATTAGACTTTCATTTGGGTTTAAAGTTCTATGTATCGTGGCAAGAATCATCACTTATATTTGAACAAATTTGCATGTGCTCAAATCATTAGCATGTTATTATTACATTTACTTTGCAGAACAGAGCACCCAACAAACCCAACAAACCCATAATTTATTTGTTTAAGGTTTCAATCTTGTTCTTTGAATATATATACTTTTTTAATGCATTCTCTTGGCTAAATATTGATTTATCATGTATTGATTTCTCATATATTATGGGAAATTAATAATGTGCACTCTTAAAAGGATGCACATCATATTAATAAAGTTTGTTTATTTGTCAAAAAAAAGAAAAAAAAAAAAGAAAAGGATGCACATCATAAGATAGTTATGAATTTTTATGATGAAGATTGCCAATGTTTGTGGTGTGTGTTAAAGTCAATTTGTGTGTGTGTAAATTCCATTGAAACGTTTTATCAAACACTTAATAAGTAAGGAAGATAGAATGGTTATCGAACATTTTAGTAACAACCAAACGATAATAATGGCACAACAAACATTCAATAGAGTAAATCAATACAATAGTCCCACAAATTCCTACTAAATCAAAGTAAATGGGTTTCGTGGAACCCAACCAACTCTTCATATATGTGTGTATATATACATAGATAATATATATGTATAAAAAAAAACACAAAACCCATAAAAGTATACCCAAAATCCTACATGCATATAGAAAATTAAGGAAAAACAATACTCATAGTTTGATTTTGGGAATCGTTCTTTCTCTATTCCACTAATGATCAATTGATGGTCTCTATGGCTTCAAAGAAAAAAAAAAAAAAAATTGTAATTAATATATATACACACAATAATCTATTAAGAAAGAGATGAGAGTATTACCTTTACTTTGCAGAACAGAGCACCCAACAAACCCAACAAACCCATAGTTTATTTGTTTAAGGTTTCATTCTTGTTCTTTGAATATATATATATTTTAATGCATTCTCTTGGCTAAATATTGATTTATCATGTATTGATTTCTCATATATTAGGGGAAATTAATAATGTTCACTCTTAAAAGGATGCACATCATATTAATAAAGTTTGTTTATTTGTCCCAAAAAAAAAAAAAGAATAACATAGAATTGTTGGTTTTCTAAAATTTGAAATTAATAAAGTTTGAAATTATAATTCTATGCCGTAATTCTATGTCCACTCTATGCTGTATAATTCTATGTCCACTCTTAAAATAATATATAATTTGAAAACCAACAATTCTAGAATTTTGCTAACAATTCTATGCCGTATAGAATCTAAAAGGTATAGAATTTAGAAAACCAACAATTCTATACCAACATCAAACCAACAACTTAAGCCTAAACTTAGAAAACCCACAAATTCCTACTAAATCAAAGTAAGAAAAATAAAAATAAACAATACTCAAAAACCCAACCAACTCTTCATATATGTATGTATATATTATCTGTATAAGAAAAATAAACAAAAACCCATAAAAGTGTACCCAAAATTAAAGAAAAACAATACTCACAAGAAAAAAAAACAAAGAAAAAAATGGATAAAAATCTGTAATCAATATATAAAAAGTGCAACCAACTCTTCAATTGATGATCTCTGTGGCTTCAATATATATACACACAAAGAAAACAAAGGGATGGTATGTGAAGTGCCAAAAAAAATTGGAGATGAACAAATATAGTGAACCTCACCGATTTGTTGCCGCGATGACGCCGATCTAGCAAGGCTAGCACCCAACAAACTCTCCATCTGCGAAGTCGCCGATCTGCTCTTAAATGAGAGAGAGAGAGAGATGGATGGAAGGGAAGAAGAGATCTGTTCTTGAATGAGATTTGCTCTTGAATCAAAACAAAGAAACTCTTCTCTTGAACACCGTAGGATTGAATCACCATTGTAAATCCACCATTGAAATATAATCATTTCTTAGCTGTTGGATTGATTCAATCTAACGGTTCACATTTTGAGATAGGGACAACAGTCCCATCAAAATTCAAAAACCACTCTTCCTTATTATATAGATTTCCAATGGTTGTTGCTATATTGCCATTGCTATTGCTATAATTTGGTAATAAATAGTGCTATTTTGTCAAATTATAGCAATGGTACTCCAATGGTCATTTGCTATTTTGACAAATCTCAATCAACTTTCCCTCCAAGTTTGTAGGTGTTGTTTAGATATAGGTTTTTTCGTGATTTTATTTTTGTTTATTTTTTGTCTTTTGTAACCTTTTTTTAACTATTTGTAAAAAAAAATTATATATTTATTTTATTCCCAACTAGACAAATATAAAAAATAAAAAAATTGAAAAATTGGAAAAAAATATATGTTTAATGTCTTTTTATTATAATATTATTGCCTTCATTTCAAAAAATATATTTATTTTTTCATTATACTTTATTGAAAAGTTTAAATTATACTAAAAAATAGTCAACATTATACATTGCAAAAATAATATTACATTCTGTTGTAGAAAATACTCAAAAATAAAAATAAAAAAATAAAATTTCATTACAAAATAAAAAAAAATGACATTGCAAATAAAGACTAACAATTACATTAAAAAATAAATGACATTGCAAAAAAAGTACATTATCCCGTAATCATTCATTAGGAGGTAGAGGGAAATAAGTAATTTGGGCTGCGGACATTTGAGGACCATTTGGCAAAAATCTCATTTTTTCGCATTATGTAATACACTTTCGTTTGAGGGTCTAAATAAGAAATGTCCGTAGCCATTATCTCATGTTCTTGTTTTCTGATCTTAAGTTCTTTCAACTCCTATAGTGCTTGAATCCTTTTTTTCTTCTCTTTCATCTTTTTTCTTTTCCTTCTCAATAAGGTGTTGGTTAAATGTCCCCAATTGTATGCTCATTTTTTGGACTTCAGCTTTAACGACTTGATTTCTCCGAAATAATTCTTTTGAAGTTTTCCTACCCATAGGCCTTTTACCCCCTATAGAGACACTGCTTTCACCAACAGTTGGATTGTTGCCAACACTTGGACTGGTGTCAGCTTCAAGAGAAATGTAGTTATCCATAGGAGAATCGGGGGCCGAATTAGGGGAAAACGGTGTCTGTATCCTTGATTTCACCATGTTCGTAGGAGCTACATTTTTCCACCTGATATTGTTTTGCAAGATTGGCCAACAATGCTCAAAAGTAAAATGTTTGTTTTCATCTTGATGACATAACAATTTTGCTTGAAGCATCTGTATCAATAAAATATTATATTAATTATTAGTTAATTTTTATATAAAACAAAATAAAAAAAAAACTAACATAATAAATGAAGCTAAAATCTTACTATATCAACTTGAGACATCCCATTTTGGTGTAGATTTTCGACTTGCGCTTAACATTCACGAAATTTGTTGTAATATTTCATGATTATACCCCATCGAGATGAGATAGACACTTGTGTTCTTGAGTGATCATTTTGCAATGAGCAATAATTTTCAAAAATTCTTCCCCAAAAATGAGCATGAGAATGCGAATTCTTAACAATTGGGTCTTCAGTAATGTGACACCAAGCTCTACAAATTGCTACATCTTCTTGAGTGGTGAATGATTTTCCTCTCTTTGTTTTTAATGAACCTTTCATACTAATTGGGTAAAAAATAAAAAATAAAAATATAATTGACACAAAATATTTTGTTGTGTACTGAAATTGGTAAAATAAGGTGCTTGTATTTATACACTACAAAAATGATATCGTTTTTTTTTTTTCTTTTCTTTTTCTAGCCGTTTAATTTATAGCCGTTGGTGTCTTGTTTGTTTGGAAAACTAGCCGTTTTTTTACTTCCATATTGACATAGAATCGTTGGGCTCATGTCACACATTCCATACTACCCTCACCGTTGGATCTTTATATCCAACAGCTAATATCGAGATCTAGAATCCTCTTCATCTCTCTCTCTCTCACATATACCATTGCAAAGTCTGTCTCCCTCACTTTCATCTTCTTTCTCTTACTGATCTGGTTTTAGTCACCAATCTCTCTCTACCGATCTGGTTTCAGTCACCGATATCTCTCCACCGTCTGGTTCAGTCACCGATCTCTCTCTACCGATCTGGTTTGTCACCGATCTCTCTCCACTGTCTGGTTTTAATCACTGATCTTTATCTTTCCTTCTCTCTCTGTCAGTCTCCATCGATTAAATTGTCTCTCTCTCTCTCTATATATATATATATATCTCTTTATGTCTCTCTCTATACCTCTCTCGGTCTCTATCGATGAAGCCGATGCTTGGTTTCAGTCACCGATCTATATCTCTTCCCGTCTCTCTCTGTCAGTCTCTATCGATTAAATCGTCTCTCTCTATATCTCTTTCTGTCTTTCTCTCTATATCTCTCTTTTAGTCACAGATCACCGATGAACTCTCGGTTTCAGTCACCAATCAGCGATCAACTCAAGGTTTCAATCACTAATCAAGACTCTCAGTTTTAATCACCAATCAAGGTATGATATATTTATTTTTTATTTTTTTATATCGATCTATTAGAGTGAAAATCAAATCTTCCAAATCCTAATGAAGATACAAAAGAATTGATTTTTAGATGTTATTCTGAGAAAAATTTTGATTTTGTTGAATGTTGTTTGAATGTTGTTGTTGCTTGAGTACTTTTGGTTGAATGTTGTTGTTGTTGTTTTAGTGAAATTCTGTTTTAAAAAAATTGTTGTAAAAAAAAAAATTGTAAATTTCGCAAAATGAAAATTTGATATGTTTTTGTTTGAGTTTTTCTACAAATGGATGAGAAAGGGAGAGAGGGAAAAAAATAAAATCAGTTGGTTTGGGGTGAGCTGACAGATTTTCCATTTGCCAAAGTTGTTGTCAAATTTGGCAACAGGTTTGGCATTTGTCATTTTTAACAGCTGCTATATCTCACCATTGGAGAACCATTTTTTCTCAAAGTTGCTATATTATAGCTTTGACAGCTCCAATGCCAAACCATTGGAGATGCTCTTAGCTCTTTCATGTTTAATGCAAAATCCTTGTTTACCCTCTAAAAAAATGAAAATATAAAAATTAAAATTAAAATTAAAAAGGGTGAATAAAATTATTTTTGATATTTAAGGAAATATTCTAATAATAAGCTAGTGAAAGACTCATGTACATGCGTATCGGATTGCGAGTAGCTAGGCAACTTTCAGATTTAAATTGACGAGGAACAATGGACCACGTCACAACTTACACTTTAGCTTTTCTCTTGCAAGTCTTCTCCTACTATGCAAAATATTATTATACAAAATAAATTAATGAAGTTTATAATTTTTTCTTATCATCTACTATTTTAATAAGTTTCTTACATCAATCCTCCTCCTTCCTCTTGAACTGCACAAATGGAAGTCCAATTAATTCATCTCTGCACTATTTTTTTTAACTCCAGGACTGGATCAAAGAAAAACTATGATGTCGTGTTTTGTTTTTTTCGATTTAAGTTCAGTACCGTTGGATTTAGTAATGAGATTAGTAATGTAATAATATTAATGTAGTAGATATAAGATAAAAATGAGTTTACTTGTGTAATAGTTTAGTTATCAATTAGCTATGATTTAAAGGAGACTCGAACTATAAGTTCAAGTTCAAAACTTTTAGAGTAATAATTCTAAACTATATTATTTTGGGTATAGAAAAAACAAATTATTCAATTTCACAACTTTTACAATAATAATTTCAAATTATATTCTTTTGGGTCCATAAAAACAAAATAATTGGAAAGACTATATTATACCGACCTATTTGTCTACACAATCTATCTATCTGTTCATATCACCACTACAACTACTAGTCACCACTAACGATTTTTTCGATAACTTTTTTGACACCAGCAATGATTAACAATGGAGTAAAAATAAAATAAAAATCACGGTACGTTTTATTTTTACAATAGAATTATTGACTTGACGGTAGATTTGTCATTTGCACTGATCAATTCTCAATTAGTTCGAATTAATCTCAAACTAACTTTAGAGCTAAGGGAAATTTTAATATACACACCTTGAAAAATGGTATATCATATGCACCATTAATTATACTATTTTTATTTCTAGTTATGACTAATTTTCTTCTTTAATTATAACTCATGTTGTGTTTAGTTATAACATTTTTTTTTAGTTATGACTTAAAAAACATAAAGTTATATCATTTTGTTATTTAATTATAGGGATAATTACATTTTACCCCCTGTGGTTTCACGCGTTTTCACATGACCTCCTTGACGTTGATAAATGTACTCATAAACCCTTTGTGGTTTTGATTGAAGTGCAAAAGTGATGAGACATGACGAAATTATTGAAAAGACTAGAATACTCTTATTTTTTTATTCAATTTTCTTATGAATGCCATTTTATTTCCATTTTTCTTCTCTCTCTATGAAGTCTCTCTATATATATACTATGAAGGTCAAAACAAACATTTACCTCTTTTTCATTGCACATGGGGATCTGAACAAGAACCATAGAGAAGAATCCCCCATTGCTGGACTCAAGATCCAATGGGTCTTTTTTGGGAACAAGTTTAATCTTCTTTAATCGGATCCACAAAGAACCCAAACAGAGCACTAAACTGTCTAAGCTCTAAACAAGGAAGAGCAATATACACACACCGGTAAGAAACTAAAGAGATGGAGCTAGGTACTAAACCCGAATCAAAACCCAATTCGAATACAATGAATCAAACAAACCCTTAACGTTTAATTGGTTAGCCAACACATACAGGTATTGAAATTGAAGATTTGACGAACAAAAATGCCAACCCTTAAAATACGCAGCAATCTCAGCCCTATTTGGCATTCTTGTTGCGGGCTTTGTCTCGGCCCGTAGCATCGGTGAAATGGAGGATGAAATCATCGTCGTCATCGTCGTCGGGGGATTAGAGCTTGACCGTGGACCAGTTGTTGGGATTATCCATTTTCACCACCACTGGTGTACCTCTATGGGTCTCTTTTGACCACTAGTTGAACGATGGTGCCATTTTTAAAGTTTGATCTCGAAAACCCACTTCACAGAATCGGGGGAAAAAAAACTCTTTGAAAGCTTAAATTGATTCAATGTCGAAGACCCAGAAGTGGAAAATCTATGATTTTGATCCCATTTTCAAATAATGGATAGAGAAACTGGGGAAAAAAAGTGAAGAGGATTGGAGTTGAAAAGACGAAAGAGGGCAAATTGTTTATGAAGAATTGAGAAAGACAGAAGCAACCAGAGTGAGCTTTCTCTCTCTCTCACCAAGCAATTCAATGCTTTCCTCTTCATATCACTAGTAATTTTGGCCACTATTCAAAGCAAATGCCCTATTTCCATATGTATATCTATGTGTGTGTATATATATATATTTAATATATAGAGTGTTAGTTTACAAATTTTAAATTATGGACTATATAGACTAAATAAACAACTCCAATCCACCAAAACAAAACCCAGAACTTGAAGATCAAAACAAAATCCAGATTACAAAAAGGGTAAATTGGTCACTTAAAACTCTAAATTTGGTGTCAAAATCCTTAATTTTAGTGCAAACACGCTTGTCTGGCGCGTTTGCCCCACGCATTGTTAAGTCTACCAGATTTCGTCATTTTTGCACTTCAGTCAAAACCACAGGAGGTTTATGAGTGCATTTATCAACATCGGGGAGGTAATGTGAAAACGCGTGAAACCACATGGGGGATAAAATGTAATTATCCCTTAATTATAAGATTTATAAGAGGTGTATAGCATAGTGTTACCCTAGAGTTAATTAGAGTAATGTCATCATGATTATTTATTTTTGTAATTTTATCTTACTATTTGATAGGGGTGTAAAAATGGCCCGAGACTCGTGGACGGCCTGAAGCTTGCTCGAGACCCGAGGTGGGCCCGACCCAGTTAGGCCCGAGTCCGAGCCTAGCCCAATACCTTAGGTTTAGGCCTAGGCCTTCCATTTGAAGCCCGGACTGGCCCAAAAAAAATTCGGCTGCCTCGCCCACCTGGCCCTCTCTCTACCAATTAGGGCTGGGTATAAGGTTATCCGAACCATCCAACTTGCTCAACCCGAACCGATCCGCATACAAATGAGCGGTTTCGCAAACACAATGTCGGCGGATGCGGTTTGGAATATGGCATGATTGCGGGTTGAACCCGCACCCGCAAGAACTCACCCACACTTACACTTTTTTTCCTTTTTTTTTTTTTTTTTTAAAACCTAAACCGTTGTTATTTTATTATTGCATTTTGGATGAATTTAAAAGTTAATAAAGAATTACTTTTAGATAAGCTTAAAATTTTGAATGATTTTACTTTAATTGTATTGTTGGGTAGTAGATAATGAATGAGATTGATGACCTAGTTTAGGATTTTGAAAAATGTTCTTGTGTTAGCTTATGATTTGATTTAAAAGTTTAGGATTTTGAATGATTTGTTTGTGTTAGGAATTGATTTTGTTGTATTTTTAATTTTATAAGTTTTAATTTATTAATTATTAATGTTAGAGCATTTTAAAAAATGGAGGGAAAAGGACCCAAGATAAATATTTACAAAATGGGGGGAAAAAGGCTCCAAAATAAAATTTTAAAGAAAAAAGTCTAATTCGCAAACCACCCGCACATCCGCAAACCCAATTCGCATAAACCACAACCTGCACTACAGGCGGTTGCGGGTTGAATTTTTCCTAAACCGCATACATGCGCGTGGGTCCAAATCGATCCGCAAACTATCCAAAACTGAACCGCGACCACACCTACTGCTAATGGTCAAATTTCAAAAAAATAAATAAATAACTTACAGCGGTTAAATAATTTTAAAATAAATAAAAGATTGATCTTGCAAAATTTTTAAAAAAAAATTTTAAAAAAAAACAACACAACACAACGATCATTTCCTTACAATGAATGAATGGAAAAATATATATATATATATATAATATTCTAGGCTCATGCCCCTGCCCAGCCTACCTCTGCCCTATCCTCCTTTATGCATTACATCACTCTCACTCGCAATCAAGTTCAAGTTAGTGTTGCAATGAACGAGAAAATAAATAAATAAATACTACAGCTCAATTGTTGCTGCCCACCTATGTCCCTCCCTACAGCCTACCCATGTACTATGTTTGCATCACTCAATTCACTGTTCACTAACATTCATTGAATGAAAATAATAATAATAATTATTATTATTCTGCACCTGAGCCCTCTATAGACTTTAAAAAAAAATAAAAAATAAATAAATATTCAAGCGGTCATATTATCGTTTAATACAACGGTAATATATATATATGTATTTTTATAAATTTACTTCAATCTTTCAAACTACTATAAATATCTCCCATTTTTCAAAATAAATCTCACAGATAATTTTCTCTCTCTCTTAAACTCTCTCAATCTCTCTTAAACTCTCAATCTCTCTCAACTGTCAATTAATTTTGAAGTGTCATCCCTAAGTGACAATTGCAATTGTACAATAAGAAACTTTTATTAGAATAAGCTAATTTTTGTATCGCATTCGCTAGTCGGTAACATTAATTAGTTTAATTAAATTTATTAACTACTCATTTTTTTCATTAATTATTTTGTAAACATATATTAATTATTATTTTTTACTTATTGTATTTACACATTATTTAAATTAATTGTTAATTCTTATATATTGATTTACTTGCATTACTATGGATCCTACTATTCCTAATGTTTATATCGATGTTGATGCATCAGTTGAATCATCATTTATGTAACAAACCCGACCCGTGATTAGCTTAAAACATATTATTAAGAATATATAATGAGCAATTAAGATAAAATTTGGAATTAATTGCATATGTATTACATTATTTGTATTTCTATTTGTTTATCGTAGTAATATTTGTTTGTATTTCTGTTTTGTTCTGTGAATTGAAAGCCTTATCGACATCCAATCACGAAATTGACTCAATTTTTGTGTTACTTAGAATTTTTAGAATTTTATGGTAGTTTTATTCGAATCAGAACCAAAATAACTAGAATAAATAATGTCAAATAATTAGTCACTAATGAAGCACCTTAATTAAGCCTATATAAGGCCTATATACCACTTTAGACTCATCTCATCTTCATCCTTTTGAGCCCAAAAACGTGTGAGAGAGAGAGACTTAGGAAATTAAGTTCAAAACACTTGAATGTTGTAGAGACTTGGAAGATTTGACTTGGAGACTCAACAATTAGCCAACTAGAGCTCAACTAGGCATCTAAGGTATGAAATCAAGCCTCTAAGTTTGGAATTTAGTTGGTTAATGCATGGAATCAAGTGAGATAGGTGAAATAACATGTGAATTGAACTAGAAATGAAAGAATTCAAATCACACCATGTATGCATGTGCATTTCATGGAGTTTTGATGTTGTTTTCAAGAAAATTCTCTCATGCATGTAATAATTCTAGCTTGGTTTTAGGAATTCATCACATTTCCTATCAATTGACCTTAATTGATCATGTTTTGGAAGGTTTGAATTCATCTTAATTCATACATGTTATGTTCTTTAAACTTTAAGTTTGATTTTGCTCAATTGGCATGCTTTTGGGCTTTAATTTCAAGAAATGATTTTGAATTCCCAATGTTTTCCAAGTTTACACAAGTTTCCTTACGTTTTTTGCCCAAAAGAACTTGATTTCAGCTTTGAGTTTGAGTTTGAAACTTAGAAGAGCAATTTGGTAATTTTAGATTCTGTCTCTCCGCTGGAGCGACACATCCTACGCTCGAGCGACCACCCTATTGCACTCACGCTCGAGTGACCAAAAGTTGTCTCGAGCGTAAAATGCATGCTTCCAAATTTTTTTACATTTTGCAGACTGCTCGAGTGACAAGAGTGGCGCTCGAGTGAGGACCTCAGTCTTATGCTCAAGCGACCGTCGAGCAGTCATCGAGCGAAGAATTCACACAACCAATACTTTTGTACAGTTTACAGACCGCTCGAGCGAAGAAAGATGTGCTCGAGCGACCACTCACATGTTTGGACGTCTGCTCGAACGAAACAAGTTGCGCTCAAGCGAAACCCCTGTTTTCAACAAAAATGACTAAGTGTTTTGAAAGTCATTTTGGCATCCCCATTGTATCATAGGCATTCCTAGGCCACGAACAAGATATAATAATGAGAATAAGACGTAGAAACACACTAAGAATTAAACGCAATAAGTTAAGTCCTATCAGAGTGTGTGTTTCAATCTGTGTATCTGTTATGTTTGTGTTGGTTACACGCCGTAAGTAATCTGATTTGTTTACTTTGTCTGTCTACTTTCAAAACCATCTATGAGTAATAACTTAGTAAAGCTATATTTAATTACATGTATTTTCTGAATGATATACGATTATCTGTCTTCTGAAATATTATTTTCTGCATGCATGAATGGTTATCCAATATTTCTAAAAAATATATTCGTGGCATTCTTAGCTCAGATGACATCTGTTATCTGTTCTGTTTTGTCCCAATTATAGGTCAACTGTACGTCTCATGAGCTAACTGTTATGGATCCTTCTATATACGTCTCATTTATAGGCCAACTGTACGTCTCATGAGCCAATTGTACCGTCTCCGTGCACGTGAGTCAACTGTATGCCTTTATGGCCGTCCCTTTATGGGTCAACTATTTCTGTTAGTGCTAATGGATGTACCACGTATGATTCTGAATCTGTTTTTGTTATGAACTCTGATTTCTGAACATGATTATAAATTCATTTTTGGTTCTGGTAACTTCTGAATACAGACTGTAATGGTTATAGACAACATCAATAAAACCTTTACTTTGTTATTATTCACTAGGCTTCCGCTTACTGTATTATTTATGTATGTAGGTGATCAGGCTCATAGCCAGGCTCAGTGATGATCGTCTGGAACTGCGTTTTTGTCAGCCACCCTTTGTGCCTCCTGAGGAGGTTCCAGATTAAGTGAAGTCATATGGTCATGTTATGTGAATGTACAAGACTTGTTTTCTTTTCGTATATGTACAAATTTTCTGTTTATCTATACATCAGGCTAAGTCCCCTTTTAACTTTATCTGTGTAAATGGGTGACGTAAGACTACCGTAGTTATGATGTCATATGTACATATATAAGTTTTTGAAAATTCTATCCCATGTACGTTACCACAGTTCAATGGACTATGTATGTTTATGTATTTGCTTCCGCAGCCCTTAATATGTGATAGGCTGTTCAGAGGCCTTTGGTAATCCAAGGATTACTGGGCGGTTGCGACGTTAAACCTATAGGGGGCAGGTTTAAGTTGTGACAATCTAGAGGCATAACTAGTATTGTTTCGAAACATTTTGAAAAAATATCTATAAATAATCCTGATGGTACAATTACATTTAAAACAAAATGTAAATATTGTACACATTTACTTAGTGTATCTGCAGGGAGTACTAGTCATCTAAAAAGGCTTGCTAACAAACATTTACGAAGTCAACAGCCTGATATTAGAAATCAAATACAATTAGGGGTTTCATCAACTGGTAATTTACAAGCATCTTCATATGATTCTATATGTACACAAAATTATGTAGTTGATTATATTATTAAAAAAGAACAACTTTTTACTACTAGTAAGTGTCCCAATTTTACCGAAATGATTCACGAAAGTTTTGCACCGTAACATCAAAGTTTTTCAAGAAATACTACTAGAAATAAGATTTTAAAGAAATTTGAGGATGTTAAAAGTGAATTATTTGGCATCTTTAAAAAATTGAATGGAAGAGTTTGTTTAACATCTAATCTGTGATCAAATAATGGTTTCAAATATCAATATATCACTACACATTTTATTAATAATGATTAGAAATTAAATAAATGAATTATTTTATTTAAATTAGTTGAACTTCCATACACAGGTAATTCATTTTGTGTAGAAATAAGAAATGTATTATATGAGTAGACTTTACAAAATAAAATATTTACGATTAATATAGATAATGCAGCATATTCTAATCAAACTGTAGCCCATTTGAAATCAACTTTACAATTACTTATTGATGGTGATTTATTTCATATTCGTTATTGTGCCCATATTTTAAACTTGATTATTAAAGAAGCTATGTATGTATATGAGACTTTTGTGCTTGTAATAAAAAATACAGTTGTTACTATTATGTCTTCTGCTAATCGAATTTCGGAATATGGAAAAATTTGTTAACGAGAAAATATGCCATTTAAAAGATTAATTTTAGCTATAAAAAGTAGGTGGAATTTAACGTATAATATGTTAAAAAGAGCTTGTAAATGAAGAAGAGTAATAGATTTATTTTTTGCAACAACATCAATAGGAGGAGTATTGGCTCCCACAGAACTTCATTGGCGCAAAGTAACCTTGTATAAAGATTTTTTTTTTAATTTTTTGGTACTTCAACAAAATTATTTTCTTATATATATAAATTCCTACTTCACCATTTGTTTTATATATGCTAGCAGAAATAATTAAAGTTTTCGTAAAATATATGGGTAATGAATATTATGTAACCATTATTACTTCAATGAAAGTAAAATTTGATAAATATTTTGATCATTTGCCTCATCTTTTAGGTTTAGCCCCTAGGTGTAAAGAAATTCGTTTACAAGAATTTTTAGAACGCATTTTCGTTGATCAAACATAATTTGCCCCTATTATGCAAACATGCAACAGATTATTGAAGAATATAGGGCAATGTAGTTTGCTTTTCATGCTCCTTTCGGATAGGATTAGCCCTACAATTCGGACTCTCGTGATTCTGAATCTGATTCCACAAGTGCAATGTAAAATAGATAAACACAAATGAGTCCAAATTCTGCAATTCTTTTGAAAAATTGATTTTGAATCAAAATGTCAAAAAATGGACTACTTTGCTAGATACAGAGTCACCATCTAAATATTTTTAAGAAATTTAGGAAATCCAAGACTCGTGCCAAAAGCCACTTATCCGTCATCACCAAAGTGTCTTTACTCGGGAACTTAGGTACGAGAGGGGAAGGTCATGAATTGAGCACCCCACTCGCTTGATCAAAGATCGGCCTCTACTAATCATGATATGATTTTTATTTACATTATATGTTGTTGTTTCGATTATTTAGGCTAGCATTACTATGAGACGCACATAAGTATATACTAAGTTGCAAAAATTGGAACACTTTGATTTCATATTTGTTTGAAAATTGCTTGAATACATACCACTTAAAAAAGTAAGTTTGTATGTACGTTACTCAAATTATTCCAATTCAAACAATTAGCCTTCATCTACCAGCATTCAAACAAATACATCACTTAAGCACTTAGCCTCATGGTAATCATGCTTGACATGGCAACAATCACACGCAATGCAATATGCTAAAGCAATAAGTCCTCACCTAGTACTCAAAGGCAAGCCAAACAAAGCAAAAGAATTATAAAACATGCATGCTCCTAACTTATGCAAAATAACTAATGTGGTAGATACAATCGTGCAAGGAAATAGGCTCGACTACTAACATGGTATATGATTCCATTCAAGACATGTGATAAATCACGTATTCATTTAGTTGAATGCAACATTGGTTAGTGTGATGAGCCAAACCATAAATGCATGCGAGACAAGTGTATGCAAACATGGGAAATGCTAAGGAAACATGATGTTATATGCTCCCATTATAAGCGGGTAAATAAAAGGGAGAAAAAAATGGGGTTGGAAGACATACACCATTATTACATTGTTTGCCCTCATGAAAGAGGGTCTGAATGAATGTCCAAATGTTCGAAATAACTAACTATTACAAAACCAAATGAAAGAATTAAGCTAATGAACACTAAATAACTAACTAGTTATTTAATTTATTACAATAAGGATGAACAATATAACTAACTAGCTAAGTTAACTAACTATGACAATTACGAATAAACATTAATAATAATTATAACAATGCTAACTATAATAGTAATTAATTAATTACAACAATAATAGGAACATTAATTTACAACATTGATAAACAAAGATGCACAAGGATTGCATGCTTATGACTATTTTCAGAAGTAGCTCTGTCTTTCTTCCTTGGAATCTACCTTGTTTCACCATCAGCCACTGCCCTCTGTTTCTACCAAAAATGCACTGCTTACCAAACATTGGAGCCTAACCGGCCCCTAATGAGGCCCAGCTGGGCCCAAACAAGGCTGGTCATGCCCTGATTTCATGCAAAAGTTTGCTTCTGTGCTTTGAGGTGAAAACAGTGCAGACAAAACTTTTCAGAGCTCTGTTTGTCCCTTCTGCTCTTCTCTGCCATGGAGAGGCTCAAGAGAAAAACGAAGTTGGTTCTGAAACCATCAATAAGCAAGTTGATCGCTTGATGATTTCAGGGACAATTGGAAAAAAATCAATCAATGCAATGACCAACCACTCCTCCCTCCTATCATGAAGTGAGCTCAAAGAGGGAAATAGAGACGTTTCAAGTTTCATCAACACATCATGAATTGGTGTGTGATGACTCTTGACACTATGGACTTAGCATAACGTCCGGCCGAATCCAAGCAATCTTACGCATTTTCTTTACGTCAATTTCATTGGTTTTAAGCTCATTTTATTAGTCATTTCCATTCTTTAGTCAATTTGTCCAAAGCGATAGTTAAGTCCACTACATGAAAAGAAATGTCAAACGAGAAGTGATTTGAAGCATGAAAGAGGGACTACGCCTTAACGATGAACCTCCGAAGAAGTTAAGCCATTGAGCATAGGTTTATTTCCTATGCCATGAATAACCATTAATCCTTTGATATAACTCTCAAACAAAAAAAGAAGAAGAAAAGAGGGAGGTTGCGGACATGATTGTACGAGATTGATTTGAAGAATGAGACTCTTAACATGAAAACCAAGCAAAGAAAAGCTATCAGCTCAAAATAGCTTGATATATAAAGCTTAAACAAGCAAAGCCATGAGGACTTACAACATGATAGGCAAAGTATTCAAAGCATAAACCAATTAAATGAATTAAAACAAGTCTAAAACAGCCCTTAATATGTAAAAACCAGTGACTAAAATGAAGTTTAAAGAGTACGAAAAAGATAGGAAATAGCAAAGAATCACAAGGCTAGTGAACAAGAGCAAGAAGAGGTGGCTAGCCCCTCTATCTTTGAGACCTCAAACCATATTTTTTAGCCTTTTTTGAACTCTGAAAATCAGTTTGAAGACTAAAAAAAGGAATGTAAAGACAAGGGTGTGAGTTATGAAGTGAGGTGCAAAAAAGGGTGTCAAATCTTTTTACCTTTGGTAGCTATTCAAACCCAAGTCCTAACACTTATAATGGATTCAAAACAATACAAAGATACAAGAAATTGATAGTAAGAGACATAAATGAAAGCTAGAGAAAAGATGGTAAGCTTATACCTCTTAAAGAGGATAAGCTCTTGTTGTGAATCAAACTTGGTCCAAACACACTCTCAAGCTTAAATTGTGATTCTCAAGGCTTAACCAAGGTTCAATCAAGGCTCCAAGGTTAAGGTTTGAGGGTTTGTATGGTGTATAAATATAGTTCAAAGATGGCAAGCTTGCTCAAAGACGGCTTGCACAAGAAGAAGGAGCTCTCAAATAAGTATATAGGCTCTTTGGAAATTGTTCAACCCTCAAAACAGATATATATGCTCGTATTTATAGAATTTGAACAAAATATGTCGAAAATTTCTTAAAAAATAGACAGCTGGCGGGTTCTCGCCCTGAACAGTGTTTATCGCCACCAAGGCACGACTGGCCTCAAATGGCTATAGCCGGCTCCCAATGAGGCATGGCCGGGCCCCAATGTACTTCCTTGTTTCTCTATTTCAAGCTCAGTGTAGGGTGGCACAATGTTCAAAAAGGGACCTCTGACGTATAAACAAGGTAAATAGGAAGGTGTTAGGACTGTTTCGAAGCTCGACCTTAGAGTCCTTCGTTGAGCATTCGGATCACACACAATGTAGCTCTCATCATCGAGTGCACAGGACAAAGCGCCCAAGTCTTATGGGAAGTCAAAAATAGGGTGTCTACAGGCAACTGCATCTATAAATACACCTACACACACTACATTAGTAGTCTCATCTCGAGGCGGGAGATTAAGTATTTTTTCAACAATAAAATGTAGAAGAATATCTCAACATACAAACGTAAGTAGTTCTGAACTACAACGTTATTTGAAAAGCTTGTCAATGGATGATTATGATGATTTTGATATTTTGGAATGGTGAAAACAAAATGAAACTATGTGGCCTATAGTTTTACAAATGGCCCATGATATACTAACCGTTCTTATTTCTACAGTTGCTTCGGAAACAGCTTTTAGTGTAGGTAGACGGGTGTTGAGCGATTATCGTAGCAAGCTTTCACCCCAAATGGTTGAGACACTGACGATATCCAGAGATCATATGTATGCGCTTATGAAAAGACAAAATTATAGTGAAAATGAGTGAATTCAAAATGATTTGGATGACATATTCTCGGGCAACGCAACTGAAATGTTTGTCTCCTCCGATGATTGATCAACAATTTGTTTTCTACTATTTCATTTCATTTTTATTTTATATTTTTGTATTAGATTATTGAGGTGGAATATAATGCAAATGATTGGTAAGTTAGTAAGTGTCAACCTAGTTGGGATGTACTTGACCTATAATGATACAATTGCTCTACCATTATCAATAATCTATACATATTTTATTTGATGATATAAATTTTTGTAATATTTTATTTCATTTTGAAATAAAAATTATTCATTCAATAAATGTTATATAATTAATTTAATATTGTAATATTGAAAGTTTCATTTTCCTATATATAAAATTATTCATTTTGAAAGAAAAAAATTACTTAATTACATACTTTTTTAGTTATAAGTTCATAAATAATAAAACATAAGTCATACGTAATTAAATTTAAATACCACAATGAAATATAACCAAACAAAATATCTCATTAATCTTAACTAAAATACTCGAGTATAATTTTTCTTTTATTTTTTATCCCTAATAAATAATTTACATAGATAATGTATTTATCGTTCATTTTTTTCAACCAAAAAAAAAAAAAAGGCTCGACTAGGCTTGGCCCGCGGCCTGAGTCCAGGCCATCGGCCCTATTATGAGTGGGATTAGGCTTGGGTCTGGGTCTGGGTCCTACTTTTCGGCCCATGGAGCGGCCCGAGCCTAAGCCCGGATGGACCAGGTCGGGCGATAATTATATCCCATTACTATTTGATATGTCATTCTAGTTATTAAACTATATTAGTAATGTGACTCGTTTGGGAAGTTAGGTTTATAGTCAAAAAAATCATTATAAGTTGTCATATCACTCTCTCTACTTTCTGCTAGGGTTGCATATGAATAGAGTCATTTGTGAACGGGCTCGAGTTCGGCTCGGTAAGAGCTCGTTCGAACTCGATTTGTTAATTTTTTTTTGCATTTGAGCTCGAACTTGAGCTCGTTAAATTTTTAATAAACAAACCCAAACAGTCTAAAATTCGACTCATTAGCTGGCTCATTTAATATTTATCATTTATTTATTAAATAATGTAAAAATATGTATAAAAAATAAGATAAGTATGTTATTTATATATTTAAAAAATATAAATGTAAATAATAGTTACCTGTAACACTTGTGTCCTTCAAAGCTTTTGGAAAGTGTATTCGAATCCTTTATTTTTATTTTGGAAATCTTTGGTGTTGTTATGGGTTGGTTTTGGAGGAGTATAATCTGATTTAAACTTGTTGGGTTTGATTGTTCGCACTTGTTCTTGTCAAAAGTTCCTTGGAGACTTAGAAATTCTATTCTAGGGTCGACACTAGCCTTCCTAAGGGTCGACCCTTACCTATTGGTGAAATTTCTAGAAGTATTGCTGGAAAATAGGGTAGACACCAGTCAGGAGAGGGTCGACCCTTTTATGTCTGTGTGTTAGTTGTTGGAAAATAGGGTCGACCCCCTCCTGTCTAAGGGTCAACCCCCTTGCATGCTGTCAAATATAAGTTTCTTCATAGAGTCGACCCCTGTGTTGCAAGGGTCGACCCCTGCAGACATTTTTTTTTCATATTTCAGTTCGGTTTTGGGCCTACTTTTTGGGGATTTTGATTTGATCTTTTGGGTTGACTTTGGGACTTTATTTCATTATGACCTATCACTATTTACTCACTTAATCTTTTCTTTACTTTTCTTCTCTTTTTCCTTCTCCAAGCCGTGAGTCACTCTCTCCCTTTCCAAAATCACTTTTTGCTCAAAAATCTTTAGATCTACTCTCTTGGAAGCATCTCATTGCCTTGCTCCTTTGAGATTAAATGTAAAGCTTGTCAAGAGCTTCGTTTTGATCTAAGTAGAAGTTGGTTTCGACATCTTAGGATTCTCAACCTTGTTTTTCTCATCTTCTCTTCTAAGCTTGAGGTAGGGATTTTCTACACTCTAATATGGTTTTTAGCTTAGTTATTTGCTATTGTGTATAGATGATGAGATTTGGTTGTAGTTTGGACAAATCTAAGATTTGGGTGTGAAATGAAAAGAGGGGTATTTGATGAATATAAGGTAAATGAGTATGAGGCTTGAATATAAGATCATGTTGTGCCAAAATAGTTAATTTTGGTGTTTGGGTTAATATTTGGAAAAAGGAAGATTTTGCCTTAATTTTGATTAAATTATTATTTTGTATAAATAATTGGGATTAGCATTGAAATGTGAAATTGGAAGGTTATGGGTATAGATGGTGAAATTAGATATGTATTATCTTACACTTTTAGAAGTTGTGAATACACTATTTATCTTGAGATTAAATATCTGGTTAGAGATAAATGTATTGGGCTATCGATGGAGGATAACTATGATTGTTGTAGAAATTGCATGAGGATTAGGCGATTTAATGCTAATCAAATGTTGGTTGTCATTGTATATGACTATGTTTATAAATATATTGTATATGTATATTTATTTGGGAGGAGAAAGGGGATAGACTTCGCTAAAAGCAAGTTGGCCGAAGTGTCTTGGGTGAAAGACCTGAAATCATATATATATATATATGGATGCTGATTCCCGCGGACGAAATATCCGTAAAATGGCAGATAGAAGTGTTTATGTGTGTTTTGTGTGATTGGGGAAAAACCATTGAGTTGTAGTCTCAGTTTGGTTATTGATAGATAATGAATTTGACTCATGAATTAAGAAGTATAGCTAAACCGAAATTGAATTGAATGAAAATGGATTAAGGTGTGAACAACTTAGCATGATATGAACATGCAAGTTTGTGGATGTTTTGGTACTGGCATTGTTTCTGCATATGGTACTTATACCTTTGCTAAATCTCATATATTGTGTTAGATTATTTCTACTGGGTTATGACTCACCCTATATGGGAATACCATTTTCAGGTGCAGGTGATATGCTTCTGCCAAGGCAGTAGCACGGAGGAACTTTTGGAAAGCAAGAGCTTCTTGATTATGTTTTGTTATTCGTATGATTGTTATTTGTAAAGCCAATGGCTTAAGATGTAATGAGCGAGACTCACTTTGTGCAACCAAGCAATGACTTGGGAAGATGTAAGCCTACATGGCATTTAATTGGTTGTTAAACAGTAAACTCTGATGAATGAAAGTATTCTATTTCTGCTATATTCTTCCGCATGATAGATAGGTTTATTGTATTATTTTGGGGGTGTTACATTACCAATACATAGTACATTTATATAATAATGGTAATAGATATTATTATTTTGATAAAATATTAAATTTTTTTTAGAATGTTTATATATATTGTATGTATAATTGTATAATCAAAATTTTAATTGTAACTTTAATTTCATACACAAGTATGAATTTATAAATTTTTTGACTCGTTAAGGCTCGTGAACAGGCTTAGACTCGAGCTCAAGCTCGAGTTTGAGTCAAGCTTAAGCCAACTCGACTCGAGCTCGGTTCGTTAAATTTTTATTGAGTTCGAATTCGAGTTCGTTAAAATCTTAATAAATAAGTCCAAACATACTAAAGCTTGGCAAAGCTTGGCTCGGCTCGTTTGCAGCCTTACTTTCTGTACTTATTTTTGTAAAAAGTTAAAAAATCGACTAAAATAGCCAATTTCTAAACGGGGCTAGTTTCTTTCAAGTTTAAGTACGAATTTGAGAAAATTAGTGGGACATGTAATGCAACATATGTCAGTTTTGATGATTTAAATTGTTCATTTTGTAAATTCTTTATGCCTATGTTTGGGAAGTGGTTTTTAAGGCTTTTTTGGCTAAAATAGTCACAAAAAGCAAAATAGACTTTTTAATCCAATAAGACAAAACATCACATTCAACCTATAATCATTACATTTCTTCTCTCACAAAAAAGTCAAAAAAGCCAAAAGCCCTTCTCAAATTAGCCTTTTTAGTCTCAGGCTAAAATAGTCAAAAAAGTCAAAAAGCTAACTCACTTCCCAAACAAAACTTATGTATATTATCTATAAAATGAGATCGATCCGATTGGTTTTTAAAAACAAGAAATATCGTGTAGAATATTTGATAATTCATTTAGAATATAGGACAAATTCGTTTATTATTTTTAGATGCAAAATGAATTGAATAAACCCAACTTATCTGGTTGGTCGGGTTCGTTCGGTTCGGTACGATTTTGGTTTGTATGTACACAGTGTTGGCAGTAGACGGAAAATACGGTATGAACCCTACCTGTTTGTTTTCTTCTCCTTCAAATACATACTGCTGCTCTATCGCTGCTTCTTGTTCTCTTTGATTGAGTCTCTCCTCCTCCTCCTGTCCTGTGGATCCAATAAAATCTGGACCTGAGAAGCATTCAACGATGACGATTCAGATCGCGAAATGTCTGATCTCTGTGCTGATAGCTTTGTTCTTCGTCTCCTCGGTGGTCGCGAGCTCAGACGCTCCCTTCATCGTCGCTCACAAGAAGGCCACTCTCACCAGGCTCAAGCCTGGCATCGAACGTGTTTCCGTCTCACTCGATATCTACAACCAAGGATCTGCGTATGTTTCCCTTCGATTCCACCATTTCCGATCTCTCTCTCTCTCTCTCTAATCTACTTTGGTTTTTCCGAATAATCTGTCTGTGGACCGACTCGGATGTGTATGTGTTGGATTGCTAATACTGTTGATTTTTTTTTCCTTGATTGAATTTGTGGTGTGCTTATATTATATGAGATTACAACCAAGGATCTGAGTTTTTTTTTTTTTTGGGGGGGGGAGACTAATAATGGCTATTGAGTTCTTCGCGTCCTTGCTTTAATTATAGTTTATTGTTTTGGATTGGATATATGAAACAGTAGAGAAGTTTTTGCAAATTCAGTTTTATTACGTTTTCGAACGATAGTAATAACGTTAGTTAATCGACAGTTTTGTTTTAATTTATTACTGAAACCGTATTCTTTTGCTTGATAATAAAAGTTCATATAGAGCAGTGATCATTTCTGTCAGTAGCAATTGCGTAAAAACCTAAAATCAGCCTTATCCTAGTTGACTTTTGAAACAAAGATACTGTTGCTTTTTTATCATAAGCAAACGTAAAATTGTTAGTTGAATAATATATTTAGCTGCATTTCGTGAGACTTGTTCTTGTATTGCTTTCAAAGGCCATAGCTTTGGGGTTGGAGGGACCTTGGGTTGGGGTGGGGTAGTGAAGCTGCATCTGTGTTTTTTTATAAGTGAATCCACATCTGCTTATGAGTTAGCCATGTTCTTTTTCGTATTTTAGATTAATATTTCTTCTTTCAGTGTCACTATTATTAGATATTTACGCTGTGATTGGGTAAGGAATTGGAGAAGGGATTTGAAAAAGAAAAGAGGAAAGGTGTCTGAAATCAAGTGAAATGTAAGCATATTTTATTCACATTTCATCTACCTTTTCCATTTTCCTTTCCGATTCCCTTTCCAAATCTCTCAACCAAACACAGCGTTAAGGTTTGATCGAGGAAAGGATTGAGTAGTTTTGTTACTGTGATAAGCAGATGTAAAATTGTGAGTTCAATCAAATCTTTAGCTGCATTTCATGATATTGTTCTTCTATTGCTTTCAACATCCATAGCTTCGGGGTTGGAGGGACCTTCGGTTGGGGTCTGGTCAGGGTTTGAAGAGGTGGGTAGGAGTCTAAGACTAAAAGGCAAAATCTAGTGAAGTGTTTTTTTTACAGGTGAACCTACATCTGTTTATGAGTTAACCATGTTCTTTTTCGTATTTTGGATTAATATTTCTTCTTTCAGTGTCACTATTATTAGATATTCAAGGAAATGATTGAGTGGTTTTGTTACTGCGAGTCTGTGACACATTGAAAATATGTTTTGTTAATACTTAAATCTTATTAATTTGATTATGAAGTTTACTAAATAAAGGAAAGTTAATGTAAAGGAGAGTTTGATCTAATTGTTGTTGTGAGAAGAGTTTGATAAACTTTCTTGCAGGTTCCAAAAGCTATCTGGCTATATTATAGATGTTGTCACAACACTTTAATGTGAGGGTTCATATTTATGTTGATTAATTGTTCATGAGTTTTGCTTCTTTCTAGGAAAATGACTCCTAATCCCTGCCTGTAGCTGTAGCCAATATTCTAGCATCATGAATTCATTCTCAACTATCATCAATTTATGACACACAGTAGAAGTTGCCAAATGTGCTAAATTTTCTTGGACCATCAACCAGCATGCATTTGGTAGTGGGTGGATCCTTTCCATGGCTATCTCTTCAATTATCCTTTTATCCTATTTAGTAATTATTTGATAATAGAGGTTTTAGTGAATGTAATTTGATCCATTGCGAAGTATCAGTACACAGTAAATTTTACGTAATGGAATGTGTTTGTAGAAGTCTTACAGTAGAACACTGTTGATATTTGGTAATTTTTCTCCTCCTCCTTTCACTCTCCCCTTCTAATAGCAACTGAGGACTTTCCTTGGGTATAAATACCTCTTATACTTTTGGATCTTTTGTATATTGTGTTGTCTTCAGGACTGCTTATGACATAAGTCTAACTGATGATAGCTGGTCTAAAGATATTTTTGACAGTGTCAGTGGAAACACTTCAATGTCATGGGAAAGGCTTGATGCGTGAGTTTCTCATTCTTAAAATATACTCCTTATTTCAAAAAAAAAAAAAAAAGGAATATATTTCTTTTTTAAAATAAGGACTATATATATATTTATCAAAAAGATAAAAATTTACTCCTTATTTCACATTATTGAATTAATATTTTTGTTTCTTTTTTTTTATCATGCTTGCTTGTAAAATTTGTAGTGGTGCTGTTGTATCACATGCTTTTGAATTGGAATCCAAAGTACAAACACTGTTTTATGGTGCACCAGCAGTTATCACATTCCGTGTCCCCACAAAGGCTGCCCTACAGGTTTGGCATTTTCAGCCATTTCATATGTATATGGAACAATGATGTATACATTTATGTTTCTGATCAATTTGAATGATTTATGATCTTTTTGTGATTGTCAATTTTTAGGAGGCTTATTCAACTCCAATCATGCCTTTAGATATCCTTGCAGATAGACCTCCTGAGAAGAAGTTTGAGTTGGTAAGTCTCTCACAAGTAATAGATTTATCAATCAATGCTTTAGACATGCTATCCCATGTTGACTAAGAGGCATTCTTGTGTTTTTCCATGGCATCGTGATTGGTGGTGACCAAATTTTCTCAGGCTAAGGTATGTCCTATTTTTGTTATTACCGTATTCTTTACTGCTGGGACTCCAGGATGCAGATTATTTTATTACCATTGCTGTTATTTTTCTTGTGTTACATTACTAGAACTTGCATAGGATGGATTAGGAGTGTTACATGCTAGAGATTAGTGAATTAGTGAACTATTACAGATGGTGTGATAGATGGACCAACATTGGGCAACGGCCTTTTTTTATGTCATTATGTTAACAGATGGAATAAGAAGGGACTTACCAATGATCCTAAACAATCCAATATAAGATCAGTTGATAAGTTGAACTAAATTTGGGACTTGATTTTATATATTATTTTGCCTGTTGGGTTCCAGAGTCTAGTCATGTCTCCGTATCCATCATATCATGACTGATGTAAAGTTCTTTAATGAACTATAGGACTTCTATGGAACTGCTTTTCTCATGGTTTTTACTTTTTCTCTATCTACAGAGATTGTTGGCAAAGTATGGGTCATTGATCTCTGTGCTCTCCATTGTGACTTTGTTTGTATACCTGGTTGCAACACCATCAAAATCTGGTGCTGCAAAAGGAGGCAAGAAGAAGCGCTAATCATTAGAGAAGATGGCAACATCAGTAGCTTCCGTTATCAGTCTGCTATTGGATTCCTTTAGACATGAGATGAACAAATTAGTTAGTCTGCTACTGATATTTTGGGCAGTTTTTGAACACGATGGGAGCAAACTTGTCATCTTATGCTCTGCTGTCCAAAGCTACTTTCTGTAGTTGTCTTTGTACATTTCTTGATCAGTGACCTCTGATCAATTTTGAACCCTATTAATTCTGTTTTTGTTGTTGTGGAATATTTATGAATGGGATGCAGGCCACTGGATGATGCCTTCTACTTTGCCGTCTTTATCTGACAGAAGAAATTTCCATCTTTTTATTATTATTATTATGGTGAAGAATTGGACCATTTGGCATATTGGGGTTGTTTCATTTATTATCTGTATGGCTGGACACAGTTGAGGTGATAGATTCATCCGGTGTGAAAGGTTTGGCATTTAGTAATCCAGTGTGAAGATTAATTCATTTTAAAGCTTGGGAATTTCTTAAATCTCTTCACTGCCACAGTCCTGTATGGCTTCCCACCTGTTGTGTTATGTTCATATTGTTTGGGTACCTAGGAAAAGTAGAGCATCTGAAGAGTGCCCTACCCAGGCTATGGGGAACTTTATTGTGGTTGAATAGTAATGGTGGAAGACAGTTCTACAAAAATCTGTTGGTCCCTCTGTTGGCTATGGTTTGTTATTATTTGGTTGGTTGGTCACACATGCACTTCCCATCTGTTTGTATTATTATCTGGAAAGACAATTCTGTGGTTGGTTGTATTATGTTCTACAAAATATTCTACAATAAGTTAATTTATAATCGAATAATGCTATGTGCACCCATCAGCATACCAATTAATATATTAACAAATGATATGGCATAAATTTAAAAGTTTTAAATATTTGTAATTTATATAATGGGTAAGTTTCTAATTTCAGAGTAATAAATAATGTTATAATATATTTTGATACACTAATTAATATACCAATTAGTACGCGTAACACCACTATTTATAACCACTCTATAATTTAATAGTAATTTTAACTTCCAAAAAATAAAGAAGGTAATTTTGTAACTTTTTATTTTTTATTTTTTCTATTAAAAGTACCTAGTACAACATTAAAAGCAAGTTTGAAAATTACTTTTTAAAAGTGAATTTAATTTTAAGTATTTCCTTCATACACTAATCAGGATCATTACTCAATGCTGAAATGGATATTATGCCTCCGTTTGATATGTCTGTTGACTTTTTTATTATTTTAACTTGGAATTAACAAGCTTTGTTTGAGATGAATTTTTTGACTTTTATAAGAAAAAAAATAAAATGATTATGGTTGGGTGTGACATTATATCTTTTTGATTTTTTATCCTATTTTATTTTTTTATGACTAAAATAACTAAAAAAAACCCATGCTAAACATGGCCATATAAATAGAGTAGGTAGATAGGAAGGTACACGTGCAGGTATTTAGGCATAATAAAGACTTGCATTGGAGAACAACAAATGGACATGACAGCTGATGATATATATAAACCACGAAACCAGAACAGCATAATATAGCTTCACTTCCATATATTATGAAAATTCATCCATTGTCTCTAGAAAAATAAATGAGACTGATCATACTAGCCATGGAGAAAAGCTTCCATTAAAAAAAAAATGAAACAATACCCGAAAAATCATTTACAGACCTGTCTTCATCAGCTGAAATCCACAGAATCAGCTCTCACCTGCACCCATTAATTCACATTTAGAACCTATACACAAAATAAGCAGAGGATAAGAAACCCCATTGTCCAGAACATTTAGCTTCATTTGTTGTAAAACAAGATGTGACACTATCAAATATTTGTTAACCCCATTCTTCATATTAAAACAATTTTATTTTCTCGTCATAAAAGGTTTCACAAAGAATCACAAGGCATCCATGTGATGTGATTACACCAAATGGCATCGATTGAGTTCTTAGAATCTTTTTTCTGAAAAATTCATACTCTGTTTAGATATGTGATTCCTTCTGAAATCAATAATCACAAATCACTTTTCTATTTCAATCCGTTCCAAACTCTGGAATCATGGAGACCCGGAATCACTTTCTCATTCTCCCTCAAGATTCTTGTCATCCAAACTTATTAGCCTTACTGGATCCTAATTTTCTCAACTTCCAAAGTTACACAAACATTGAGAGATAGGAATTTTAGATGCCTATCATATAAAGAAATATGACACAAACATCATACTTCCAAATTTTCTTGTCATCCTGTCATATAAAAGAAAAGTCGCACAAACATTGAGGGACAGGAATTTAGATACCTTCAATTTGCCCAGAGTGAGGAGCTACTTCTGAAACATTTGATAACAGCTTGATGTTTGAAAGGGAAATAGGTGTCAGTGGAGGAGAATCTATTCTTCAGCCTTCTCTGGAGGTTGAGGAGATTCCAATAGCTTGGCCACATGCAACGCCATTGCTCTCTGATTACTAGACGGTATGGAGAAACTTCTAGGAACAACTAATGGAGGAGTTGGAAGTGCGGATGCAGCACTAAACGCCCCGGCAGGGCTTTTGTTTGTTTGAGAAACCTCTTGATTCCTGAAGATCAATGGGGCAGAGTGCCTAATGGAAGAACTTACTGGCTTAGAGGTTAAACCACCTGGGGGCCTAGGAAGCTCATGAAGCTCACTTATTTTGGGTGACGATACAGTTGGAGGTGAAGCACTGGGAGACACCTTCGGAGATGAAGGAGGCTGAAGAGTTGGTACTCCAGAAAGCAATCCAGAAACTAGTTGGGGAAGTTCAGTAGAGGGAATGGGGCCGCTGGCAGATAAAACAGGCTTGGTTGGCAACGGCTTACCTGTAATAATAGGGCCAGAGAAAGCTTGCCTTTTGACCTTTTTAGTATCATATGCATTATGTGTATCACTGTGTGTAAGTGAGAGTCCCTGAGACAAATATGGGGGTAGATGGACTGAGGGGTTGTTCCTACTGCTCTCTTTGAGTTTTGATTGTGCTTTAGGGATAGTGGGCACTGATGAGTTATCATCTGCGAAATCTTTCTCATGCTTCTCAGGCTCCAACGGGGATGAATGCCACAAACTTTGGGTGCTTCCACTATGATTTGTTGGCCTTGACTGCAGAACTGAACTATTTGTTTTTGCAGAAATTGAGCTCTTCGCATCAACTGGAGTTGGTAGCACATAACTATGAAACTTCCGAGCAGATGATGGCTGCATTTCTCTAATCCTTTCAGCTGGATCAAACTTCTTATCTGCAAATATTGGGGCAGAATGGCTGGCCAATCGAGGTTGCTGATTGAAAATCTGCTCTCCCAGGCCTTTGTTGAGATTTACCTGCACACATTAACAGGATTCTACAACAAACAAACCAAAAAAAAAAATGCCCATGGTTCTATCACTATGCCAAACTGTTTCAAAATTGTTCAAAAAGAGCTTAAGTCGTCTCCAGAAGAATAAAATAATAGAAGAATTTGAACATAATTTAATTCTTTTGCCATGGACACTTCGTCCAGATAGTTCTACAGACAAATCACAGTTTCAGTCTACTATTGAAAGGGATGCGAATTTTTTTTTACCTCTGCAATTTCCACTGTAGAAACTAGAGGACGCGGAATGTCTGCCTGATCCAACTGCAAAAGCCGCCATAAGATGCAAAAAAATTAAGGTTCAATATCTACAAGAATATACATAAATGGAAATTAAACCCAATCAGATATATCAAATCACCTTGTATTTCCCTTCTCAACCCATACGAATACACGTTAAGTTTGAATTGGCTGACTGGGCCTCTAAAGGCTTGAATGTTATTATACTAACTTGAATGTTATTATACTAACTTCCTATTATTTATCTTAATAAACAATTTCATAATGAACTGGTAGCTTTGGCTTGACTTATTATATGACCAAGAAAACTTATGTAGCAAGTTTTTAAAGGGCAAACTTACCTCCATGGAATTCCTCAATGTGGAAACAGCATCAAGGCCAAAACTCAATTCCCCATCATCATTAGTCTCATGACTATTCACACCTTCATCCTCCCCATCTTCCCCATCATCAAGTCCATTGAGTTGGTAGTCAATGTGTTGCTTTTCCATAACGAGTCTTATGTGTGGCTCAACTGCTTCAAGAGATTTAAGTCCCTTCCGAAAGAAATTCAACTGCTTTCAGAGCAACAGAGAAGGGAAAAAGTAAAAGACATTAGTGGTGAACTTACAATAAAATCATATATGGACTTGTGGGAAGACATAAAGAACACCTGAGCCGCATGGTGACGAGCTGCCTGTGTTAAAAGACTGCGGTATTGCCCTTGCTTCAGAGATTTCAATCGGAAAATGCACAGGGTTGCCTCCTCATCATATTCATCACGAGCTGCTTGTAATTGCTGCGAAGTAAAAACTTCATCTTTTTCACTTTTTGACCTTCCTTTTTCTCGCTGTTGTGCCACCATGTATTTGTACAAATTTCTGAAGTTTATGTAACTAATCGATAAGAAATTTATTTCCATAAAGGAATTTAGACTAATGGAACGATTTGTACCTTTTTTCATCACATTGCCGTTTCATTTCCTGCACCATAAAACAAGAGAAAGGCCATTCAATACAATCAATGCCATGATAATAACATACCAGGGTAGTAAAAGTTAAAAAACTCAGCCCATACTTCTTCTTAAAACCCAGGTATTAAGGAAAGGGAAACTAGAGCATTATAACTAGCACAGATAGGGCAACTCCAGGTGATGTGGGACACATTCCAACACACCTTCTTGGACCATAACATACAGTAGCCGGACAAACGGCACACCAATCACAGGCCCAACCAAGCTGTGATACCAAGTTGATGAAGCCCAGCCCACATTTCTCCTTAAAACCTAAGTATTAAGGAGAGAGAAATTAAAGCCTTATAACTAGTACATATGGGGCAACTTCAGACGATGTGGGACACATTCCAACAGTAAAAGGCATCCAGCTGACAAGAGGGTGACAAGCCTTCCATCTGAAGGCAGCCCAGGTGACAAAAAGGAGGAAATGAGAGAAGGGAGAGTCTGTAAAGCCTCTGACTAACATTGATGTAATGACAATTGGTATGTCGATAGTCATTCCCTTTCACTCATAGCATGTTAAAGGTAGAAAATCAGCTATTAACCAAAATAATTTTTTCCTTGGGAAGAAACAATGTATCAGCTTTTTCATGATCAATAAAAGAAGTTCCAAGTTATTGTCAAGCACCTCATTCAGCAACGACTAATGCCTGGACATAAAAAAGTTATATCCCTTGGAGATGTTACAAACAAGCAAGGTTCTGAAAAGCGGTTGCGGTCACCGTAACGGTGGTGGTGATACAGTTGCGGTTGCAGGGTGTAAAGGTCGTAGCGTAACGGTTGCGGTAATCAGAACCGTGAATTTTTTTATTTTTCGCACAATTTTAAAAAAATTTACCGATACGCATATTTTTTTCCCATAATCATATTTACTGGATTTTAAAACAAATATTGATCAATTTTTGTAAATTTATAAATATGATCCAATATATTTTATATTTTTAAATCACTATAAACTGAGTTTTTTACATTTTTTTTAATAATTAATGACTTTATATGTCCTAAATCCATATTATGCTTGTGGCAACAAAAATTTCTTTTATTGGACTTAGATGTATAAAAAAAAAAATTTAATTATTATACTTGTGAAAGCATATGCAACTTTTAATTTGAATAGTTTTAAAAAATAAATTATACATGCTAATGTAATCATATAAAAATTAAAAATTAAATTATAAAGAAATTTTTTTGTTTAGGTTTGGATCACTTGAATATTCATTCTCTTTTTGAATAACTAGTAAATAAAAATAAAATAAACTAATCAAAAAAAATTGACATGTATAAAAAATGTATTAATATAAAATTATAGGTGTTATGTTTTCTAGATATTTTACAAAAAAAGATCAATCACTAAACAATGACAAAAGTACAAGAATAAATAATAGCCTATATATATATATAAATAGATAATGACCACACTTATTATTATTATTATTATTATTATTATTTTCAAACAATATATATAAATAGACGCATACAAACAAAATGGTTGAGTGATAACAGCTGAATAGAATAGTATAGGTCTTACAGTTTTAACAAATCAATAACATTTTCATCATCTTCTCTCTTTTTTCTCTCTATTTCTTACTCTTCCATCTTCCTTTTTCATCTTTCCTCTTCTCTCTCTCTCCCTCTTCCCCCATTTTCAGTTTTTTTTTTTTTTTTTTCGAAAGAAGCAGTTCGGAACCGTTACGTAACGGTGCGTAACAAGCCGTTACGGCCGTTACAGCACCGTTACGACCGCTACGACAGCCGCTACGGCCGCCACATTTGTGAATCTCAATCACACTGCAAAAGCGGCCGTAACGGGTGGCGGTAACTACCAAAACCATTACGTAACGGCATTACGTAACGGTTGCGGCCGCTTTTTAAAACCTTGTTTTTATGGTAAAGGGAATGCTTCTTCAACTAGCAATCCTAAATTTTCTTTTGGCCAAGGCTCTCAGGATGTGAGTTCATCTTTTTAGAGTTTAGGTCTTTTTGGCTTTTTGGTTCCCGCTACTCAAAGCTAACAACTTTGCCTTTGTGCACATTGCCTTGTATTGATCTCCATTGAGGATCTTTTTTTTCTTTCTTTTGGTAGCGAAATGCTCACTTTCTTGGACAAGATTGGCTCAACAGAGCACCAATATTATATTTGATTAGTAAAAACACCTGAACAACATTCTTGATAGCCAAGATTAGCTATTCAAGAGCAACTTGGTTTTTTAGTAGGCAACATGCCAAGATATTATTATGGCCCATATTGTAGTTGTACAATGCAGTCAACTTCAAAGAAACGCAAACACTGTGGTGATATGCAGCTATGCATTATACAAATATAAACAATGAGAAGCTTAAAATAAGTCCAAGAACAACAATATAAAATTAAATGTTAGTAGATTGGAGAAGCAATATGGATCCAATAACCACAACAACAAAAGATAGAATCCGTATGGACCAACCTCTACTGTCCGAAGTTCACTGAGAAGCGACTCTGATGGGGTCGTAATTGTCTGGATTACATGAGAGCGCTGAAATGGAGAACGCAATGTCATAACTATGTTGAAACCAATACTGTAAGGTGATATCAAATAATGTGCCGCAGTGTACAACATAACAATAAGAACCGACATAGGAGTCAACAAGTTTCTGGAGTTCAAACTGCACATTTCCCATCATTGACAATATTTTGCCTGCACAAACATAAAGAGTAATTACAGCACAAATATGATTTATCTTAAAAAATCTTGAAATAAAAAGAAAGAACGAAAAATTGTGTGTGTGAGCAGACGGGCGACTTCAAACAAAATGCCAAGTTTTTCTTTAAATGAGTTACTAAATATGGAAGCATTTGATCAATAACCAAATTGGGTGAAAAACAAGAAAATGGTGATGATAAGAACAAAAAGCATGGTATGGTGCTCTAATAGAAAGCAAAAGCATTCAGTGCATGAAATTATAAACCAGAAAAGAAAAGAACTAAAAAAAAAAAAAGCTCAGAAATGATGTACGTCATTATCTAAATCATACAATAATTAATATGAAGAAGACAGAAGAAGGGGAAAGAAAGAAGCATGAGCATAAAAGAGAAGCAGAGAAATTAAAATATATACAAAATCATTTAGATGGTTTTGAGTTCAGTTGAATCTAGAACAAATTACCTACTCAAATTAAAGGAATCAAAAACAATAAGCTATAAAATGAGAACAAACCAGTATAGCAGTCTAGCAACAGTTAACCGACAAATTAATATAACTTTGGAATAAACCAAAGGTTCATTATCTGATGCATTACATAGAAGACATTCAATTGTCATTTTATCAAACAATGTAGGTCCAGAATAACATTTTACATAACCAAAGAACTATGTATTAAAGTGAATGTGAAAACCTACGAACTGTTACTATATTCTCTAATCTGTGCATAAATAAATAAGAGGTCCAACAGCTTGCTGGAGATCATCTATATCTTCCATGTTCCTATATTTGATTCACATTATGGCCTAATTATACACATCAATACCAATATCAACTGTTCCAAGAATAATCTGAACAACTTCCAAAAAAATAGAAACATGATGCACTTACAACTTTCTTCATCATCATTTAATGCAGTTTTCTCCAGTATACAGGTACCCATATCCCGCAGTGACTCTGAAAATTCTGAAATAGCAGATGCAGTTAAATGGGAGGTGGCTACTTTGATATAGTGTCACATAAAGCTGACTATGAATCAAATTACCTTCATATAATTGTATTGGTTAAGACTGAATATGATTTAAAGTGAGAAAGTTCTGAAAACGTCATCTTAGGAGACAGCCATAGATATATGGTGTTTAGACATCTACCAATATTATCAGACTCGTGGACTTGTAATAAAAGCTTCAGTCATAGAAACAACACACAAAAGACAGCCATAATAATAGGCATATTCACCATATTAGAGCATTGCAAGGGCAAAAGATAATCAAACAATCATATAAGAACAAATTAGTGTCCATTCTAATTTATCTTTAACTCATCGCAATAGGAGCATATTAATTGTCCTTTTATACTAATATCAAAGCATGAGCACAAGGCTTTTTTTACCAAATGCACTATTTGCTGTTGCAGCAGCAGCTGAAAGCAAGCTATCATAGCAATTCCTCATATCATGCATATCCTGTGAAAAAGGGAAACAAACAAAATCAAAAGATTTTGAAGAAGGGACAGTGATAGAAGGCAAGGATATAAAGTTACAAAATCTTCAAATGTCATCAATTGATTGAGTATATAGTATCATGTCTAAATCAAGCGACGGCAGAGATGGGAATTAATTGCACTGCCAACATCACCAATGACAAAGAAAAGAGCGTTGATAATTCTTTAAAAAGTCTCATTCTAAAACTACGAAATCTTATTTCAGGTCAATTTTACAATTCAAAGCAAGATATATGCTCAAGTTTTAATAAGTGTCGCATTATTAGAATCACATTTCTACAAAGGAGGTAAGACACTATTAAAATCGGATGCATGTCAAAGGATATTTACCTATAACCAATTATACTTATGATCTCTCAGTTTCCATCATGCTTCCTACTCATAAAAATTAGTAAAAGAGTACAGCAAGTAGACATTGCATCATGGTGGTGTTGTCTGCATATTAGCAGCAAAATTGAGCCTTTTTGTTCCCTCACGAAAAATAAACAAGTTTCTCTAGCCAGTTGCTAAATACAAGTCCTGAGCCTTTTTTTTATCCCATGTACGAAAACAAACCGTAGCCAGTTGCTAAACAATGGAAATAGAACACTTAACTCCACATAGTATTCTGCCCCCCCAAAGTCCACAAAAAAATATTTTACATATTTATTAAGTTTTTAAGTCCTTGTTCATTAAAGCCACAATCAAAAACACTTATGGGAAGTATTTGGTGCAACTTATGTTAGTTGCTTATAACTTTTTTTATTTTAGGATAATATGTCAGACTGTTTGATACAGCTTCTGCTTAAAATTTATTAGGCATAAATAGCTTAAACAAGTTAAAAAAATATGATTGATTGGAAGCTAGGGGAGGGATGTTTTTGGCTTCTGCTTTCTAATTATCAACTTTCAGCTTACAATAAACTACATCAAACAAGTTCGGTGTAAAGAATGGACCCATCTGCTCTTTATATGATCACTCTTACAGGAAGCAAGAGGCTTGAAAACAACCACCAAAGCAACAGATGAAAAAATATATTTTTTATCCCGTTGAGGTTGTGGGAAGCAATCCTGGCGGCCATGGATAGAGTCATGGTAACAACAGTAAGAACTCCAATGCAAGATCTATTTCCTCCTCTTTGTGAATGAAGTTGCATTAAACAACTCTATAGGAACTAGTATGACAAAAAATTATCCAACTTGAATCGATGTAATTAAAAAAAACATTGGATTTGGGGTTGCATCTCTTTATTTGGACATGCACTTCATTTCCCTCTAGTCCCTTACACCAATTGGTTAAGTTGCCATCTCAAGTCTCGTTTCATTTTCTAGCACATGGGCTTGTTTTTCAAATGGTAATCAGAGACGCATGAACATGATTACATCTGAGACCCTTTTTGTATGTTCTTTAGACATTTGTAAAGTGTGAAGTATAGGGATACAGCAATTGATACAAATTAAATATCAGGGACCAAACTGAAATCAGTAGTATACTCCAGAGACCATTTGTGTAATTTACCCTAGCCAATAATTCTAGTAATAAGGTAATCAAATAGCGATTATAAGCTGTGAATTCCACAAATCACAATTAATTCACTTTTTTAAAAAAGAAAATGAAGCAATTGCGGCACTTTCGTTGTGTCAAGAGAGACAAAGAACAAATTCAAGCACACAAATAATAATAATAACAATAAAGAACTAAGACAACATATATAGGTTTGGAAAGTGAAGATTCAGTAATCAAATTAGAGGACAGTAAACTAAACACAGTAAAATTTTGGAAAAGAGAATAGAGAAGTGACCTGTGAAGCTTGAGAGAGATCATCCAAATGCAGGGACAGTTGATAGTCTGTCTTCTCTTTCCCGTGGCTTTTGTGAAGTGCAAATCTTCGAAGCATCCCCAGAGATGACTTCATCTCGAACAAACCCTAAATTACAGAGAGACAACACAATATTATACCTCTCTCTCTCTCTCTCTCTCTCTCTTCTTCTTCAAATCCAAATGAAAAGATCAAGAGATGAGTCCAACAATCAACAAAATTGGCAAATTGTTTTTGTAAAGGGTGATCGCTAAAGTTGGCAGTTTAAAATGAGTAAAAGTTGAATTACAAGTTGCCGCTATGTGACGGTGAGAGGGTTCGTGAACTCAAAGAAAGACTGAGAGAGGGGAAATTATTTAATAATTTCGAAACATTCCGTGATCATATTTCAAGTAATTATTAATTATTTGGCTCTTAAGTTATTTTTTCATCTCAATATAAATTGTGAGTTTCTGTTTCTTTCTATCAATTAAAATTTTATATTTCAAAATACTAAATAATATTTCAAAAATACTAAATAATCACCTTAAGAGAGATAGAGATAGAATTTATTTTTTTTTGGTTTACTCTACTATGCACACTATGTCCTTATTGAAAGTTAATTATTTTAGTTGATTATTTGATATTTTAATTATTTTAATTTGGTTAAAATAATTATGTTTGAAAAGTTAATTGATTTTTTTATAATTAATTTGATATAAATTATTTTAAATTCTTTTAGTGAATTATTTTAATTTAACCTCCATCTAAACAACGCCTACATAATAAACAAATATGGTAACACTTTAATTTTTGTTTTTTTGGAACTCATAAAAAACATATTTATTACTCCAGTTGAGTAACACATAAAATATAAATTTTTATTTTTATTTATTTAAACTGCATATATTTTAAGTTTAATGTTAATTATGGATTGTTAGAATTGTTGGGATTTAGTGTTAATTACAAGTTATTATAATAATAATAATTAATCAATATATCAAAATGTATTCTATGTTGATATTAGTTACGTTATAAAGTATTTTTGGCAATTGTTCAATTAAGGTGGATTTTTCCCCCTGCATCAGCTAATGGTGGGTTTGTGCTAAAATAATTACAAAAAATAAAATAGATTTTTTAGTCTTAATAAAATAAAATATCACATCTAACTTATAATCATTACCTTCTTTTTCTCATAAAAAAATTAAAAAAGTCAAAAATCCTTCTCAAAATAAATTTTTTAACCCTAGGATAAAATAACCAAAAAACATAAAAAGCCGATGCGCTTCCCAAACCAAGCCTAAAAAACATACAATCAAAATGTTTTTATTTATTTTATTACTTAAATAGCAAAAGAAGTGACATTTTATCATGCCCTAAAATCATACAATTATAATAAATGACTTAAATTTAACATAAAGTAAGCAATAAAAGTGGAATATAAATCATGAGAAATGCTATATATTCCAAATATTTTATCAATCCTCTCATATAAGGTGGGACTCACACAAATTTATATATGTGTAGCTCTCACACTTATGTAAAAAATTTAATAAAATATTTGATAAAATATTTAAAATTCTTAACCTAACTCATAAATCATCTATCCTATCTATACCACTGTGTGTCCTATCATCTATCTGTATATCCATCCATCATATATTATCACTTCGCCAACAAAATCAATTATCGAAAAAGCATGGACCATTCAGAGTGGACTAATTCAGACTCCAAAGAAATTTTGGAGCCTGTCTTATAAAAAAAAGCTTTACTTTTTATTTTTATTTTTATTTTTATTTTATGATTAATACTCCAATTCAATTACTAATTGATATTTTTTTATATTATTTTTTAAAATATCAACAAAATAACAAAAGTAAATAAATTTATTATATAAATTAATAATTTTTTTATTTTATATTTATGATGAGAAACTATCAAGTTTTAAACCACATGGTGGTTGGCCTAGTGAGTGACGATTAGGGCCTAAACGTTTGTTCCCTCCCAAGTCTTTGGTTCGAATCTCCCAACCAGCAAATGCATATCTTAGGGACTTAGGCTTCGTTTGAAAACAGACTATTTTAGTAATTTTTTGACTTTTTGGCTAAAATATAAGGTAAAAAAAATAGTATATTTGGGGTAACTTTTTTACTTTTTACGAAAAGATGTGCAAAAAATAGAGAGAAAATGAAATCTTTAACTTTTTGGTGTAGGTTATAGGCTTTTTGACTTTTTTAGTAATTTTTTGACTTTTTGGCTAAAATGTTAACTTGCCAAACGAGACCTTAGTTTGATACGCATAAATTGACTCAGGACACCCTACATAAAAATTAGAAAAAAAACAACAAAAAAAATTATCGGTAGTGTTTGGTAGATTTTAGAATTATGATTTGATAATAGAATTGTATTTTGAGTTTGTGAGTTTTAGAATTATGATTTGAGTGTGAAAAATTTCTTTGGTTATCAGTTTTGAAAAGAGTTTAAATTGAGTTTGAATTGAATGATGTGACATATGATATTTGATACAAAAACTTACAACTCATAACTAAACACACAATTCAAAATTCTATTCAAAACTCATAAATTTTTTTAAAAAAAATTCACAAATATATTTTTTTTGTAATGTAAAAATAACAGGTGCAAAAATAAATAAATAAATAAATAAAACGAACACTATTCCGGTCAACCGACTGGTCAACTGAATAGACGACCGGTGGGACGACCGATTAATACAAATTTTCTCGCTTTGTAAAGAGTTTTCAAAAACGAGTGTGGAATTAATTTTTAAAAATACTAAACAAATACCACACTTAAAAATGAGTGCAAAACTATATTTTGAAAGCTCCACCAAACAGAGTCATCAAGTTTCACTTTCATATTCAAAGTAAGCCTCAAATATGTGTAGTCACTTATTTATTTTACATATCTGATCAACCGGACTATTTCGTGTGCCTTGTCTAAATAGAGGGCTATATTAGAAAGCCGATTAAAAGTCATCTTTCAAATTTTAACACATTTTTTGTTACATTATTTCTTATATTTTTTACATATTTTTTTCAAAAAAAAATAAAAAAACTACTTTTTAATAATCTTTTCAAAACAACCCAAATCAAATAAGCCTAAAGTACACTCCCCTGGAAGGGTGTGTACTATTATCCTATGGGTATGTTTGGGAAGAGCATTTGAGTTAAAATAGTCATATAAGATAAAATAGACTATTTTAGTCAAATAAGACAAAATATCACATCTAATTCATAATCATTTCATTTTTTCTCTCACAAAAGTCAAAAAAACTAAAAAGTCTATCCTAAACGAGACTTTTTAGTCTCAGACTAAAAAAACTAAAAAGCCAACCCACATCTCAAACAATACACATATATTCATGTTACATATTTTTATGATATATTATGTATTTTTTTGATAGAGTTATGATTATTTATGATTCAAAATTTAAGTTATGCATTTTATAATAATGTTATTCATTTTTGTGATATTATCACATCTTTTTTATTTTTCAATCACAAAATGTGTAACATTGACATAATAATAAATAATTTTAATACATGAATCATAAATTATTGTAACTATACTAGAAAAATAAGTAATATGTATCACAAAAAAACGTAATAAGAATGCAAATAGTACACACCCCATACCGAAGGATTTCCCAAATTGCTTACAATTATTTTTTTTTAGTCCGAGAGTTTATGCTAAATTATTTAGTATAATTTTTGTTTATAACTTATTAAATATAAATAATTTAAATAAAATAAAAATTTTACCATCTAAAACCTTAGAAATAAGTACTTTTAACTTATCAACGTCTAATTTATAAGAAATTACATTAAAAAACAAAAGAAGTTAAGTAATTATAATTTAAAACACTGCCTACTTCCTCTAATGAAATTTCCTTGAAGAAGATAGGTTCCGTTTGGTGAAGATTTCAAAATATAGTTCCATACTCACTTTTGAGTGCGGTATTTGTTTAGCATTTTTAAAAATTAATTTCACATTCACCTTTGAAAACTCTTTCTAAAGTGGAAAATTTTAGGCTAAATCGGTTGTTCCACCGGACGTCTCACCGGTCATCCGGCCGGTTGACCGGAACAGTGTTCGGTTTTTTTTTTTTTTACCTGTTATTTCTATATTAAAAAAAAATATTTGTGAAATTTTTTATGAGTTTTGAATAGAATTTTGGATTGTGTTTAGTTATGAATTGTAAATTTTTGTATCAAATATTATATGTCACATCACTCAATTTAAAACTCTTTTCAAAACTTATAATCAAACAAATTTTTTACACTCAAATCATAATTTCAAAACTCTACCGACCGCTGCCTAACTTTTCCAAAAAAAGAAATGTGACGCCTCCTTTGCTTGCAAGTATTATCCTCACTCAAAGGAGTACGTTATTTGGTGGGTCACGGCACGACCATATGATAATGTTGTATTTGGTTAAAAAATTTAGAAAAGAAAAAAAAATATTAAATTCTGTAAAATATAAATATATTTTATTTATATTTTATCTATTTTTTCTATTTTTTTTTCAAATCATTTCTCAAATTTTTCAACTAATGACAATAGAAGGCCAAGTTTAGCTATCCTAAATAAGTGCACACTTTTTATCTTTTTATCTTTTTTCCATTACATCATCTCTCTATTTTTTTATTCGTCTTTTCGTAAAAAGACAAAAAGTATACTTATTTAGGTCATTCCAAACAACTCCTAAATATATTGTGATTGATAAGAAAAATAATATTCATAGTTTTATGTTAAGTAATTAAAAAATGACAAAAAAACATATGAGAAAGGATTCATTTCTCTAATTTTATCCTCCCTCAATTTCACTCCAAGATATAGAATTGGAGGAATTAAAAAAAAAAAAAAAAAGAGATTATTTGACATAAGTCTTATCTACGTTATCAGAGTGGAATTAAAAAACCTCCACTAGGAGATGTTGCATCCCTATGATAATTTATGATTTGTCAGCCAAACAAATTTTCCACTCAAAGGAAGGAGAGTGGTGCGGGCTGCTGGAAGTTGGGAAAGTCAGATAGTCAAAGTTGATGACGTGGCAGAATCCTATTTGTTGGAAGTAACTTGAGTTTTCAAGGTGTACCGATGAAAGAAATAAAGAAATGAAAGAGTCAAAAGTCAGATTTTGCTGTGACAAGGAAAGGCATGAAAACAGACAGTCTCGATCGATAGATTTACAGACTGTGAGCTCACACATACTACCTTCTTTGACCAGTCCGTAAACCCCATGTCATGTCATATGATAGCTCATCCATCTCAGTTTTTAAACAAAATCAACGGACGAGATTAGGCCTATACCATTTAAAAAACTCAACTCTACCAGTGGGAGCAAGACCCAGAATATGCGATTTTCTTTTGGGTTGGTTTAGGCAGTGGGTTGGTTTTTTAACTTTTTGAATTTTTTGGTTATTTTAGTCTGAATTAAAAAGTTTGGTTTGGGAAGAGTTTTTTGATTTTTTGATTTTTTTGTGAGAGAAGAGTGTAATGATTATGGATTAAATGTGATGTTTTATTTTTTGTGGTTAAAATAGTCTATTTTGTCTTTTGTGACTAAAATAGCCAAAAAAGTCCAATCTATCTCTTTCTAAACGGAGCCTTAGATTCATAGAGTATGCGATTTTCGTTGCTCTTTCGGCAATGTTTTGATGTGTCTTTGATGAATTCTAACGAATTAAACTCAGGTCTAGTTGAAAACAGATTATTATAATATTTTTTTATTTTTTTAATTAAAATATGAATTAAAAAAATTAATATATTTAGAATAATTTTTTAATTTTTTACAAAAAAAAAAAATGTAAAAAGTAAAGAAAAAAAAGAATCTTTGATTTTTTTATATAGGTTATAGATTTTTTGATTTTTTTAATAATTTTTTGACTTTTAGACTAAAACGGTTACATGCCAAACGAGGCCTAATTGTCTTTATAATTTAAAACTAATATCATTTTAATTATTGACTTTTTAATTATAAATATTTGATTTAAATTTTGTTTTAAATAAGAACAATTGGAGTTATCATTGCTCAATTTAAAAGATAAAGTCATTAATTTGATAAAATATAAACTAATTTAACAAAAATAAATTTTAAAAAAATAATTTTGAATTTTAAAAAATAATTTTTATTACCAAAGATAAAATTATATAAATTGATAAATCTTTTAGACATTTATTATTTTTTTTACCAAATTAATTCTTATAATATATTTGGATGATGATTATGTAATGAGTGGTTGTTAGGCTTTTAATGTATAATCGATATATTATATGAAATGTTTTTAGTTTTCAATATTTTGATTTAATGGATTGATTTAATAATAATATCAAAATTGTCTCCATATTTGACTTTTGAAAAAATAGATAAAAATAAAAACAACCATCCATTACATGATTATCATCTAAACACATAATAAAAATTAATTTAGTAAAATAAATAAATATCTAATTGATTTATCAATTTTACATAATTTTATCTTTAGTGGGTAGAAATAATTTTTAAAAATTCAAAAATATTTTTTTGACATTTATTTTTGTCAAATTAATTTATATTTTATCAAATTGATGACTGTGCCCTTGAAATTGAGCAATGGTATTTTCAATTGTCCTTATTTGAAATAAGATTCAAAATTCAAGGTCAAATGTGTCACAATTGAAAAGTCAATAATTAAAGTGACATAAGGTCCAAACTATAGGGACCGTTAATGTAATTCGTCCATACTTTTAATATGTACATTTAGTTTTTTTATATCTAGGTTGAAAGACGGGTTTAAGATTTTCCCTCCTAATTTTGATATAAACTTTTAGATTTTTCATGCTCATAACGGTTTTTTCTTATCTTGATCCTTTTATATTAGTGTGAGTGTTCTTCCTTCGCGATTTTAATTTCTGGTATTGACTAAAGTACGGTGGCGATAGCAATGGAGTTGGACAACAGTTACAAGGATGACGTTGATGGCGATAATTGGTTTGATTCAAATCTTGCTTTTTTAAATTACATTTGTGCGGTGATTTTTTCTCTATTGTTGTTTTTTCTTTGTATTTTTCTTTTATTTTAATTTAAGTGCTTTGTAACTTTCTATAAAAATAAAAAAAAAAACCCCAATAATAATAATTATATACAAATTAATAAACTTTTATTATTTATTGATGTAGGAGTGTATTATTAAAGTAAATTCTATTTTCAATATAGGGTATTTTAGAAAATTATCTATGTAAAAAATTATAGGGCAAATTACACTAACAGTCCTTATAGTTTGGGACTTGTGTCACTTTAATTCCCGACTTTTCAATTGTGAAACATTTGACCTTACATTTTGAATCTCGTTCCAAATAAAGACAATTAAAGATACTATTGCTTAATTTTAAGGGCAAAATCGTCAATTTGATAAAATATAAACTAATTTGACAAAAATAAATGTCAAAAAATATTTTTAAATTTTAAAAATTATCTCTACACGCCAAAGATAAAATTATGTAAAATTGATAAATTTTTTAGACATTTATTTATTTATTTATTTTCACCAAATTAATTTTTATTATGTGTTTGGATGATGATTATGTAATGAGTGGTTATTAAGATTTTAATGTGTAATCGATATATTTAATATAAAAATATTTTTAGTTTTGGATTTTTTAATTTAATGGAATGGTTTAATAACGATATCAAAATTGTCGCCATATTTGACTTTTTCAAAAATAGAAACTAATTTAATGAAAATAAAAAGAACCACCTATTACATGATCATCATTCAAACACATAATAAAAATTAATTCGGTAAAAAAAAATTAAATGTCTAAAAAATTTATCAATTTTATATAATTTTATCTTTAGTGGGTAAAAATAATTTTTAAAAATTTAAAAATATTTTTTTGACATTTACTTTTGTCAAATTAGTTTATATTTTATCAAATTGACGATTTTACCCTTGAAATTAAGTAATGATATGTTCAATTGTCCTTATTTGGAACAAAATTCAAAATTCATGGTCAAATGTGTCATAATTGAAAAGTCAGAAACCAAAGTGACGCAAGTCTCAAACTGTAGGGACTGTTAGTGCAATTCGCCCAAAATTATATTGATAGAGTATCTGCATACTGCAGCCACTTGATCAAATCACTTTTATTTTTAAAAATATATATGAACACTTTATTCTCAAAATCACAATTGTTGCCTATATTTTTCAAGATAAATTTGATTAGATCATATAACCATGGTAATTTTTTATATAAACAATTACATTGATCAAGTATCAATAGCTAACACTATGCCTTCATTTGAGATATGGGTTGATTTTTTGGCTATTTTAACCTGAGGTTAAAAAGCCTCGTTTATGATGGATTTTTTTGGTTTTTTTTGACTTTTGTGAGAAAAAAATAAAATGATTATGGTTTGAATGTGACATTTTATCTTATTGATTTTTTAACATATTCTTGTCTTTTTATGACTATTTTAACCCAAACTATTCTGTTGGCTACATATTTTGTATAAGCCAATTACAATTCAACACGTGACAGGTTGAGGGTAATACGGGAAGACAATTCAAACCTTCGACCGTGATCATACACGTGGCAGTTAGTATTGGTTTTCATAAGATCTGCGTAGTACTGGATCAGTAAAGAGATGCAAAGTGATGTGACTTCAACGGTTACTCACATTTAAATTCAAAATCAGGAGGGAAGCCTAACTGCAGGTATTGGCATAGTGGAGCTAACTAGAAGGCAACATAATCAGCGATCATGAAGGAGCGGTTCGACGGTTAGAAGTGTAGTTCGATGGTTATCCTTGAGAAGTATAAATAGCAGAGAAAGCCCCAGAAAAAGCCCTAGACTCAGATCCAAAGATATCAGTTTTATTCTACTTTATTTCTTTTCCAGTTTTTTTTTACATTTCCGTACTTCAAATTTCTGCACTGCATTTCCTTCATAGGAGTAGTTTTCAAGTAGCTTGTTGCTGTAAACCTCTACGAGGCTTATTCGGATCTTTGTAAGTCTTTCATTTTGCTTAATGAAATACTACAACTGTTCTTCATTTAATCATTGTTTACTTAATTCTCCTAAACAAAGCCATCAGTAAAAGTCCTCTTCATTGAGGCTGAAAGAACTAAAACACAATTGTCTGATAATTGGTTGACAATTAATATTCTATAAGGACTGATTGATCTTTCCTGGCATGCTCACAATTACAAAAATAACTTTCGAAAGCCAAAAAAACCAACACATTCATACCAAACATAGCCTACATTCTCTTACCTCAAATTATACCCTATCGTAATTAAACATATACTAATATATTTCTAAATATTACATTTTCTCCTTACCTAAAATTTTCAATCCAGACTTCTGTCTATAAGCCTCGGATTTCATGTGTTCAAAAAGAAGACAAAGCAAAAAAATGTTATTGGCTTCGTTTGGGAAGTTGGATCCGGCCTATTTTAGTCACAAAAAAATAAAATACGTTTTTTAGCTTAATAAGATAAAACATCACATTCAACTCATAATTATTACATTTTTTCTCTTACAAAAAGTCAAAAAAATCAAAAAACTTTTTCCAAACGAGACTTTTTAATCACAAGCTAAAATAGTTAAAAAGCCAACCCATTTTCCAAAGCAACCCATTATCCATTGACTTTTAGGCTATATTGGGTCATATAATTAGATAGTGCACAAATAAATGTAATTTATTTTATCTTCAATCTAATACTAATATACTAAGAACCTAATCATTTAATCCCAATGTACTTATAATAATCTCACATAACTGATCCAACGATCAAACATCACGAGACGAATATGATGCTACCTATTTCAAAAGTGCAAAGAACAATTTAATTACAGGAAGAAGAATGTGGAGAATTAAGAGGAACAATACAAATTAAAAATGGGTAAGAATTGGCTTGGGCTTTTTTTTCTTTTTCTTGTGTGTGTGTGTACAGAGAGAGAGTGGATCATCAGAAGGTTTTGTCAATAGGCTTAGAAGTCCTATCATGAGAAGCAGAAACACTGGGGTTGTAGCAACCAGGGACATGCAACAAACTTCTCATAGCAGATTGCCTGCTCTTTGGAAATACTTTTCTTCCGAATCCTCTTCCTTTCCTCTCTTTTCTTATTGATTTGTTCTCCATTTCCTGCCAACCAAACACACAAACATTCATTTAATACAAAATTTTATGAGTATTAACAATGTCTTTTATAAACCAATGCTTGTATTATATTATTAGTTATCATAACATTTTATTTCAATAAAAAAAAAAAAAAAACAATTTACATAATTGACTTGAAAAATTAAAAAAAAAAATTATATAATTGACTCAAGTAGTTCTTTCCTTTACACAAAAACTGTGCATCCATATATGAATGAAAGCATAATAATATTGATACCGAAAATAAGAAGAAGAAGGATGGAAAAAAATCATGTGTTATATAAGCACCCAAGTCATAATTGATCATCTTCAAATCCAAGTTATCTCAAAGAATTTAGAAGATTTCAAGTATTTAGACTACAAAAGTTTGAAAATGGTAGTATATATTATCATAATATTGTATGTTTATTTAGCATATTATTATTATTATTATTATTATTATTATTTGTCATTGCATCATATACTTGATTAGTCAATGTCATGATACTTCAGTCAATTTTACATTTGAATTATTTATTCATAATTTTTTTATACTAGAAACATGTAGTTGTGGCAACTTTGTATTACCTCATTTGATTTGGGAGATGCATGGCACTCATCACCTCTTGTCTTGGTTTCCTTCATTTTCCCAGCACTATTATCTGCAACATAGATACAATTTTAATGCCCTTGAAACCATCATGTCATGGTTATTCGTTTTGAAAAAGAAAAAAAATAAAGAAAGAAAAGTTATTCGTTTTCTTCTTTTGGTGGAAAAACTGCAATTATTGGTTAAAGAGAATTGTGGTTTTGCAGACTTTGTTGTTGCTTGTTTTCTTGTTACAAACAAAGAATAATAAAGTACGTAACATAAATTTCCATCCAAAATTCGGGAAAAAATGAAATCAAATGATTTCACTTGTTTTGTATTGAAAATATATCTCTTCTTTTCTTTTCTTTTGTTTTTTGTTTTAATGAAGTGGAATGTTAACAAAACGCAACCATAATAATATGTAGCATTTTCAATTAAAAGCATTAGTTAATATTGTGGTAATGAAAAATAAAATCCCTTCAATGTTTATGTTTATCATTAAAAAAAACGTAGTTCGAACTAACCATCATTCTGGAAATTATCGTCTGAGTCGCAGTCTATGCAATAATCTCTAAAACTTGGAGACCCAATCCACAATGAACCATCAGTATTAGAAATTCTTCCTTCATCTTCTTCGCTTTCTTCATTGTCTTTGTTATCACCCGTCTCTATAGTGGCCTTGGCCTCCTCATTTTTGCTTTCGACCTCTTTTCGACATTTCTCTTTCTCTTTTTCTTTTTCCTCCTCCTCACTTTGCTTCTCTATCCCGCTATCAGCGTCAACCGCCTTCGGGCATTGTTTTAGCTGTAATGCTAATTCCTTTATAGAATCTGTGCTGTTGTGGCAACTATTGGAATCAACAACATCCTCGTCAACACCTTTTTTTAAAAGTTGTTTGCTAGAAGAAGGGGTAGCATCCGAAACAATACGATCATTTCTACACAATTCATCAAATTTCCTCCGAATGGGGTTAGAGCTGCGTGCGCCTTCGTTGTCGGGTACGCCGGCTAGGCCATACCTCGACATGCCGCAACCCATTGAAAATGGAGGAGGAGGAGGAGGAGGAGGAGAATACACAAAGAGAAAGAGGTTGAAGAAACACACATGAGAGAGGTGGCATTTGGGATATTACAGGAATTTAGGCTTTATTGTAAGAATTTTTTTTAAATGAGGGATGCAGCAAGAGTTTCGGGTTGAAAGATGGATTTGACTACCAAAGACGAGAGTTGGCATGCTTGTATATTTTAATTACTTGGGTTGTGTTTGGTTATTTCAAAAAAGCATATGAATTGAAAAATATAGAACGATTCTTTACCTTATATATATAGATTAGAAGTGTTTTTTTTTTTTTTTTTCGAACGAAAAAAAAAGGGCTCTGAGGTGTCATTACGACCCTGTGGACCTTGACTCCGGAGTAACCGATTGCCAGTCAAGAATTAAAACCTCCACCGAGTGGGGGACTCACCATCAGGGCACCAATGAAGCGCAACCACACATGCCAGCAAAAGACGATTGTCGAGGGGAGTACAGGGCGTGTTCTCGTGAAGAGATTTCATACACCCCCTCTCAGAAATCAACCCTGACTCAGTGCTGGAGAATGCATTGCAATCTCCACCAGGCCACCAACCCTGGTGGTGATTAGAAGTGTTTGGTTATAAAAATAAAATAACTCAAAATTGAAATTAAAAAAAATGATAATAATTGTATAAATATTTTAGCTCTATTTGTATTATAGCTACAATCCAATCCAACCAATCTCTTTGAGTTTGTGCGATCGATTTTTAAAAGGAAATTTGATTTGATTATATATATATATAATATATATATATATCATATAATTAATCATTTATTACGATACCCTTTAATAACATTTTATTTTAAAATCAATATTTATAATAAAAAAATAAATTAAGGTAGAATTATGGTTTCGCAATCCAATCTAATTTTAACTAATTTGTATTGGGTTGGTTTGATTTCAATGGATGACCCGTTTGATTTTGGGTTTAAAATTTTGAACCCATCAAAATGGATCCAGATCCGGGTTTGAACCAACTCGGATCGGATATACACATACATAGATATATATCATCATCACTGCACATACACTCGGAGAGAGAGAGAGAGAGAGAGATGGGGGGAGTTGGAGCGTTTTGGGGGACAAGAGTGATGGAGATAGTGAAGAAGCATGACTCGGGAGGACTTGTATGGAAGAGAATAAAGCTCACAACCACCAGAAAAGCTAACGCTAAGAAGAGACTTCTTAGGGTTTGGCAGGTCTCTCTCTTTCTCTGTTCCTGCCACTCCTTTTCCTCTTTTGTACTGATTTTTGAAGAATAATTTTGGGTTTTGCTTAAAAAATATATATATTTTTTGCTATTTTGTGAATTATTTTTTGTTAATGAAAGTTGGAATTATTGAAGAACTGGGAGTGTTTAGACTTGTTTATGAATGTAGTGCGCTTGTTTTGTTAAATTATTAGTCTCTTTTTTGTTTTGATGGAAGCATGGTTCAGGATCCAAACTATTGTCTATGATAGATTGACAATTTATTTCTTGAAATCAGTCAGTTTATGGTTTTTTCTTCAATTATATGTTTGGACAAATAGCCCTAAAAACTGCAATTTACTTTAAATTTATTGCTTTTCTGTGATTATTTTTATTGTATGTCAAAATATGTAGAGCCTCAAGGAAAATGGTATGTTGGTAGAAATGAAATGGGGAAAACAGTGTCCAAAAAGTGGTTATCTTGGGGCCTTTATATTCTTACCTCCTGCACCATTTGAAGGGTTTAAATTATTTTATTATTGAATACTTGTAGAGCCCCAAAAAATTTCACTTAAGTTGCTTATTAGGTCTCAAGCACTCAAGCTGCAGTTAAGGAGAATTCACTATTCTGGTGGCTGATATATATCAATGTTGTTGCCTATAATATTATTATAAACTTCTTTCGTCAAATCCGTTAGGCATTTTTTGGATCATGATTTTGTAGAGGATTTGTGAAGGAAAAGGAAAAGGGAAGGGAAAAGTGAATGAAATTCCTTTCCCTGTTGTGCAAATCCCTGCACGAATCCAAAACCCAAACACAACATTAATGTCTACATAAATATTTGGTTGGGAATTGTCACATGCTTGTATAAACCATTTGAATTCTAGAAGCATTTTGGTTAATGGTATCACAATTACAGTCATGCGGTCATGTTTGGAATCATTCTAGTGAGAACCTTGTTCCTGTTGTTTTGAGGAGATGTATTATTCAATGGTATATTATACTTGTGCAGCATATGTTCCACAATCAAAGAAACAAACAAATGATTTATGATAATATAATTGCAAAATTATTGTGATGAAAGTAGTTGTTTTTGTTTGTATAACATTTATCTGTACTGCTTAAAATAAATAAATAAAAACATATGTTGCTTGGAAAGTATTTATAGTTCTTTGACTCCTATATAATTTTTCTGTTTTGGAACTCCCTGAATGCCATACCTTGCTGAAGGCGATTCCCAAGAGAATCTCGCACAGTTCCTTTTGACCAAGATGTGAATGCCCATGACTGTCAATTCCGACTTTCCTGATCCTAATGTAGTCAAATCTTGTCTTGAGTTTTTCCCCCCCATTCATATTCAAAATTATGTGAGTTTTTTTTCCTTCCTTTTTTTTTAATCATTTGTTTTCCTGGTGGCCATCATTGCAACCTATGACATGAGGGCATTTCCACTTTAGATTAGCCATTTAGTTTCCTAATTGGTGCAACTATGGGCTCTACAATCATTAATTTAGTTACATGGGAAGGGTCGTCAATTTCTTATAGATTTTAGAGAATAGGATGCCCATGACTAGTGAGAGAAATACCTCCATCCTATTTAATGTTGTATGTTTTGATAATGGTTTTGCAGAATGAAGCAGTGTTGAAAGCATGTGCTGAACCAGCTCCAAAACCTTCAGTCGCTGGTGCTGCTGGAATTGTGGAGGAAGATAGCAACAGTACCCAATCTCAATGAACAAATGGATTAAGAGCGTAAATTAGCCTGAGAAGTTCTACAGATTAAAGTTTTATGCGAGCAGACATTTTTTGTTTTTCAATTTTTTCTCTGGGACATGATTGTCAAATTTAGGCAGTGTATTAGTTTATATCATAAAAGCCTAGAGGCAATGGTTGGTTTGGCAACATTTTTTTCACCACAACATGGTGTATAAACTTTTTGCTCTTGGAAAGGAATTTGTTTTGTTCTTGTATCATGAAAAATAGTTTTTCAATTTATGTTGTTGGTTTTGGTAGAACTTCAATTTGAATTTTGGTCTACCTTGCAAGTTGTTGCATGTGCATACACAGATGATCGAGAAGCAATCCAACACCAGTTGCAACTGATTGAAGATATGTTTGGGATAACATGTAAGTACTCGTTATATTGAACTTTCTTTCTCTTATTTTGACAATTAAAATAAGTAGAAAATCTCATACAAGTCCAGGGAAGATAGGACTTGATGATTTCTCACACATGAAGAGAGAGAGAGAGAGAGAGAGAGAGAGAGAGAGAGAGAGAGAGAGAGAGAGAGTAATGTAGGCACTACTAGTTTCTTCCTGATCTGATCCTTTGGAAGAGACCTCAGTGATCTCACTTGAACCTGATTGATGAGGCAGAGGATGGTCGAGGAGGACCTGATTCACTGCCGTCTTCCATTTTGACATCCATAATACTAGGCCCAATGTTCCCACCATTCCTAGTTTTGTTGCCATGAGAGGAAAGGATCGAAAGGTCGGTTCTGGCCCCATTGTTTTCCCATTTCCTTTTCTTATGGCATATCTGACACACAACCCAGTCTTCCATTTCTGTCATGACTTCCATTTCTATCAAATGATTCCATTGCATTTGTAGACATTCCCTTTTATTTTGCTGAAGAAATAACAAACTTCTTGCAGGCTAATTATTTCCCCATTTTGTTCAAAGGATTTATCGATTTGATGTGTTTTGATTTGGATTTATAAAGGAATTTGTGGAGTGGAGGAATTCTATTTCATTCTTTGTTTTGTTCCATTTTCTTTTCTTTTCTCGAATTCAAGTTTCAAACAGAGTCTTAGCCATTTGAAATCACATCACACGGACAAATAGAGGAAAAATATATGGTATTGAAAAAAACTAGAGAATCCAAATAATTATTTGATAATGAAATGTACAATCTAAATTTAAATTTATTGTGAGTTGATCAACTGCAAAGTTCATATTCTGGGCCACTTTTTGAATTAACGTCTTTAGATCCGTAGAATTGCTTATATTTATTATGGCTTAAAATGTGGCTTCCAACTCCATGACTAGCATATTCAGGTTGGTTTCTTGAACTAGCCATTGAGCTGATTTGAACAAGTAATATTGGTTAGTTACACTTTTCAACTCCTTAATTATCACTGAATTATCATCTTATCCCTTGTACTTTAAAATTATACATTTCGAACTTCAATTATATCAAAATTGTTTCATTACTTGTATAAAAAAAAATGTGAATTATTCTTACTTTTTAAAATATGATGGACGTAGTATGATATATGCACAAGTTCATCATCTTGATTTGAAAGGAATTTGCCACCAAAAAATAGACAATTAATTCTGTCATCAGCAGCCAACATTTTGAATCAATAAAAGTATTGGTTTTCAATCTTCTTGTTTGAAACAAGTACATGTCCATGAACCCAAGTTACATTGCCAGTGCAAAGATGGAGAGGAGGAAAAAGAAAGCGAAGAGACAAAACAAAAACAAAAAAACTGAAGAAAAAGCTTCCATCAACTGTGCAATCATTTCTATGGTTACCACAGATGAAGCACCAGGAGAAAGAAGTATATAACCTTTGCATCGATGTCAAGAGATGAGGAAAGACCGGCTTATGTACAACAAGGCAGACATCTATCTATGACTACACCACGCCCATGCCTGCTCAATGTTTCATGACAACGAAGATGAATCGGTAACTGTGTGTAAAATGGAAGTGTATATAGAATGGCCAGGCAGACCATGTTATAGCTGTATCAACTCTGGTATAAGCTTCAGCAAAAATGACAACTCCTTTTCAGAGAATTGAGGCTTTGCTTTGACCTGAACCTGTTCTTCCCCTTCCAATTGTATCTCTTCTTCCCCCTCCTCCCTCAATGGCTTGATCATATCAGAAACTGACTCTGTGATTTCTTGAACCAAATCAACAATCACTCCCTCAACCCCCATTAAATGTTGCAAGTAAACCGCTTCAGGCACATTGCTGAAACATCAATTTCATATATATTTAGTAAATAAATACATGAAAAACCCAAAGCTAAGTCATCCTAGCCAAGAATGTTAGAAACATTATCAAAATGATACAATTGGAAATTCAAGAACTTACTTTAATTTGCCATAGGTTAGGAGTGATAACTTAGCCTCAATGATCTTTGTTACCGCCCCTGGATTTCTAAATATTCCCTTGACCTCCGATACAATCCCTTGCAAACCACCCTCTAAGCAGAGCTTCATGGCCTCCTCCAAAGAGTTCCTTCTCACATCACAAAAAATCTCAGTTCCTCCATTTGTGAGGAAGAAGACCTGGTAAATTTCAATCAACAATAACCATAATTAGAAGTTAGAAACATATTTCAAAACACTTCTGAATTGGGTTTTAGAGAGCTCTCAATTTTGGACAGTACACTTACAGGATAGGTACTCTGCAGTTTCCTGACAATCAGCGCTGCATCAGGCTGGAAGGTTGAGAAAATGATGGGTCTGTCTTTTGCGTGTTCAAACACTACCTGAATTACAAAATTTCAGACACGAAACAGCCAAAACTAAGCTAGCTAAAATTGAACATAACAGAGACTCTTCTCTTCTGTTACCTTCAAGATGGCTTGAAGAACATGGATGAGATGTTCTTGCTGATAGACAACGTGATCATCGAACTTCAATTCGATGTTGAATCCCAAAGATGGGTTAACCAATTGAAACGATTCTTCAAGCGTACAGAGGGAGTCATCTTTCTCAACGCTCCAGCTTAAAATATTACCCTCTTTTGTTTTCCTAAAAAGAGACTTGCCCACATTGCCAGGCTTTCTTTGAGGACCATAGCGAAGGAACTCAGATAGACTCAGTTCTGTCACTCTCTTCTCATATACAGTCCCCTGAAAGATAAATTCAATTCCAATTCCAATTCAGATCAATTGCCAAAAATAAATAACTAACCTTAATGCTGTGTTTGGTTGGGGGATTTTGGAAGGGATTTGGAAAGGAAAAGGGAAAAGGTATGTGAAACTATGTGAAATGTAGATATATTTTTTTCACATTTCACCTACCTTTTCCATTTCCCTTCCCAAATCCCTCCTCAAATCCCTTAACCAAACACAGCATAAGAATTTCCAGAGATTGAAATAAAAGAGAGAAAGAGAGCTTACATTTTCTTCAGAGAGGATCGAGTTGTCGTGGAAAATGACAGGGCAGTCATCTTTTGTCACCTACAAAAATCACATTCCAGTTTACTTCCCTGTCTAAGGTCTCCTCTCAACTCCATATATCCACTATAATTGTTATATTTTTTTAAAAAAATTTCATGCAAATATATAAATAGATTGGACCCATAAGAGAGCAAATCACCCAAAAAAAAAAAAACAAAAAAAACAAATCAGTATCTACCCAAAAAAAAAATCAGCTTAAAATTTTGCAGAAATAATAATTTAAGGCTATGTTTGATTTCACAAGACTAATAGTGAGGTATTAACAATCCTATCAAATTAGTGTGGTATTCATAATCCCACCCCTACCCCATTACTAATAATCCTACAAATTTGTTGGATTAACTATCCATTGGATTAATAATCCTAAAATAAAATGTCAAAACAAATATAGGATAATTGGGCCCACGGATTAATAATCCTAATCCCATGCTCTAATCCTTCCAATCAAACATGCTCTAAAGGAAAGAAACATACAATGTAATTGATTATGATGCAAAAATCCGATAGAGTACGAAATTGAGAATCACTTGTCTTAATTTTTCATTTTATTTTATTAAATTGAAGATTTTTTTTTTTTTTTTTTTTTTTTAAAATTGTAAATTGATCGATTTGCTTATGTCCTTTTTTCTACAAATTTAAAAATTTGTGCACAAAAAGACAAATAATAGAGAGCTTAAAATGAATTGTGATTATAAATACAAGTACCGAAAGATTGAATGTAGAAATCCAGATGTAACGTATGCGGCGAGACTACAACGCACGCACGCACGCACTACGTTTAAAACTCAGACGAAATTGGCATTGGAGAAAGCAAACAACAGGACAAATAAAATACGACGGAAGAACAAGAAGACAGAGAGAGAGAGAGAGAGAGAGAGAGAGAATAAAAACCTGAACGTCAAACTCGATGAAATCGATGGGGAACTGAGCGGCAGAATTGAAAGAAAGAAGGGAGTTCTCTTTAATGGCTTTCATTCTCCGATCTGACGCCTGCAATATATTCATTCCACTCCCTCTATGCCCTACCACCATGAATTTTGGAATTTTAAATCCAATTCTACCTACATCAACCCCTGCAAACCAAACACCATTATCAAAAAAATCAATCAATCAATCATTCAATCAATAATTCAATGAGAGAGAGAGAGAGTGTGTGTGTGTGTCGAATCGTCGAATGGGATCTCGTTAGATTACCTTTGGAGCAACGGGTAGAATAGAGGGTGAAGGAGGCGTTTTCGGGGACTTGGTCGAGATTAGGGACGTCGGAGACATGAACGGCCTTGAGAGCCATTGAGAGAGAGAGAGAGAGAGATACTAATTGGAACTACGGTGCAGGTATTTGTTGGAGAAGATGGTGATTATTGGGGAAGAGAGGTAGGTATATATATATATTATATATATATAAAGGAAGTTGTGTAGGGGTGTTGCCATGGTGGTGACAACAATGGTTTAAGAACGAAACGGAACGCCATCTCCGCGTCGCATATTCCTTTCCTTCCTACCATCCTCGGGTTTTATGCTTTTCGGATATTCCTTTCTTTTTCTTTTTAAATGTTTCCCTCCACCAAATTTAATGACCTTGTCTTGTCAATGTCAACCCGAGCCGTGGTTCCCACTAGTTGGTGTGTGTCTCCTCACAAAATTAGGAATTCGATTAATTTCTCATGATTTTTTTAATTTTTGGAATGGATGGCATGGCATGCCTTCAATTGAATTGGAAAGAAGGTTAATTGAAGTTTATGTAAGTTAAATTAAACATTTCAAATAAATTTTTTTTTTAAAAAAAAAAGTCATTATCATTACCAATTATGTATATTTAACTATTAATGCAGTCAATCCTAGTTTAACGGAGATTTGTTTATTTTATTATCATATATTATTGATTGCTATTTTAAAGACTACAATGAATTGTCAACTACTATCATTGATTGATGGGTTGTAACTTTCCTAATTTATTTATTTTAATTTAGGTAGCGATAGAGAAGAATAATTAAAAGATGATACCTAATCTCAAACAGTGGTTTAGACCATTTCATAATAATATATTATTTTTACTATTTAACTATTAAAAATAACTTTTAAAATTTTAAATTAAAAAAAATTAAAAAATAGGACTTTTAAATTTATTCATGTGGATTACTCTACATCAATTATTCATATTTTAAGAATCTTTACATTTCTTCAAAAAATTTATAACATCCAATAATATCATAATATATATGATTTTTATCGAGGTAATTTGAATATTTTAATATGTAAGACAACCGAATCATCTTAATATTGTCGAAATGGAACCACAATAATTAAGTTAACATTATTAAGCAATATATAATTTCTTTCTTTTGTTTATGTTTTAATAAATAAATAAATAAATGGGTATAGATAGCATAAAGAAGAATATAATGGGGATAAGTTTGATTAATGTACAGGGTGGGAGAAAGTAGAGAGAGATGGTGGTGATGATGTGTAGCCACGACTTGTCCAGGCTGTGCGTGATTGAGGATAGATGCACTTGACTCACTCACACATCACCTATACATAAACAAACAACCTTGCTGCAGACCTCCAGTGGAGGTCTGACCCCTGGTTGGGGGTCGTATCCCCACTCGCTGAAATTTAAAAATATATATATATATAAATAAAATAATTTTTTTTTTTGTCCAATCACGACGCGCCACCTCACTGGGGGTCGACCCCCAGTAGGGGTCCGAAGCATTTTTCCATAAACAAATAACATGGGATAACCATATGGGTTTTGGTTAAAAAAAAAACATGGGTAAAAAAAATTTGGACTTTGCTTCCCAAAAAAGAAAATAAATAATAATAATAATAATAATAATAATAATAATAATAATAATAATGTGGTTATGTTTGGATTCCAGCTATCAAGCTGCATTATTCTTTCTTTTTTCTTTTTTTTAAATATAAAAAAGTAACAGTCGCATCGGATTTATTATGTTATATTTTTTAATCTTTTATTATTAATATTATTATTCATTTTTTAAGATCATCATACAATCCAATGCTATTTTAGGATTACATTTGGGAGAGAATGGTGGGTTCAATCAATCTCTAGCTTTGATCTAACTGATGTTCTTGCCTTCCCTTCCGTGCTATGCTTTTAAAGCATACATGTGCTTCTCCATTCATATGCATTACCTGAGTATTAATTACTCAAATTAGAATCCACTCAAAGTATGTTGAGATTCTTTACATGATGATTCTTATACACAAAGTTTGTGTCGATTTTTATTTTATTTATCTATTTATTTTTTTGTGGACTAACCTTTATTACAATGGCAGTGTTAGAACAATCTTTTGTGTAAAATAAATAACTTGAAACAAATCAAACAAAAATAAATAAATTACTTACAGAATTTATTTTACCGAACCGAATAAATATTTAAAAGATCAAGTCGAGTGTGTGACACTCTATCTTTAAGACAAATTCGCTCTGCTACAGTACTTATGGATAAAATGCGTCTATCTCTCAGAATACAATGATCCTCACAAATTGTAGTAGCACTTCAAACAACTTGTACAGCGAACAAAACCTGTGTTCTATACTCTCTTAATATTTTCCTAAAAAATAATATGAAGAATAATGCAACCAAAGAGCAAAACCGGGAAGGAAAGAATATTTCAGAATATTTTTCAGGATGTTTTCGGATGTAAAAACTATTGGAATGAGTTCTACTATTTATTGGACCATTGGTGATGATTGGGAAGATCCGAACATATTCAATTTCAAACTAGACAGGTATAAACAGTTTTCAGATCTGTTGGTAACTGCTAGACAAATTTGAATCTGTCTGGGCAGTTTTATAACTGTAAAACTAGTTTGAACCTGTTCAGAGTTCAATAGATTGAAAAACTGTTTGGACTGATTAATCTGTTGTGGAATTCGGATTTGAAAAGAGGCACAAATTTTGGACAAAAATTTTTCAATTCAAATTCAAATTACATTGGCGCAAAATTTAAATTAATTTTTCCCGCAAGAATTTTGGAAAAAATTCAAATAAATTTTGTTAAAAAAATTAATATAAGAACCGACCTGACCCACACTCGCGCCCGACACGGCTCGGTTCGGCCGACAGCAGTGCACGCATGTGTGGTGGTTTGGGTTAAAGTTCACTTTGTCCATAACACCTCCCTTCTACAAACTTGGGGTGCCCTTTGAGATCCAATCCAAATGTTGCCACCTAGAATTTATATATACACATAAGTTCTTTTAAATTTCCAATGTGGGACAAGCCTTACAAGGAAACCCACATTTGATTGTTTAATTGTCTGTTCCACGAACTAGAAAACGACGTCAACTTCCCATTGACTCATATATGGTTTTGACGAACCGTCTTCACCGTGTGATTTACCATGCGGCAAGGAACACGTCACCTCTCCCACCCCAAAAAACGTATGGAACCCACTCAATTTTGGGCTCAAAGTTGGCCCAAAATAAGTCTATAAAAACCAAATTTCCAATAATCTGTCACATAAATGGAATTTGATGGAGAGAAAATATAACAACATGATCTAATTTCAGAGAGTACAGAAATTAGAAATATTCTGTAAAGGATAGGTAGCTTTTGGCTTTAAACCTTTCCTTGTGAGACATTATCGGTTTTATTAGTTAACCAATGAAAATGATATTTTAAACTGTTCAGCCATTTATATAAACCAAGATAATAGAACTCACACAGTATATCCCCAGGCACAGTTTAGTTCTCACTATTGTGTTTATTTTTTGCCCTGAACAACCTAGTCTTTCATAAGTGCTCTAGAGAATTGTAGCCATTCACAAATCTCATAGAATCGGCTCAGTTCACACTCATATAGGTAATTCTTATAAAGAGTATCCTGCCATACTCTACTAGGTATACCTAGATATAAGAATTATTAAAAGTATTACTTAACCTAAAACGCTGCAGACATCACTATTTCATCATAGAAATGGGTAAGAGTTGGACTCTTCAGTGATTCTTCTGAGTCATACACAACTCGGTTGTCCCTTTGAACCTAGATCTTGGGATCTCCAGTCAACTACGTTGGGTTGCCGTTGTGGTAACTCTTATTTAATAGGCTTAAGTCTCATTCCCCTCGATGAATTCTCAACTAACTTTCTTGCTAACCCTTTAGTTAGTAGATCTGCTATGTTGTCTTTAGACTTTACATATTCAATGGAAATAATTCCATTAGAGAGTAGTTGTCTTACGGTGTTATGTCGACGATGAATGTGTCGCGACTTACCGTTATACATATGACTCTGTACTCTACCTATTGTTGATTGACTATCACAATGTATGCATATAGCAGGCACCGGTTTTGGCCATATTGGAATATCTTCAAGAAAGTGGCGAAGCCATTCTGCTTCTTCCCCGGCTTTATCTAAAGCTATAAATTCTGATTCCATAGTAGACCTAGCAATGCAAGTCTGTTTGGAAGATTTCCAAGATACAGCCACCCTACCTAAAGTAGAGACATACCCACTGGTGTATTTTGAGTCTTTAGTATTCAATATCCAGTTTGCATCATTGTATCCTCCAAGTACTACTGGATATCTAGTATAATTTAGCCCAATGCTACAAGTAAATCTGAGGTATCTTAGAACCCGTATAATTGTTTTCCAGTGTTTTACTCCTGGATTACTCGTATATCTACTTAATTTACTTACTACATAAGTTATATCTGGGCGAGTGTAGTTCATAAAGTACATTAAGCTTCCAATAATTTGGGCATACTCTAATTGAGAAATACTTTCTTGTACATTCTTAGAAAGAAACAAATTAACATCCACAGGTATTCTAGTAAGATGATCATTATCTTTGCTAAATTTGTCAAGTATTTTCTCAATATAATGTAATTGTGACAAAACATAACCTTATGATGTTTTGGTAATTTTTATATCAAGTATTACATCAGCAATCTCCATGCCTTTTATGTCAAAATGTTTATTCAACATTTTTGAGGTAGTTTTAATCATATCATTATTACTACCTATGATGAGCATATTATCCACATAAAGACATACTATAACATAACTGTTGTTAGTGTTTTTAATATAAATACATTTGTCACATTCATTAATTTTGAATCCATTTGACATCATTGCTTTGTCAAATTTCTCATGCCATTGTTTTGGCGCTTGTTTTAAGCCATATAATGATTTAACTAATTTACACACTTTCTTTTCTTTTCCTGGAACAGAAAATCCTTCTAGTTGTTCTATGTAAATTTCTTCATCTAACTCACCAATTAAGAAAGCGGTTTTCACATCCATTTGATGAATTTCTAGATTGTACAACGATGCAATAGCAATTAGCATTCTAATGAACGTTATTCTAGCAACCAGTGAGTATGTGTCAAAGTAATTAAGACATTCTTTTTGTCTAAAACCTTTGACCACAAGTCTTGCCTTGTATTTGTCAATTGATCAATTCGCTTTCATTTTTCTTTTGAAAATCCACTTGTACGCAAGAGGTTTACAATCTTGTGGCAAATCTACCAATTCCCAAGTGTGATTTTGCAGAATAGATTTAACTTCGCTGTTTACAGCTTTTTTCCATAAAGGAGTTTTAAGACTGGACATAACTTCTTTAAAAGTTAAAGGCTCATTTTCTAACAAAAATGTTAGAAAAATTGGGACCAAAAGATTTTGAAGTTCTAGCACGTTTACTACGCCTAGGTTCCTCTTCCTTATTTTGATCTATTTCTTGCTCTTATTCTTGATCATGTTCTTGATCCTGACTAGCAATAGCATCATGAAATCTTTTGTTAGTACTAGTTTCTTGTTCAGTTTTATTTGGAAACACATGTTCAAAGAAAGACGCATTCCGAGATTCAATAATATTATTTACATACATTTCGGAATGTTCTGATTTATGAATTAAAAATCGATATGCACTACTATACTTGGCATAACCAATGAAAATACAATCAACTATTTTAAGACCTATCTTAGTCTTTTTAGGACTAGGAATAGCCACTTTAACCAAGCACCCACACACTTTTAAGTATTTGTAGGATGGTACTCTCCCATACCACATTTCATAAGGTGTTTGATTCACTTTTTTTTGGGTACTTTATTAAGTATATAATTAGCAGAAAGTATTACTTTCCCCACAAGTTCTGAGGTAATCCAGAACTTATTAACATGGCATTCATCATTTTTTTTAAAGTCCTATTTTTTCTTTTAACAATTCCATTTTGTTGAGGTAAGTAAGGAGCGGTGGTTTGATGAATTATTCTATGTTCTTTACAAAATTCACCAAAAGGTAATTCATATTCACCACCTCTATCACTTCTAAGTTTCTTAATTTTCTTACCAAGTTGATTTTCAACTTCATTCTTATATTGAATGAAAGTTTCCAAAACTTCATCGTTGGTTCAAATTAAATAAACATAACTATATCTAGTATAGTCATCTATGAAAATGATAAAATATTTTTTCCTAGCTCTAGTTTGAATTAATTTAAAATCACAAATGCCACTATGAATTAATTCAAGTGGTTCCGTATTTCTTTCAATTGAACGAAAAGGAGTTTTGAATAATTTTGTCTCAATATAAATTTCACATTATGATTTAAATCAATATGAAATTTAGGTAAACATTTCATGTTAATTAATCTACGCAAAGATCCATAATTAACATGTCCAAGTCTACCATGCCATAAATTTGAAGACTCAAGCAAGTAAGAAGAAGATGTATTTTTATTAATAACAGAGGGTACAACAATCATTACATTCATTTTGAAAAGGCCGCCAGACATGTAACATTTTCCTACATACATACCGTTTTTGGTAAGTACAAACTTGTCACTTTCAAAAACTAGCTTAAATCCATTTATACTCAATAAAGATCCAGAAACAAGGTTCTTGCGAATGTTCGGTACATGCAACACATTGTTGAGAGTAAGTTCCTTTCTAGATGTCATCTTCAAAATAATCTTTCTTCGTTCTTCAACTTTGGAAGTTGAGGAGTTGCCCATAAAAAGTTGTTCACCGTTGTCCATTATAGAATAAGATGTGAACATCTTTTTGTTGGCACAAATATGGCGAGTAACACCAATGTCTACCCACCACTCTTTAGGATTTCCGACAAGGTTTGCTTCAGAAACAACTGCAAAAAGATTTAAGACATCGACATCATTGGAAATTTTATCCACTTCGGTCATATTGGCTTGAGTAACCTTCTTGCTTGATCTTTCTTTGCCTTTGCAAAAATCAGTTCCTAAGAACTTTTCTGGTTTTTTACCATGATTCACCGGCACGGTCCCAACATAAGGAGGGGTTGGCGCAATTGCAGCCACCATACCAGTACTGGTTTGAACATTAGTTTGACCACTTTATGTAACCATGAATTCTAAATTATAAAACAAAATTATAATTAGAATTTTATACTACACAGAAAATTAAACCATAAACACAGAATTTTAGAATCTGTAAAATAAAATAAACAAGAATTGTAACTTTTATTTTCAATTAATTTTGAAAATAAAATAAAATGTTATTTAAAAAAATTAATTCCACACAGAAAATTAAATTTATGTAACACCTTAATAATTAAAATAATTTCTGAAAACAAAAAATAATTTTTAACCAACTTCATAAATAAATATTCTGAATTGTTAATGACACCAGTATATTACTACTAGTTGCCAAAGAAAATAAACAGTATATTACTACTGTCTGTCAAACAGTATATTACTACTATTTATTTTTCCAACCAGAATATTATTTTGTAAAATCACAGAAAATAATTTCTGTAAAAAGAAGAAAGAAGAAAGGAAACAAAAGAAAAATTCTGTATAAACAGAATAATTCGAATCTGTCTTAAGATTGTTGAAACAATTTTCTGTGTAAAATAAATAAGTTGAAACAAATCAAACAAAAATAAATAAATTACTTACATAATTTATTTTACCGAACCGAATAAATATTTAAAAGATCAAGTCGAGTGTGTGACACTCTATCTTTAAGACAGATTCACTTCGCTACAATGCTTACGGATAAAAGGCGTCTATGTCCTAGGATACAATGATCTTCACAAATTGTAGTAACACTCCAAACAACTTGTACGATGAACAAAACCTGTGCTCTATACTCTCTTAATATTTTCCTAAAAAATAATATGAAGAATAATGTAACCAACGAGCAAAACTGGGAAGGAAAGAATATTTCAGAATATTTTTCAGGATGTTTCGGATGTAAAAACTACTGGAATGAGTTCTACTATTTATAGGACCATTGGTGATGGTTGGGAAGATTTGAATATATTCAATTTCAAACTAAACAGGTATAAACAGTTTTCAGATCTGTTGGTAACTGCTGGATAGATTTGAATCTGTCTGAGCAGTTTTATAACTGTAAAACCAGTTTGAACTTGTCCAGAGTTCATCAGATTGAAAAACTGTTCGAATTGATTAATCTGTTGTGGAATTCGGATCTGAAAAGAGGCACAAATTTTGGACAAAAAATTTGAATTCAAATTCAAATTACATTGGCGCAAAATTTCAATTAATTTTTCCCGCAAGAATTTTGGAAAAAATTAATTTAAGAACCGACCTGACCCACAATCCACACCCAGCACGGGTCGGACGACGGCGCCGCGTGTGGTGGTTTGAGCTAAGGTTCACTTTATCCATAACATCTTCCTTCTACAAACTTGGGGTGCCCCTTGGGGCTCAACTCAAGTGTTGTCACCTAGAACTTATATACACACATAAATTCTCTTAAGTTTTCAATGTGGGACAAGCCTTATAAGGAAACCCACATTTAATTCTTTAATTGTCCATTCCACGAACCCGAAAACGACGTTAACTTCTCATTCGCTCATAAATGGTTTTGACGAACCGTCTTCACTGTGTGACTTACCATGTGGTAAGGAACACATCACCTCTTTGGACCCATTCCAAAAGACATATGGAACCCACTCAATTTTGGACTTAAAGTTAACCCAAAATAAACCTATAAAAACCAAATTTCCAACATGTAATCCGTATTTAAAGTTTTTGTTTCATCATTTATTGGTAGTAATTATGTTGGTTCGTTTAGTTTCTAGTTTTTAAATTATTATTTCATTTTTTGCACTTTTCATTCATTTATTTATTCATTCATTCATTATTTTTCTCTTTTTCTTTTTTTAATTTTTAAAATCTATTTAAATTAGACGATTATTATTATTATTATTTTGGTAAATCAACCAAAAGACAAAGAGGAAAAATAAAGGCTGATTTTATAAGATGTTGAATACAAATTGATCTTATTTTTCATGAATACATATAATAATTGAAGAGTCATGGACGAGAGTGTAGATAGAAAGAACAAAAGGTCACATATATATATATATATATTATTTTTTAGAGGAATTAATGGTAACCATGCTATGTACGGAATGTGAAAAAATTAATAATATATTTTTATAAAATCATATAAAAGTAATTAGATTTTTGTAAGCAAATTATAAAAATAAAAAAAGATTAAAACTTACAATTTAAGTCTCACAATTTTACCACAATTTACGTATCAATTTTTAATTTGTCACAATCATAGAATTGCAAACTTGGACGAGCTCAACCCGATTAACTCGAGTTAAGCATGAAATTTTTTAAAGATGGGGTAACACAATTTTTAATTCAATAAGGACCTATACAGAAATTTAAAAATTCAAATTAAATTTGAGTAGACTTAGATAGAGATATCAAATAACTTGAGCAACTCGAAAAAAATTATATATATATAAATATATAAAATTATTTGCTAATTTATTTTTTTAAATAATAAATAAAATTAATTAAAAATATAATATTAATGAATAAAAGAAAGAGTGATATGCTTAAGTTTTTCCAATAGATTTTTTTTTAAATGTTTAAAAAATACACATTTCAAGTTTATATATAAGTTTATATTAAGAAAATCGAATAAGTTTATATTAAAAAAAATTACTTTTTATAATGACATAAAATAATTTAAATATGTATTTTTAGAAATTATTTTTAATTTAAAAATTACTATAAAATATTCAAATAGAATAAAAATAAATTTCTTATAAAATAAAAGTATCTGAATAAAAAAAAAAGATTAAGAAGAAAATTTACAATGGTATTATCAATTGATTTGAAAATAATTCTGGATGAACAATAAATTATCCCTTATTTTTTTAATAAAAAAAAATTCACAAACCATCATTTTTAATAGAAAAATAACGTTTCTTTCTATTTTTGTGTTAGCAAAATTCACTTTTTAGCAATTTGAACCAAAAGTATTTTTATTTTTATTTTAATTAACAATTGAGATTAAAAATAAAAATAAAAATAAAAAAAATTTGAAAAAAAAAGAGAAGAGGACCCATCGTGTATGGTAAGTGCCAAAAAAGTTCAAATGAATAATAAATTATCACATTTAATCTCTATTTTTTTATTATAAAAAAAATAAATTTCACCAACCATCACTTTTAATACGAAAAAAAAAAAACAAAGGTTATTCTATTTAATTTTAGCAAAAGTCACCTCTTAACTATTTAAGCGAAAAATATTTTTATTTTAATTTGTTTAATTGACAATTGAGATAAAAAAATAAAATAAATAAATAACAGAATCCACCATATTTGGCAAGTGCCAAAAAAATATTCATTTTCTTAATATTTTTTTCTTTTGTGACTGATAGTTTAGAAGGATATAAATTTTTTAATAAAATTTAAAATAAAAAAATAAAAAAATAAAAAATAAAAGCTTTTAATAGTGATTAATAATTTGAATACGTATATTTAAAAAAAAAATTGTATTTAAATCAATAATATTATGACATATCATTATGACACATGTGCATATTGATCTCATTCTAATTGTAATAACATAATTTAAAGAAGAATTTAAATTTTGTTTTATAATTTAATGAAAGATGCATAATTTAAGGAATGAATATTGATCTCATTCCAATTATAGTAATATAATTTAAGAAAGAATCTAAATTGAAAATTTTATTTTAAAAATATAAAATTAATTTATAAACCAATCATATTGTGACACATATTAACAAAAATTAAACAAAATTAAAAAATGAGAAAAAAAATTACAACTTTCAGCCTTAATAAAAGAGAAATTTTTTTATGGTCCTTGATATTAAGATTTTATAAGATAAATGACATAAAATATTTTTATAATAATTATGGTTCCTCAACATTTTAACAGAGAAAATCCGACTCAGAGAAATTGCGGCCCCGATATAGAAAATCTTATTTGATATGATCACAGAAAAATTTCGAAATTTCTTTAGTATGATCATAGAGAAATTTCATCGAAAGATCTTAGTTAATAAAAAAAAAACATCTTGGATCTCTCATACTATACAAAGTTAGAGATAAATGTTTCACTAATTTTTCCTTAATAAAATGACCACATTTTATAATTATAATAGTATATCTAAAAGTCTAGGCGCACAAACAACCGAACACAGATCCAAACACAGAAACTGTGCGTGGTGCCAACCGCTCAGAGTTTATCGACTACGGTTGTTATGGTGTTGACCGCAATTGTTATGGTGTCTTTTAATCGTCCAAACGGTCATCTGACTAATCATCTGATGAAACAAATTCTATATTTAATTCCTGTATGCATAACATTGCTGCCACGTCCTTATCATTTCGTTTTTTGTTTTTTGTTTTTTTTGTTTTTTTTTTTTTTGTGTGTAGATCTTGTGTTGGACCTTTGTTGAGACACCTCAGGACTCTCGGTTCCCTCAAAAGTTTTCCCTATACTTTTTACTTTTTAATCTCATTTGAATGTGTTAAACTTTTTATTCTTGATTTATATATATATATATATATATTACTGTTGCGACAGTATGGGTGCTTTAACTGTCATATTATCATTATTATTATTATTTTTGTTGTTGCGTTGTTGTTGTTCTTACTAGGAATACAATAGGTCTATTGAAGTTAAGAAGGTAGTAATTCTAGGATAAATAGCTAAATAAATGAATTAACATATACTAAAGAATTCCAAACCTCATAAATTTTAGGTAGCTATTGGACTCCAATTAACAGGGGGGAAAAAGGCCAGCACAAGTCTGTTCTTAAATCAGCACTTAACATTACCTCCCTCAAACATTCTATTAATCTCAAGTCCTTCCTAACATTCTCTCTCACCATTGTCTGCTCTTCAACCTTTCTCCAACCAGACACCCACTTGCACCCTTGTCCTTCTCAAGTTCTCAGGCTAAGCTCTCTGAGTGTCTGCTCTCAAGTAATTGTCCAGACATCTCTGGCTCCTCTTGAACGCTCTGTTTTATACGCAATTCACCTTTGTCCATCTCTAATAAAGTTTTCCACTGCCAGGTACCTTGCTCTAAGTGTGCCAATAAAGATATAAGGAGCAAAGCAAGATAACATACAGAGGTTGACCCAGGGAACAAGATTCATGGTCCTCACTATGAGTATCTTCCTCCTTTTTAAAATCAACTTGTCCAAAGACTGAAATTTGGAACACAAGTATCAACCTTGACTATTGTAGGGATGTTCCCAAAAAAAAGAAAAGAAAAAAGAAACGATAAATACAAAGAAAAATAAAGTAGGCTTCCTTGAGCCTAGTTCCACCCTGCTCGGTCTGAATTCTAGATTTTTCGACCTAGTAAAGGAAACTCTTAACAGAACAACCACACCGTTTCCTTCCTAGGCACAAATGGCCAAACCAACATTTGCAACACCACGTCAAAGCAAGTCCCAGAAAATGCAGAAAAGTAATGTGAAAGTTGAATCACTAAGCATCAGACCTCAAACAACCATCTTCAGACTCACCAAATAACTCTCTTCACCTAATAGATCACAGCATGGGTACAATTAGGGTCTAGAGCTTGTCAAGCTGCTACTACTGGTCCCACCTGTACGGTTCTGTTCCCCAACCCTAGATGCCAAAGCAAGAACTTCGGGTGACATTTCCCAGCTTCCGCTTTTCCTGCCCCAACTGGAGCGCCTTGGATGCATTCCAGCACGATCTCTCTCATCTACAGTAGTTCTTATTTCTGGAGAGATTTCACCCAGTCCACCATTCTTAATATTCAGGCCATCATTGCTACTAAGTTGTCCTTCGCAGTGATCTAACCCAGACCCCACATCTCCCCAAACCGCTTTCCTCCCTATTTCTATGTCCTCCACAGCTTTCCCCATGTTTGGACTAACAAAACCTCCACCCAGTGATGGAGGTAACCCTGGTTCCCTCGACACCTTTGCCCTGAAATTATTTTTGGATGGTGGGACACTGGTGCAGAATATCTCCTTGAAGTTTTGCACCACTCCTTTGTGGTAGGGGTTGGCTCGCCGATCGTATCGAAATCTGAAATTCTCATAAGTAGTCTGAAAAAACAAGCGCAAATATTTCTTTTTAAAATTACAGCTATGAATATAGCAATTTAATTTAATTTATTATTATTTTTTTTTAAGGACCATTAGCTTACCTGATTTGTACTTATGAGATACAAATGAAAGATGGTGAGGCCACCAACAAACCAGACTGATATGAAGGTGTAAACTATTAGCGCAATAGAAGCAGGGGTCCTGATCATTGCTTTCCATATTGTTATCTCCTCTGAATCCATAATCCTCTTAATGTAAACCCAGCAAATGCTAAAAACATATATAGAAAGAAGAGTGGTCGAGAAGACAAACATGAAGAAGAATCGATAATTCCGCTGCACCAAGTGTCAAAGGTTCTGATTAGTTAAATATCCATGGAATCAGAAAGTTCATGGATCACTACAATCATACTGGTGAAGATGATAAGTGGGAAATCATTTAACCATAACAAAAACTTCCAAACCAAGTACTTTGAGCATCATTATAAGAATGTCATAGTAAAACATACACATCTACAAGCACAACCGAATATTTCTCAAATTAAGAAGCAAGAGAATCTCAGGGAGAAAATAAAATAAAATAGAGATACATCCTATGAATTTAAAATTTTCAACAAAAGAATTTGGCTTCAAGTTAGATCAACCAAAATTCTGTTATGTCAGGCTTAGAATGGGTAATAGCAGTTGCAATATAGGTTTCTAGCAGTTACCTCCGTTTATTGTAACCTACAACTATTTTCTTCTCTGGACAGCAAAAAACATATATTAACCTGGATTCTACAAGACAATTCAACCTAAATCCAGATATTCACAATGTTTCTAAAATAGAAACAAAGAGTGAAATTTTGCTTCATTTCAGCCAGAAATTTTCAGTTTTCACAGCAACTGACATGAATCATGTATGGAATCTCAAAAATTCAGGGTTTCAACCAACACAGAGTACTACTGATACTGAGGCATTATTCTCGTAATTGGAGTGCCGCCAGGGGCAATATTACTAGGGACAAGCAAGGGAAACTTCTTTTGAACATTACACAATTAAAAAGGTTGGAGACTAATCTTCAGCAAAGGCAAAAGTTTCTGGCTTAAATATAGCCTATGCATGCTTGGGAAAAGAAAAGGCAACAAAGGATTTAAATTAAACAGATGGATGATAATATTAAAGTAGTCATTGAGGCAATAAAAGGCAAAACAATTAGTCCTAGGAGTACTGGTACAACTAGCCCTTTAAATTGTGTACTTGTATTGGAAAAATAGTACAGGAGGACCTTAAAATAGTTGGAGTTTTAACATAATTTGTATTCTTTGATTTCTGATAGTTTAAACCTATATTATTAGAATCGTACGATTTGCGATTCGAATCGTATGATTCGCAATTCAATTTAGTGGGTAATCGATAAGAACAGGTTGTGTGAATCGCAAATATCGGTTCACACAAGTCTTTAGGATTACTATGCCATCTTTTGACTTTTCTAGGCTTACATAATTAAGTACTTGCATTTATCAAATGAATTTTTTGAAGGTATGAGATTTTAGAAAAAAATTGAAAATTTTGATTTTTTAACCTTATAAAAAGTTTTAAAACATTGTTGTTGAGTTATTGTCTTTATTTGCTTTCTTTATTAAGAATGATTGATAAGAAATAATATCTAAAAGGGAAAATGTGAAGTGGTAACTATGGGAACTTCTTGCCTAGACCACATGATCATTATTTAAAATAATATTTTCATTGATTTAACTCTAAATATTTCATATTTATTAGATAATCATATATTTAATATCTAAGTGTGTGAATATATTTTTCTATGTAATTTAAAAAAGATGACCGAATCTTTATGATTCACGATTCGATTTGATTCGCGATTCGGTATAATACCATTTCGATTCACAATTCGAATCCTGATTTGACAACCATGGTTTAAACTTTAAAGTGAAAAAGGAAAGGGAAAAAAAAAGAAGGAAAAAAACACACTTCACATGTGCGCAAGCTCCCCAAACCAATTATTCCAGCACAGAAGCAACTTCGTCATAAATAACATGACAAAAATAAGCACAACTGTAGGACAGACAGTCAACTACCAATGCATAACAAAATAATTTAAAAAGAACACATTTCTTACCAACCCAATACACTGCCCAACCCAAGGGCAGTGGTGGTCAAATCGTTCGACACAATTGTTGCAGATTGAACAGTGTGAACAGCGGGGAGGTCTATATAGCATGCAGGTATCGCAATACTTAATCTTCACGGCAATCCCATTCACCAATACTTCCTTAATGCGAGGCAGGCGCAACTGTGGGGTTTGTCCACCACCATCTGCACTCCCATCATAGCCTTCTGGTTCTGGAGGGTGTGAATTACGAGGAATGATGCCGGGATCTCGTCCAGATGTTAGCAGGAGAAGAACTAAAATCTGAAAAGCCCAACATATTTACCAGCTTGAAGTTCAATGTTACATACACAAAATGTGAAAAGTAATTTTCTAAGAACTTGTGCAGACATGGTTGCATGCATGTGGGTGGCTGAGAAAGGGAGAAAACTCACGTAAATGGTGAAGACAACAGCCACAACCATAATTGATATTCCCAAGTGATGAGAGAAATCATCCATCAATTTTCTAGCAACAAAGACGCAGAAAATTGTGACTGGAGCAACAATAAGAAATATGGTCAGCAGCATTGACCTTGCATCTGGTCCAAATATAAACCGTCCTTGGAAGAAAAATATCTGCAACCACGAGTAAATAGATGATTAATACCCCAACAAAACCATTATATTGTCCATTCCATTTTCACAACATGCTACAAGCCTACAAGGGAAGGGAATGGGCAAGATTCAACTTAGAATTATGACAAGAGTGTGTCTCTTACTAATCACGATAGGAACATAGGGAAGGAAAAAAAATAGAAAGAAATAGGAAGTGCAATATTCAATAAAAGTGAAACACGGTAATAAAATTAAATCAACTAAAAAATAGTTCTCTAAACCTTTACAAAAAAAACACACACACACACACACACACAAAGAGACTGCATTGCCAAACTGGCATAATTGACATAAGGCATTAAGGCTGTGTTTGATTCATGGATTTGGAAAAGAAAAAGGCAGGTGAAATGTGAATGACATATATCTACATTTCACCTATATTTCACATACTTTTTCTCTTTCCCTTCAAAATCCCTACACAAATCAATGAACCAAACACAACATAAGAAAATGAGCAGCACACAACATCAATCCAGCTGTTTAGAGAATGAAACCAAATTGTTTGCATTGTCTTCCCAACAAGTTCCACTAATACAGCCTGTCAACCTCAATAAAATAGGAACTTGACATGTTTATTAATTTATCAAATGAATTTGTTTTACCACAGTGCAACTAAAATACAAAACACAATCCAATTGCAAGCTCACAGCCAAACCGATCAAAACCCCCCATTCAGATACAGATAGATACAGAACCAATAATAGTAAAACATGTATGTAATCACGAAAATATAAAATTTCTTCAGTCATAAAACCCCCATTCTGCAAAACCTACATTGTTTAATTGCATCCTAATGGGAAAAAAAATTACAAAGGAAAAACATAAAATTAAGATTCAAAAAAAAAAAAAAAAAAAACTAGAGAGAGAGAGGGAGGGAGAATTTGCTGAACCAGATGTGTGATTTAACTATAAAACTTACTAAAATCACTTAGCAAGCACAAAAAAAAATATATATATATATATATATTGGCTTGTGACAATTAAACAGATAAATTGGTAAAGTGAAAAAAAAGAAAAGAAAAAAGAGAGAGAATGAAACAAAACCCTAGAAAAAGTAAATAAAAACATACATTGCTGCCTTTCCAAGACTGGTAAATACGTAAATCATTAATGCGTCCGGAAATCGGATCTGAGTGCTTGGGAGGAGGAACCACATACATCTCTGTTCCTCTGTCTGTCTAATAATAAAAAGTCTCAAGTTTTCAACTTCAGATCTCAAAAACAACTTTGAAGAGCCGATACAAAGTAAAAGTACAGTATCCGATGGATGAGTTAAAATGTATAGTTCTCAACTTTCCGGCAATTAAGTAAGGCCAAAATGCGTCGTCAGATTCCGGCGGCCAGAACTCAACTGCTAGTGAGTGAGTGTGGATTATGCGGGCATGCTTTAGAGAGAGAGAGAGAGAGAGAGAGAGAGAGAGAAGACTAAATGATGGCGAGGCTTTGCTGGGTGGACTTGTATATGTCACTTTTCCTTCTCATGGACAAAGAGATTCTTTTCTTTTTCTTTTTCTGTTGCCTTTACAGCTTACAAACCTCGTTAGTTAGTGCCCCCACGCCAAATTCTTTAAGGTCCGTTTGTTTGGTGAGTTAGACGAGGGATTGGAATTAATAGTGAGGTAGGATTTGTAGTATTATATTTGTTTTGAGAGATAGGAAGTGGATTAATAATGAGTTCTGAATTATAATGGGCCTCTCCAAGGGAATTTAGATGGATCTTCAAGACTTAGTATTAGAAAAATAGTCCGGTGGATTAGAATTTTTTTTTTTAATTTATTTTTTATATGTTGGGTATTTTTTTGAACATTAATGTTTAATTTTTTTTAATGTTTTTTGTTAAATAAAACTCATTATTTTATTTATTTTATTTTTTTCTAGAAATTTTTTATTTTATTTTTATTTTTTTAAAATTTTTTACATGTTGGGTATTTTTTTTTTAAACATTAATGTTTAATGTTTAATATTTTTGTATTTTTTTTATTTGTTTTATTATTTATATTTATTTTATATAAAAATAATTTAACAATCTCTACACTAACAACTATCATCAAAACAAACACAATTTTACTTAATCCCCTCACTATCAATTCCCTCACTATTAATCCCCTCATTATTAATCTCCTCCATTCTACCTCTGAAAATAAACGGGACCTAATTTTTTAGTTAAATTAAGCCTATTTCATTATTTTAGCTACTTATCTTTTACCATTTACTACATCAAACTCTTTATTCTAACTTATTCTTATTAAATATTATTTTCTTATTATGTTTATTAATCTTTCTTTTTTTATTAAATTGATAAGTTACCAATCAAACAATTTCTAAAAAAAACAAAATAAATAAATAAATAAAAAATTGTCGTTGACTGGTTGATCGGCTGGACGTCTGGCCAAACTTCCAAGCGAACATCCGGTAACATACAAATAGCGATGAACAGTGTCTCATTACAATAAACGAGTTACTGTAGCCATCATAAATTTTGACGAGTTATAAATGAGATTGATAGAGTTAATTTTTTAAAATTTTTAACTAAAAAATGATTTTAAAAAGCTTAATACAGATGCTCTTAGAAAGTATACAGTGGGTTTGCAACACCACATCAACTGGATGATGTGCGGCCTTAAATCAATTACATATTGTGTTTGGACCTTGCTACATCCCCTTAAAAACACCCCTCCTAATTCCCTAATTTTCATATCAAGTAAAAAAAAAAAAAACAAGGAAATAATTGCCCAAATTGGAAATTAAGGGATTAGGGGGGGTATTTTTAGGGCTCCAAATCATTTTCCATTGTGTTTACTTAGAAAATTTAAAATGTAATTTAAAAATAAAATAAAATATATTTATATTTTATTTAATTTTATACACTTTACTTTTTTTTCTTTTCAATTTATTTTTTTAAATTTTCCAACCAAATACCGCACAAAGCATGCCAGGCTTTCAATTTTTTTTTTAAAATACTCCGGACGGCGGACCGTACATATTCAAAATATTTACTACTATTAATTTTAAAAACGTCTACAGTATTATTTTAATTCATAATTTTTAAAAACCCTCATATAATTTTGTATAAAAATTTTGTTCATAATTTTTTTTTAGTGCACCAATAATTAGTGAATACCTGTTTTGACAAATTTTTAGATAATAATTTGTTTTTTTGTAATGAAGACGTTTTAAGATAATTTTCCTTAGGTTTATGTCTTTAAATTCGTGATAACCATAATAGAACTAATTACTATTTTACTAACTTTGTAGAGGCCGAATTTAATCAATGAGGTAGAAAGGCCAACTAGGCCGGTTGGGATATTGGGCCGAAGACAAGTCAGCCTTACCTGGAAGTCCATGAAGCCGTGTATACGAATATGCCATATAAAAAGCCGAATGGGAGCCAACACACTCAGCTGGAAGGCCGACTAGATAATTATATATAAGGTCAATAGTGGGCTTGACCTTAGGCCCAGGCGTAATATAAAAAAGAGGAACATTAGCCAAAAGAGAGGTATGTAAGAAAAGAACGATAACTTGTGATACAAGAAATATTTGAGAGAATACTAATTTGCTTGTCGGAGTGCTAATTCCGGCACCCTCGACCGGAGCGTTCATTCTTATTTTAGGTATCAACTAGAGGATCAAGAGCATCTGCTTGGATTATAAAGGGTATTGCCAAACCACTTTATTACAATTGGCGCCGTCTGTTGGAATACGCAAACACGATCATGGCAGACGCAACAAACGATCTTATGTTCGGTGTTGACGATGATATACCGAGAGATGACGTTACACCAAGAACTATGCTTGATCTAGAGAATATCACTGCCCGAAGGGCCTTGAACTTCGACCTAGTGGCCCAAACTTCGCCCTCAACCTTGATGCAAGAAACCATGCAGACGATCATGGATCAAGTAAAACGAAGCGAACAACATCTGGAAGATATGGCGGCTGATAACGAACACCTACGAAAGGAGTTGGTCATTGAGCTAGCCAAATCCTAACAAACTGCACCGCGTCACGATCGGGGACGGTCACCAGAGAAGAAGAAGGATGATCGACGGCGTCAGCACCAGAAACGCGATAGTAGCAGTGCCTCTTTCGACTCGTCATCTCAAGAACCCAAGAAAAGGGGGCGAGTTGACGTGTCCAGCTTATCTGAGGGAAACCCGTATGTACGGCACTAGTGAGAAAAAAGAGATGATGGTTCAGAGGATAAAGATAAACATGATCCTTTTGTACAACGCATTGCTAGGGCTGCCTTGCCAAAAAAGTTTAAAGCACCAGCTTTCATTTTGTATAACGGTAAATCAGACCCTATGGATCACATTCGTCATTACAAACAAGCGATGACGTTGCATGCTGATGATAAAGCACTCATGTGCCGAATGTTTCTGAGCAGCCTGGGACCATTGGCTGTCAGGTGGTATTATAAACTGGAGCTGGCCTCGGTGAAAAGTTTTCATCAACTTTAAAAATCCTTTAGGACAAGATTTATCACTAACGAGGTCCAGCCAAAGCAAGCTGACTCTTTCTGGGCAATGCAAATTAAGCCAAGAGAGACCCTCCAAGAGTATTCGATGCTACTAGGAATGTTTCAACTTGGTGGACGATGCTTGTAATGACTTCATGGCCATCACCGCCTTTAAAATATGATTACACCCAGATAGCCCAAGGGTAAGTGGGTTGAAGAGCTGCCTAGTGTGTTGTGGGCTCACCGCACCACTCCAAGGCGTGCCACTGGAGAAACACCATTCGCCTTGTGCTTCGGGACAGAAGCAATCATCCCTCTTGAAATCGGCCTGCCCACCTTGAAATCAAAGGCTTTTGATACCGGGCGCAATGACATGATGTTGTCTTGGAGCTGAATCTGCTTGAGGAGCGCCGAGATCGGGCTCTTGTAGGCATGGCACGATATCAGCAACAGCTTGCCAAGTCATATAATCAACGCGTACAGCTACGCCGTTATACCCCCAAAGAATTGGTCCTTAAGAAAGTGTTTCCTACAACGAAAAATCCAACAGACGGAAAATTAAGCTCCAACTGGGACGGCCCCTGTAGACACCCCATTTTTTATAGCCCTTACGACTTGGACACCATTGCATGCACACCCGATGATGAGTTTATATTCTTGTCAAGTGCTCGAAGTCCTCAGTAGAATGCCATAACTTTGAGCCTTTTAAATCCTGCACCTCTGTTGCCTTGCTTTGGACCAAACCTTGTGTTTTGCAAGCCTGCAGCTTTTGGTGGCCTGCCGACCACCTTATTAGGCTGCCAGCCATCACTTTTGGGCTGACGGCCACTAATGTGGCTTGCCGGCCACCATTGATGATTGGCCGGCTACCAATTTCTTTTGCAGATATTTTGTGACAGCTGTGCTAGCTGTTTGCACAGATGCATGCATCTGCACCCACGTGTAGGGCTGGATATCCTTGTAGGGAATTCATGTTTTCTATATATAGGAGACCTCTCTCTCATGTTTTAAGGTTAGAAAAATTTTGAGATCAAAATTTTCCCTCTCTCTCTATAATTTTCTCTCTCTCTAGCAAATTTATTTACTTTTGCCTACAAATTCCTAACCTTTGCCTATACACCATTAACCAAACCTTCTCATCTTTGAGCTGAGGTATTTTTGAACTTGGTATGAGCTCTTGAAGGGTGTGTTGTCCTGGTTTTGTTGCTTGAATTGCTTATTCTCTTCAAGAGGTATAAGGCTTTGCCCATGTGCTTGTTTTTTCTACTATTATTCTTGCTATTGTCCAACTAATTTTGAGCTATAAAACTTCCGTATTTTTAGGCTGAAACTTGGGTTCTAAGGCCATTAAAGGTTGAGGGGTGTTCTACCATTCTTTGTACCTTGTTTTGGAGGCTTTTCCCCTTGTGTTTTCCACCCTTTTACTATATTTTTCTAAGCTTTTAAATACTGATTTTTAGAGGTTTTTTAGTGGCCAAAATCATGTTTTGAAGTCCAAATTTGGAAGGGTTAGCCTCCCCTCCTTGTGTCTTGCTTACTAGCCTAATTTATGCCAAGTTTTAGCATATTAATCTAGCTATTTTCAGCTCAATTCCAGCATGTTTTAGGACTTATTTTTAGATTATTTTAGCACTGTTTTGGGTTGTTGGTCATTTGAGCTTTGTTTTGCATGCTTGTAGTGTAATTGTCCTCATTAGTTTGGTGTTCTAGGTCTTAGACACCCTCTCATTTGAGTTGATGGCATTTATTTATGCTTTTCTCACTCATTTTCAGCACTAATAATCTCTGCAACCTCCCTCATTTCTTGGCTTTTGTTGTGCTTTGAGAATTGTTTCAAGCCTCTAATTCTTTTAAGTATGAGATTGAGGTTGTCATGCTTAATGGTTTAATCCCTTTTAGGGGTTCATTACCAATGGTATGATATCTCTTTCATACCTAAAACAACTCTTAGTTTGAGCCCTCTTTCCATTAAAGGACTTAAACTCACCCTTTGGATTCCATTGATTAAAGAATGGTTTGTAACCTAAAATGGGGTAATAAAATTGAGGCTGAAATGGTGAAAGATAATAATTTGATTGTGTTCAATCGGACATTAATAGAACACATGGAACTTGGACCATTTCATACTTGCTAGTGATGAAATGACTCAAGTTTCCAAGGTCACCACTTCTCTTGATCTTTCATGATAGGGAGGTGGTTTTGAGAGTCTCATTTTCATTGTATTTATTGAACTTGCACACTTGGTTTCATAAGCCATTATGCAATGAAATTGCATCCATTGATGATTTGTGAACCAAACTTGCTATTCCTTTGATTTGTTCTTGAAAATGAGGGGTAAGTTGTGCAAACAAACCCTTGAAATACCCTGTATATGCTCTGTTTGTTCTTTGTTACAGTAAGGAGAACTGCGCAACAGTGGCCGACATGCCACTTTCCATGGCCGGCAGACCACTATTGATGGCCGGCCGGCCATCACTGGTGGCTAGCAACCTTCATCACTGGCCAGTCGGCCACTGATGCAAAATTCAGCAATGTGTTCTTTAGGCCAAGCAAAGCTGTTCTGGAAGTGGGCAACAATATTAGTTTTCTATTGTGTAACACAGGCTCTCCGGAAGCAAAACAATGGCTTTTCGAGTAGAAATCGAGCACGCACATAATCATTCCTTGCATTCCGAGCCTGTTTTAGTTTAAAAAATTTAGCTTAGCTATCCGTTGTAATTAATTAGTTGTAACTAATTAATTTTGATATGTATTGTAACTAATTAGTTAGTAAATTAGTTATTCAATTTCGTTTTGTAATCTGCTAGTTAACTAGAATAGTTAGTTGATTTATTGTGTTGTAATAATTAATTAAATAGTTTAACTAATTTCATTTGGTTTTGTAATAATTAGCTTAGTTTTAATTAGTTAGTTAATTAGCTTAGTTTATTCGGACTCTCCTTCGTAAGAGCACAATGTTGTAATAATATGTATGTCTTCCAACCCCACATCTTTCTCCCTTTTATTTACTAGCTTTCAATGGTTAGTTTAGGGACATCACGTTTTGTTTAGCATTCCCCATGTTTGCATCCATTTGTTTTGCATGCACCGAGGCACGGCACATCATTCTAACTTGCATTGTTAGTTTAGAAACTTCTTTGAATACGTGCTTAGACCGCATGATATTTAATTGATTCATATGCCATATTAGTAGCCGAGCCTATCATTTACATTTTTGCATGCGTTGCATTAGTCATATTGCCTAGTTAGGAATTATGCATTTTTCGAACTCTTTTGTTTGTTTTGGCTTGGAGTATTAGGTGAGCCTTTACTCGCTTTTGCATATTACATGTGTGTGATTGTTGCCAAGTTCAGCATGCTTGCCATGAGGCTAATTGCTTAAATGATAAACTGCTTGAATGCCTGCAAATTAAGGCTATTTGCTTGAATTGGAATAATTTGAGCAATGTTCATATGAGATCACTTTTTCAAGTGGTACATATTTCGAAACAATTTTCAAAACAAAAATGAATCGAAATGTTGCAATTCTTGCAAATTTAGTCTATACTTGTGTGTGTATCACATAGTAATGCTAGCCTAATAAACTGGAACAAGAGCATATAATGTTGATAAAAATCATATCATGATTAATAGAGGCCGATCTTTGATCGGGTGAGTAGGGGTGCTCGATTCATGACCTTCCCCTCTCATACCTAAGTTCCCAAGCCGAGACAATCTTGGTGATGACGGACACGTGGGTTTTAGTACGAGTCATGGGTTTCCTAAATTTTCCTAAAACAAAAAATATTTAGGTGGCGACTCTATATCTAACAAAGCAGTCCATTTTTGGCAATTTGATTCAAAATCGATTTTTCAAAATATTTGCCGGATTTGAACTCTTTAGTGATTATCAATTTCACATTGCACTTGTGAGATTAGATTCAGAACCGCGGGATTCCAAACTATAGGGCTTATTTCGAACTTCTGAATGGAGGGGCGCGAAAAAGAAGAGCTACAGTTTCTGGCAACTCTGCTGGGGAATTAGAGAACTTGACTTGAATTTCATGATATGAATTTTATTTACACTTATATGTTCTTTGCATTTGCATTTGCATTGGTGCGCCTAAGTCACTATGTTTACTATCTGCTATTCCTGGACGGTTTGCCGAAGGCTTGCCTAAAAGCTTGCCAAAAGGCTGACTGGTCGCGGCCTCTACCATGATGGGAACACAATCCTTGGATCTGAACTACCACTGTACCGTTTGATCCTCCTTTCAGTTCTCGGTGTTAGGTGTGAGAGGTATATTAGGTAGTTTTGCTGAGGTACCCTTTTGACCATTTGGCCTAGTTACATATCGAAAGCCATAGAGACTGTTCCAAACTAGGATAAGGTGCTTACTCGAATGCAGGATTGTTTGAAACCGCATTGTTTGAAGAGTGAACCCTAGTTCGCGACAAAACTAGGACAGGGTAACCTTACCCCCTCATAGGAGTGTTTTGGCTCTCACTTAACTGGTATGTGCTTTACAGTGAAACTGTACAGGAACGTTCATATCAGTTGCAAGTTGGGTATTGGTTTTGGAGGCAGAATTCAGTGTTGAGTGCAGTCCTACAACTTTGATTACATCTGTGTGTTGTTAGCATCTGAGTTGAGGTGTTGTGCTATTTCTGATTACTGCTTTCTTTTTGCTTTATTTCTTTTTGCTAGGTAGTATAACACCATAGCTTCGGACAATTTGAATATCCCCTAAGCACTCTGGACCCGTGTCAGAAGGCTTTACAGAGCCGAAGATCTTGTTAGGGGAGAGCCAGTGTTTACTTTGCTCCCATCGGTTACTAAATGGAGGAGAGTAAGGCAGAGTTCACTGGTTCAATTTCTACAGTAGTCACCCACTACTTCACCTGTATCTAGTCAGGCTCAATCTTCTACATTTAGTCCAGTACGAGATCACTCACCCATTCCGATGGCCAAGTATCCCCCAGTCAGCATAGAGGACTTGATTCACCACCTTCAGCAAACAGTTGAAACCATGCAACAAGACACTGCTCATCAGGCCGAGGTCACAACATGTCAGACAGAGGTAATAAACAGGTTGCAACAACAACAGCCACAGCCGGCAGCAGCATCTGCATCTCATACACCTCCTATAGGTATCCCAGCAACCGGTGCCACTGCCCATGTTGAGAATCAGGGCAATCCGGCAAAGCCGATCCCACCACAAGCCTTAAAAGCGCTTGTGTATTAGACTGAGGCTCCATTTGAGTTTAAGGTTGACCCGACTGTGCTTAAAGTCAACAAGCTGGATAAGCTCTTTAAAAGAGTGCAGGGTGTGAATTCTATTTTCGACATAGAAGATAGATATACCGACTCTGCAGTGACATTGCCAGACCTGTTCAAAATGCTGCATATCAATAGATTCGATGGCTCTAGAGATCCCATGGTTCATCTTCGGCTGTTTTCAGACATTCTATGGCCGACCTAACCAGATTGCAGAAGCTTTCATTTTGTGGCCGGACCATGTCAGGAATAGCGGCTATATAATATGCCAAGCTAGAAGATTCTGTGAAGCAGAGTTTGGAGGAAATGGTTGAGGCCTTTGTTGCACAGTACTCATACAACACACAAATCGAGGTCATAACCCGTGATCTCGAAGCAATGCGCCAGGAGCCAAAGGAGGGCTTTTCAAAATTCGTGACAAGGTGAAGAGCCAAGGCTTCAATAATGACCACACGACCTTAAGAGAAAGACTAGATAAAGATAGTAGTCCGCAATCTGCACGGGAAATTATTGCAAAAAATGATTGTCCTACTTTTGTTCACATTCACCGAGCTCCACGAGATGGGGGTTCGGATTGAAGACGCTATGAAACAAGGGCTGATTACTGATGAGAAAGAGCAGACCAAGAGGCCTTTTTTGCGTAGTTCCAATGCAACCACCAGTGGTAGCACAGCTGCACGGCCGTCTGATATGAGTGTTGCCACCACCACAACCAAGACCGCCAATCCCTTTGCTAGAACAACTCCATAAACTTTAAATGACCCTACCCGATCCCAAAGGACCTTCACTCCACTCTACATGCCTTTAGCTCAAGCCATGAAGGTGTTGATCAAAAAAGGGCACCTCAAGCCATTAGAGCCTCGCCCATTACTTGATCCTCTTCCTCCGAAACATAACCCAGCCAAGTACTGTGCATTTCACCAGCAGCACGGTCAAGACACCGACCAATGTTTCAGGTTGCGTCATGAGATTCAAGACCTCATTGACAATAAGGTGATTGCACCTCCCCAGAAACTAAATGTAACCACCAACTCTCTCCCGGTCCATAATCAAGTTCCCCCACTTCACAATCTAAACCTAATCCATACATTAGCCCTCCCCTACGACCCCAGCATATATATTACCGTTTCTCACCTATCCAGATCGACAGTATTCATTCCTGAAAGCACAAGTTTGTGCATGATAGACACGTCTACACTGCAACCTAAACCTGTGGTGGTGACAATTGGTGTAGAAAGGAGGCTGGCCTTAGAGGAGAGTACGAGTCTGTTACCTGAGTGCTCTGAGGACTTGTCTGAGGGAAAGTACGATTCAAGCTGCTACATTGTGTCGATTGGTCAAGTCAAGCCGAAAGTGTTATTGCCAACTGTAGTGGAGGTCAATGTGGTTAGAGAGGATGGCCTAAGCCAAGGTTTAGATGATCTAGCGAAGCTAGATGAGGACTTAGACAACCTGCAATTCTTTAACGAACAAGATCAAGGGGATGTGCATATTGATTTGTTCGATTTGAATGGATCAATGGACAACTTAGGGTGGTTGAGCGATGAATCGGACAAAAAGGAAGGAACTAAAACAAAATCGAAAAAAAAGGGAACAAGAATCACTGCAGTGGCCAGAATGGCCGATGAAAAGGGGAAACTGCCGGAGAACACTGGTATGAAAATTTCAGCTTAGGAACTGGACACTGTGAGTACTGTGGATAGAGAACAGGAAGCTGCGCTGAAGCAGTTTACACAAGAGAGAATTGAAGAAAACCAGGAATCTGTAATGGCCCAACATCCTGCGGGGGATGCTTGTGATGTAAGAGTAATCCAAACGCAACCAGACAACTGTTTGTCGGCTGCCAGAGGTGTATAGTGAGAGGATGATGATCTACTTCTAGCTCACACGACGAGGACTGGGGTGAACGCCTCCCAGATAACATGTGGTACGTTGAAGAGATAGACCACATGACAAGAAGTGGGCGGTATTTCAAGCCACCGCACTTAGATCAAGCTGAGGCCTCTGGGAAAGATAGAGAGATTGAAAAACAAAAAAAGAAGCAGTTGGAGGAAGAGGCGGTGTTGAAACAACTGAAGAAAATCCAAGCCGACATCTCAATCTAGGGTCTTCTTATGGCCTCCCGGGTGCATCAACAAGTTGTATTATCAGCAATGGACAAAACCAAACTGTCCATTGACACAACCCTTGAACAGCTTATGGGACTGGTCTTCCCAGGTGGTGCCGGGCCAACCCTAACCTTTTCTGATAAAGAACTGCCGCCAGAAGGCTCAGCTCACAACAAATCCCTATACATATCTGTTGAGTGCAGAGAAAAATGAGTACCGGTAGTGTTGGTCGACACAGGTTCAACTATCAACGTTTATCCTTCTCGCACAGCTTATGCCATTGGCCTTAAACTGACAGACTTCGTGCTCACTGCCCAAGTAATTCGGGCATATGATAATACAAGCAGGAAGGTTATGAGCACGGTATAAATCAGAGTTCAGGTGGGCCCAGCTCAACAAGATGTCGAGTTCCATGTCTTAGATGTCTCGGCCACCTTCAACTTACTACTAGGGAGACCCTGGTTGCATCTGGTGAAAGCAGTCTCCTTTACCCTCCACCAAATGTTGAAATACCCTCACCGGAAAGGGATATCGATTGTTTTGGGAATTCATCTATGTATCCCCCACTAGAGATAACTACACCGGTACTGGAGATCGTTCATAGCGAGGAGGATGTTTTCCTCTCAGGGTTTACTCTCGCTGAGGCCAGAGTAGTGCAGACCATCTTGGCAGCAGATGAGGGCATGTATGTTAGAAGTGGTCGGAAAGGCGTCACAGCATTGGCCGATGTGCTGCATAATCTGTATACCTTTGGTCTGGGATAGGGGTGTAATTTTGGCCCTTGGCCCACGGGCGGCCCAAAACCCACCCGCGGCCCGATGTGGGCCCGGCCTGTTAAGGCCTGAGCCCAAGCCCAACCCGAGGCCTTGGGCCAGGGCCTGAGCCATCGTTTTGAAGTCCGGCCCGGCCCATCGGCCAGCTCAAGGCCTACCCAAAAGCCCAATCCACCCGAGGCCCAGTGTTATTTTTAATGGAAAATAATAAAATTTTGGTGGAAAAAATAAAAAATAAAAAATTGTTTAGGCCCGCTCGAGCCCGAGCCCAGGCCCAAGCCCAGGGGCCCGACCCACTGGTCCACCCAAAGCCCGAATACCCTTAGGCCTAGTTTTTTGGCCCATTGACCGGCCTGGCCTGACCTGATTTTTGGCGGAAGCCCGCAAAGCCTGACATGGGCCCGACCTGAGCCCGGATGGGCCGGGCCAGGCCAAAATTACACCTCTAATCTGGGATATGTACCCACCAAAGAGGATTGGGTCAGGAAAAGGGAAAAGATGGCAGGCAGAGCCAGAGCCAAGCAGGTTGGGAAACACTATGAGCTCGTTCACAGGCCGATCCAAGGAACGCTGAATGGTCACTTTGTTCGGAAAGATGAAGACTTCCCCTTTTGCGGCTTTCCTGAGCCTTGGATGAATTCTGCGAAGCAGCGTGTCCCCCGCTTCGAAATCTTCTTCGACCTCCAGTTGTAAGATAGTGATACTAAGGAAAAGGCTAAACCAACTACTGAAGTTGAGCAGAGCATGAAAAGTGACTCGGAAAACAGTGAGCTTAGAGTAAGGGCAGCACTGGCATGTCTCCTTACAGATCCTCCGGCTGACTCAAAGAGCTTGTGTGATAACCCAAAATATTTTTTTAAATAGTCAGTGCATAAATTAATTGAGTAATATTTGGATTGGAGTGTTGTGAAAAGTTATGTGCAAAAATGGTTCAATTTTGTAATAAAATTTTTTTATAAAAAAAATATAATTTTCAATCTCAGAAATTATGAAAATTTTTATTATGCTGTTCTTGTAAGAGTCTAGCATGTTGGGTAAAAATTTCGGAATTTAATGGTGAGTATTTATTTTATGACAATTTACAGATTGATTGATATTCAGTTTAATTTATAGCAGAATTTGAAATTTGAGTTTTAAGTGTTTGGACCATGATTTGAGATAAATTTGTTGGGTCTATTTTGGTATATAATTAGACCATGTTAGACTTATGGGTGAGACCCATGATTTAGATTTAATTTAATTTGAATTTGTTTAATGACTCATGGTTAACTGTTTGGTCCTTTTTAATTATGTGATTGGTAGTAACCACCTTGGAAGTTGTTATTGTGACACTCTAAATATTTAATTAATACTACAACCAATAATAATAATAGTGTGCGTGGTAGTAAAACAAATAATTAATTTTCTGTTGGTATGCGATAAAGTATAATTTATTTAGGGATTATTATTTAGGGCCAAATTAAAGTTAAAGATAATAAATAAATAAATATAAAAGTAAGAGTAAATAAATAAATAAATAATAATAATAATAAAAAATACAGGTAGTTATACAAACCAATCTCTGAATTAATTAAGACGGAGATATGGCATCTGTAGTTAAGACACCTGTACAGAATATATATGATTTGGATTTACTCATTATTATGAGATATGGGCCTTGTGTCTATATAAAGGCAACCAAGGCAGCCGATTGAAGGTACCAAAAGAAACGAAGGAAAATTTTGAAAGATACTGCGTAGAAGAGGGTCCCGAAAAGATAGGAAAAATAGGAAGGAAATAGTAAGACTCAATCTTAAGGTAAGTTATATTATACCTTGAGTCACTATAATATATTTTACGTATGTTTTGACTTACCAATGTTTTGTAAATTATTATAGATTATATTAATATTTCAATTACGTGGATCAATTTCTGAACTCTATTTGTTAAAATGAAACCTATAAATATGTTTGTTTAAATTTTAAAGAATATTTGACTATGACCTTATAAACAATTATGTTTTGTAAGTACTACTACGGGAGTCCCATGCCTTAGGGAACTTAAATAACCATTGGCCTCTGTTTGGCCACTTTGTGGTCTTCTGTTTGTCATGGATCCATTGACTTCTATTCTGATTGTCACTTCTGTGACCTCTGCTCTGTTCTGTACCGTGGTTATGGTTATTTATTTACATAATTTTTGTATTTCAGTTTCTGCCACTTAAATGATTTATTTACCAAATTGAGTTATGTAAATGTTTTGGCTTAACTAACTATCCATGGTTATTTTGCATTCCCTATACTCTTGCCATAATATTTCTCACTCTACTGTGTGCTTATAGCTATTACCATTTCAGGTGACGAGATGTAGGAGAAACCCATAACCTCAGGTAATGGAACCCGCACGAGGATTGATGTTGAACCACTATTTTGTCTTTCTTTTCTTTTTTTTATTATATTTTTGCTCCCTTTTGTTTCTACTCGGGGCCGGTCACTGAATAATAAAATAATAAAAGCCCTATAGATGTATTTTCTCTTATTAAAATAGTGAAATGGAATAATTTCCTGTTTAATTATTTTTATTTTCAATTTGCGCAGTTTAATTTGCTACGAATAGAATAAATTAATAAGTTGTGATTCTAATCCTAAGCTCTGGGGTTGGGTTGTGACAGTTATTATATAGGATTATAATAAATATTTGATAGTTGATTTTATGGTGTGTACCATATGGTGAAAAATTATATATTTTTATAGGGAATAAAATGGGTGTATATTTCATAGTGAGCAAAAGATTATATTTTGTGGTGTGCAAAAATGTTATATTTTGTAGTGAGAAAAATTATATCATTTTATAATTTATATTATAAAATTTTGAGGTATTATTACAAAAAAAATTATATATATTTTTTTGGGAAACCAAACATTGGGAAGCCAAAACCCACGTGGAGTTGTTCCCCCCACGTCTCTCTCCCCATTCCCTTCTTCTTTTGCTTTTATTTTTGGTTGAGCAGAGAGCCCAACACACACACACACACACTCTCTCTCTCTCTCTCTTCTTCTTTTTTTCTCCTCTATTGTTGCTCAATCTTTGAGCTTCAAATGAGAGTCTTAGAGAGAGATTTTACAAAAGTGTTGTAAATGAAAGTTGGAGAGCTCATTGTGATCATCGTAATGGTGGTCTCAGATTCATGAGGGGGCGATGTTTACATTTTCGAATTTGCTTTTCTTCATATTTAAGGTAGGGACTTTCTTCATATTATTACTTTAAAGCTATGTTAGGGTTATTTGATAAAATATATTATTATAGGAGGCATTGCATATATATATTTCTCAAATTTTTGTTTGGTAAATTTTTGGAAGAAAATTATATTGAAATGTTAAGAATATTGGTATTTGAACTTGATTTGGAAAATCATCTTGGGTTGATAATTTTTTTGTTAAAAATCCAAAATTTAATTTTAATAATTGTATGGATTGTATCTACATCATATTATGATTAGATAATTTATTTTGAGAAATATAAAGTTGAAACTTTTTTCATCTTTGATTTTGGAATTTATTTTTGAGAAAAATAAATTGATATGGATGATTATTGTGCAAATTGTTAAGTTGGAATTATAGAATTGTTTTGAAATTAAAAACTCTAAAAGTGTTATATTCATAATATTTTAATGAATGATGATATATATTGATGATTAGGTTTTGTTCGTTTTTGTGAAAATGAAAAGATGAGATGTGGACTTTCGAACTCCTAACCTCAAAAGGTTTACTCTTGGACTATTTCAAAATTTTTGATGTGAATATCATGTGATTAATTAATTTTAAAAAAGTTGTGAAAATTGTTATTTGAAGAGAAATTAGGAAAGATTGGCTATTTGAATAGTTTGGTATGAAATGTGATTATGTTTGAAAGATGAGTTGGGTTAAGTTATGTTTGGTATTATTTCTTTTAGAAAAATGTGAAGATAATAAAATTACTAATTTAGTGGATCAAATTAGTTTGGTTAAAAGTTTTGCATTGAGATTATACCATAACTTTTAATATAGTAGGATGAAAATGTTAATATTTCATAAGTATGAGATTTTGGAGAAAATAAGTAAGATGAAGTTGTTGGGGTGTGAAACAAAGTTGAACTAAGATTATTAGTTAAGTTGAGGTGATTTAGTATTGGGCTCCTAGTTTTACTAGTTCAGTAATGTTATAATAATAATTTCGTATTTCAAAATTTTTATAAGATATTTGAATAGTTTTGGTGGTCTTTGACAAGAAAAGAAAATAATGTGATTTTAGCTCGTTTGGAGCAAATGGATGAATTGGTTAAAATAAGAATGAGTTATCAAAACTTTTAATTAATTATTTATTTTCCTTGGTTTAAATCGATAGGGTTGATGTTGATAATTGGAAAGTGAACACAGTGTCATATTTTATAATTATAGTCAATAGAAGATTTTGATAAAATTGATTAAGTGTTGGAATATTCACTTATGCTTATGAGAATTATGATTGAACTCGAAGGTCCCAAGATTCTACTTGCATGAGAAAAATGGAAATTTGATTCTATTTAATGTATGGGAAGCGGAGGAGTTTTTGGAAATATTGTAATTACATTTCATTGATAAAGTATGTGAGTTAGAAATTTATGAAACCTTGAACTCGCTTTGGTGTCATATGTTATTGATATTGATGAACCTCTTGTTTAAAATTTTTGGTTTTGCTAACCAATAGAAGATTACCATGTTGGTATTTAAATGAGAAGATTCTTGGAAAGGTAAGAAAATGTTTGATTTTGGAAGTTTGTTTTATAAAAAGAATATTATTGAATCGTCTTGAAAAGACTAAGTTGGAAATTGTTGATTTATATGTGGTAAATACATGAACATTGACCTTATTATATTATCTCTTGGGATTGTATCATGGTATTACATTGATAGAGATATGGAAATTGATCACAATGGAGCATTGTGTGGTGGAATTGAAATTGGAACTATTCTAATGCATTGTTACATATTGCATTGCCATTCCATTTCATTTTTATCATGGATTTTGAATTGCAATTGAAAACTATTGTTTTGAGAAATGAATTGTTTTTGGTGAAACAATATCATTTTGATTTGTTTTGGGTAAATACGTTGGTAAGTCCGGATAGGGGGTGTAGTTTGATGTTGGTTAAGTTGGCCTAAGTGTCTAGGGTGAAAAACCAAAAACACATGCGGAGGAGGTACCACTGCCCTTCCGGTGAGAGACCGGTAAAGTGGGGATTTGGTAGTGCTCGATATGCCTACTTGTAGACACCAGCCTAGGGATTACCTGAGTCGTATTTACCATCTTGGAATTTTATTGAAATTGTTGGATTAATGTGTTTTCAAATTGGCATTATGCACAAGATTTTCAGAAGATGACATTAATATTTTGAGCATGACATGACATATGCATTCCTCTTATAAGATTATATAAAATGTATTTGATGCTTTGTTAGATGTCATTATGAATTGTTTAATTGTTTGATTCAATTGACAATGAGGTAATTGAATAAATTGAAAGAGATGTCTTGTGGCTATTGAAACATGTTTATTTATTTAAGTTAACTTGTTGTGGTTGATTAAATAAATTGGATTTACGAGATTATGTAATAAAATCATATGGTTTTTGACATAATATGATTTCACTTATATGTATGCGTATCTTTGTACCCGCATATCTTCTAAGGTTATAGTATGAGATTGTTTGGTGAGTTAGTGGTTGCTCACCCCTTACCTGTACATGTGTACAGGGAATATTTTTGGATTTGAGGATCAAACACTTAGCATGGTTATAAAGTGGTGATGAGCTGTAGTGTTTTTTAATTGTTTCTTTGGTTAAGCTTTATGATTTGTAATAGACAACGCTCTCTTATTTATTGTAAGCCTTAGGGCATTTCTTTTGTTTGTATGTAAAAATGTCATTGTTGCATCACGAGAGGGAACATGTATATTTATTTATTCATCACTTCATCAAAGGTTGAATTATCATTTGTAAATGGACTTAATTAATGAATATTGGTAATGTTATCCGAGTAATAAAATACGGGGCGTGACAGCTTGAGGGATAACCTTATCATCTCCATGATCGGGGACCAACTGGGTATGAACCCATCCGGTAGCATTTTGGATGCATCTAAAGCACCTTCTCTTATCTGGCAATTGGAGAAGGGCTACTTGTCTAGTTCCGAGTCAGGTGATGAACCAGAATCTGATTCCACAGAGTTGTGGAGTTGGAATCAGATTTTGGTTCTTCTAAGTCTAAGTCTGGTAGTCCTGGGGGTTATAACCTGGATGCCAAGGTCTTGTCCAGGTCCTCTTTTTCTTTTGCTTTTGAGTTGGTTGTAACTGAAGGGCTGGACCTTATGAATGAGAACGCTGCTGATTCTGAGTGTTTCTCTATGTCACTTGTTTATTGCATTGACCAAGATTTTCAAAATTTTAATGAAAATGAAGAGGAAGAAATTCCTCTGGTTTTGAAAAACTTAATTAATTAAGAGGATGAGAGGTTTGCAAAACCCTATTCTGATGAAATCATTGCTATTAATGTAGGTACTGAGAAAGATCCGAGTCTGGTCCAGAGTCTTCGGAGGAGCGCGAACGCTTAGTCTCTTTATTAAAAGATTTCAAAGATGTTTTTGCGTGGTCCTACGAAAACATGCCTGGAATCGATCTTGAGATTGACAGCATCAGATCCCTCTTGATCCCGAGGCTCGACCCGTCAAGCAGAAGTTGCGAAGAATCAGTCCAGATTGGGCGTTGAAAATCAAAGAAGAGGTCACCAAGCAGATCAAGTCAGGTTTCTTGTTAGTATTTGAATATCCGACTTGGTTGGCCAACATCGTCTCTGTGCCGAAAAAGGACGGTAGAATCCGGGTGTGTGTAGACTTCAGGGATTTGAACAGAGCTAGTTCGAAGGACAACTTCCCTTTGCCGCACATCGATGAATTAGTGGACTTCACTGCGGGCCATGCATTGTTATCCTTCATGGATGGGTTTTCTGGGTATAACCAAATTCTGATGGCCGCCGAGGACAGAGAGAAAACTGCATTTACTACACCGTAGGGTACCTACTACTATCGGGTTATGTCGTTGGGGTTGAAGAATGCCGGGGTTACTTATCAAAGGGCTGCAACCACTATTCTGCACGATATGATCCACAAAGAGGTAGAGGTGTACGTGGACGACATGATTGTCAAGTCCAAGGAAAGAGAGGGCCACTATACCGCCTTGAAGAAATTCTTTCAATAGTTCAGAGAATACAGACTGAGGTTGAATCCGCATAAGTGTATATTTGGCGTGACAGCAGAGAAAATGCTAGGCTTTTTGATCACACAGAGAGGCATCGAGTTAGATCTTTCCAAAATCAAAGCCATCCTAGAAATGCCACCACCAAGGACTGAAAAAGAGGTGCGAGGCTTTCTGGGTAAAGTGCAATTCATAAGATGGTTTATTTCCAAATTAACCTTGACTTGTGAACCACTATTTGGTCTTCTGGAGAAAGGAAATAAATTCTGATGGGATGATCAATGTCAATTCGCTTTTGAGCAGATTAAGCAGTACTGTCAGAATCTGCTTGTGTTGTCGCCGCCAGAGCCGGGAAAGCCTTTGATTCTGTATCTGTCAGTCACAGACACTACAATGGGATGCATGCTTGCTCAGGAATCTGAGGATAGGGTAGAGAAAGCCATTTACTATTTGAGCAAGAAAATGCTAGATTATGAGACCCGCTACACTCTGTTGGAGAAAGCATGCCTAGCCTTGGTATGGGCTACCAAGAAGTTGAGGCACTACTTGTTAGCTCACTCTATAATTCTAATTTCGAGATTAGATCCTATTAAATATCTCTTTGAGAAACCAGCGCTTATAGGTAGGCTAACCCGTTGGTTGCTTCTTCTCTCCGAATTTGATCCCAAGTATGTTACTCGCAAGTCGGTCAATGGGAGAGCTGTAGCGGAGTTCCTGGTAGATCACCCAGTAGAAGGGGATGAAGCGGCAGAATACCTGTTCCCAGATGAATCCATTCTGCAAGTCGAGAAGGAAACTTGGACAATGTACTTTGAAAAAGCGTCCAATCAATACGGTTATGGGATATGTGTGTTGCTGATAGCAGTCGACGATTCTCATATTCCTTTAGCCTTTAAACTCCGGTTCAAGGTGTCTAATAACAAAGCAGAGTATGAGGCATGTATCGCTGGTTTGGAAGCCGCCTTGGAACTAGGGGCAAAAAGGTTAGACATCATCGAGGACTCGAACCTAGTTGTGTCTCAAGCAAATGGAGACTGGAAAGTCAAAGAAGAAAATATGAAGGTTTATCACCAGACCCTGAACGTTCTGATTCCTAGGTTTGAAAAGCTGACTTTCACGCATCTACTGAGAGAGAACAACAGATTCGCTGATGTTTTATCAACTCTATCTTCTATGATAGACATCCCGCTTGGAGTCCAGAGGGGTCCGATTATCATTGAGCAGAGATACATGTTGGCCTATGAAACTATCGCCGCAATAGATGAAGTGCAAGACAAAAACACTTAGTACTATGATATTTGGAATTTCTTGGAAAATGATATTTATCCACCAGGGGTAAATGCCAAGGATAAAAGGGGAATACGGTGGATAGCTGTCCAATTTATCATCTGCGGAGCTAAACTATACAAAAGAGGTCATTTGGGAATGCACAAGTTGTGTGTTGAAGAAGAGCAATCATAGCGCCTGATGGAGGCCATCCATGGAGGAGAGTGTAGAGCGCACATGAACGGAGTGATGTTAGCCCGGAAGATTCTCAGGTAAGGTTACTACTTCTCCACTATGGAGGAAGATTGTATTGGTTTTGTTCGACGATGCCACAAATGCCAAATTCATGCTAATCGCATGAATATCCCACTGTCAAAACTGTACAACATGACTTCACCACAGCCTTTCTCGGTCTAGAGAATCGACGTCATTGGGGCAGTCACACCAAAAGGGTCGAATGGGCATAAATACATCCCAGTGGCAATTGATTACTTTACAACATGGGTGGAAGCTCAGTCCTACGCAGTGCTAAAAGCACTGCATGTGGCTAAGTTTATTAGAAACAACATCATTTGTCGATATGGAGTCCTAAACGAGATTATATTAGATAATGGCTCCCACTCCAAGAAAGAAGTGATAGACTTGCTGGAGAAATACAATGTGGATTTTCATAAGTCATCTACATACCAACCGCAAACAAATGGAGCTGTTGAGGCCGCCAACAAGAACATTAAGAATATCTTGCAGAAAATGGTTGAGACCTACAGGGATTGGCCAGATAAATTGCCATTCGCACTCTGGGGCTATAGAACTTCAATTCGGATGTCTACAGGGACAACTTCTTATTCTCTGGTCTATGGGATGGAAGATGTTCTGCAAATTGAAATAGAAGTCCCATCATTGCAAGTTATGGTTGAGTGTCAGATAGCAGAGGCGAATTGGCAACAAAGCAAATTCAAAGAGCTGATGTTGTTTGATAAGAGAAGGCTGAAAGTATTGTATCACGTTTAGGGTTATCAACGTAGAATTGCTAGGGTTTTTAACAAGAAAGTTAAGTCCTGGAATCTCAAAGAGGGAGATATGGTGCTGAAAGACAACCGAACTCCCATTCATGACCCTAGGGGCAAGTTCAAACCTAATTGGACTGGTCCTTATATCATCAAAACTATCTGGTCAGGTAAAGTTGTCATTCTCAGGGACCTAGATGGCCTGGAATTCTCCTAACCGATCAACATGGACAAGTTGAAGAAATACTACCCCTGAGAGGCTCGCTAGGCCGAAAACCCGGAAGGGTGGCCTAGGCAAAAGTTAGAGCATAAAAATTTAAAAATAAAGAAAAACTGAGCTCGCAAGGTTGAAAATCCTAAAGGGCGGCCTTAGCAAAAGTTAGAGCGCAAAAGGAGAGAGTTAATACTCGAGTGAACCTGAACCGAACTACGTAAGGCTTGATTCCCATCTTCGGGATACGTAGGAAATTTCATCTTGAAGTCTGGCCGTAAACACCTCCAACTAAAATGTTCTGTCCATATGTCTGATCAGGTCATCTTTTTCTGTTCTTTACCTAAGGGTTCGGTTGCAATCTTTACTCTGAGAGAAGAGCTGGTTACAATGCTGAGCAGTGCTGTTCAATCAAAGGGCAATTTATGATCTTTGGATTCAGGGTTGTACATCTTGAGGATTGATTCGATGCGTGTGAAGTGGTGATCCTTTTCGAAAATGGTTTTGAAAAGTTTTAATAAAAGTTGATTTTGTTCAAATTTTACCTTTTACAACTTAGACCATTTTTTGACCAAAAGGAAAATTTTCAGTACTCACAACTTTAATTTCATTGATTTTAACTCAAAGTTCTCCAAATCTCTGATACAAATCAAATTTGTTTTTATTACATTGAAAAAACTTGAAAAGAAAGGTCAAAGCAATAAACTAGGGGCATAGATGAGTCAGGTGCCTTTGCGTCCCCTACTCGTGCTTGTGGAAGCTTCTGAAGCCAAAGTGGGCTCGGTTTGTGCCTCATCTTCGAGCCAAGCCAAACATTCACCAAAAAGGGCGCAACTGAAACTAGAGGCAGGGGCTAGAAGCTCTCTTGTCCTCTAAGCAATGAGATACCTAACCAAATGTGAACCACAAATGAGGAATGAAAACGGGTACTCTACCCCCTCCTCTGGGCGGGTCTGATCATGTCCAAACTGACGTCTGAACCAGAAGGGAAAGTAGAACACATAATGCGTAAAGCCGATCAACTGAATACCAGGCTGCCGAGTCATGTTGTAGGTCATCTCGGTCAGGTTAAGCTAGGGGCAACACCAAGCTATGTCAACAGCAGACCTGTTGTACAACTTGTGGCACCACCATCCCTCATTTGGGAAATCCACTAGACAGTGGCGGAAGAAATAGCCTCGAGCTGAGTACTCAGGGTAAAAGTCCACTACTTTCAGCTTATCCATAAGGACACCTGAGAAGGGATAAAAGAAAAAAGAGATTAAAGAATAGAGAGATGTATGTTGAGAGAAAAGTGAGAAAAGGGTTTTGAGAGAAAAACAGAGTATGAGTGCCGAGTGATGTGAGAAACACATATGAGAAAGGATGGGAAACAATACTTGAAGAGGTAGTGGACTCTCTGCGAATCTGGTAGTCTCCCGCCGATGAAAGACGTCTAAGCCCATCAAAGTCTTGGCCAACACCAAGCCAATGCAACTCTTACATTCTTTTAAACCTTGGGCCACTTCGACCAACCGAATGCTGGACCCACTGAAACTTGGGGCAAGAAGGAAATAAGCAAGCATACATAATCAGAAGGCGTGTTGTCGAAAACTCCGCTAGAAAAGGTCATCTCGGTCACAGACGTCGGAAAAGTGATGAATCAGGCTAGGAATATCCAGCTCTCCGTTGTGAACTAAAGATCGAGCCTCGTATAGAGTGAACCCACACATCTGTCCCAAAGCTTGGATGTGGCCAAAACGGGGCTGAGGTATGATTTCCTCATCGCGCCGAGATTCCATTAGTGCCTGAAATTCTTCAATTGTCGAGCATATCTCTTGTCCCCTGAAGCTAAAGACATGTGTAATCGGGTCCCAACATCGTGCCGCCACATAAAGGAACGGAATACAAAGTGGAGTACGGCTCAGCGAAAAAAGTGCATTTATGCCGAAACTCTGAAAATTAACCTTTTCCGATCCGTCTAAAGTCGCAATCCAATCCGAGAGCTTTTTGGCGAAAAATAACTCTATTTGAGAAAAAATTGCAGCTGAAATGAAGTTCTGGAGAAGAATTCACGAAGCTCAACCTTTTGTAGAAAATAAGGCAATGAGTGGAAGCCAGTTGTCAGCCATCTGGTGATTCATGCATTAGATGGCTGGCAGGTGGCCGGTATGATGCACTAATGGTCGGTAGGTGGCCGGCAGGCCATCCTCTATGGCCGGCAAGCTCCCTCTCCCGTCGGCAAGCCTTTTCTAGTCTGCTGTCCGCCTGTGTGCGGAGCAGTGCTGGAAGCATGTGTTTTGTTTTAGGTCTTTGTGTGTTACAAGGTCTTGTTTTGAGTCCCTTTTAGCAGGATAGTTTATTTGTATTAAGTTGTTTTTGCTTTGTTTATCGAGTTGTTTTTGCTTATCGAGTTGTGTTTTGCCGTTTGTATTTTGTTTGTTGGTCGGTTCATTACCCGATTAAGAACATTGTTTCAATCAAGCACTCTTGGCCAATTAAATTCCATGTACATCTTTATGTAAATGTGGTGCTCATGATGCAAAAATAACAACACTTTTTTTTATAAAAACTGTGAGGTTTTATTTCGATCATGGTTTTTACAAAAAAGAAGTACAAGTTTTTAGAGCAAAATAAAACCTATCAGAAGCTATACAATCTGCTAATGCTACCAAAAAAAAAGAAACTAAGCAAAAGTACAAAAAATCAGCGCCGGTCGCCTCAGGCCCGAAAGGCCCTCTTCGTCATCTTCCTCGGAGGAGAAGACTCTAGGGCACTATCTTCATTAGCGCCGCTGTCTGAATCTGTCTTTGAACCAGAGTCAGAATCGTCTTCGCTCTTTGTCCTAGAACCTGCCTCGGTATCATCACCTCCGCTCTTGGAACCAGAGCCGGCATCGTCTCTGCTCTCTGATGACTTAGAATGCTAACTCGTTGCCTCTTCAGAGTCGTTGGTCTCAACATCGTCATCGCTCAAGATAGGCTCTGGAGGATTGCTCCGGCTTCGGACACCCCTATCTCTGCCTCTCCTCCCTGCTGCTGGAGGAGGTGCTGCTGCCGCTGCTGGTGCACTTGGTATAGTTGGGATCTGAAAGGGCAGTTGTCACATATCAGTTTTAGTATGTGTATCAGATGCAAGCATAGTATGCAAAATGAATGTATGCAGAAGTCAAATACAATGTGCCAATGCAGTGCATTAGTGAAGTTTGGAGAAGACTACAGTTGAAATGCCAGTGTATCAGTGGAAAGATGATAGCAAGAAGTGTGAACTGAAGAAATTACCGGGATACCGTGGAGACCAAGCAGTGTCTCCCTCCTCTGTACCATGCCCATCAATGAGGTTATCAGCTTGAAAGCACCCCTGCGTTTGGACGATCAATGTTCGCAATAAATATATCTGAAATGAAATATGGTGTGCAAATCGTAAAGTATGGTCCATACCTTAGTCGGGGCTCGAACCCCGACAAGCTCATGATTAGCCACTGCAGGCTCAATCGGGACCTAGTAAGCCACTCCGATATGCCGCCAACATGTAAGTGTGGTAGGAAGCTCTGGCCAACGGGGTCTTCTGCCCCTTACGAGAAGCCCCTCTAGCACGGGCTCTGGTCGCCCTGGTCACCCTACGCGCTTTTATCGTTGTAGGAGCCCTCGCCCCTCACCTCCGCGAGCACCTGTCAGAGGTGGCCTGCGATGGGTTTGAATGATGGTCGCTTAGTCGCCCTTTGCCCTGAAGTAGTCAGCATTCAAGCCCACCATAAACAGAGTAACCGCATCAATGGATAGGCTGTCTGCTGATCTCATGGACTCCAGCGGTGCCATCGAAACGATTGGGTCTGGTAAGTTCATGGTCTGTCGAATGAACCGCTCACTCAGGAACCAGGCCCGGCAGATTGGGCTCTCAAGTAGAATGTAGAAGCGAGAAGTGGCCCAGGACCTGGCGTACTGGTCCCGTATCCCAACCGACATCATAGCCCAAGGCTGCCACATGATCTACAAACAGAGAGTGTATAGATTGTTAGTTGCTGTCAGTTGCAAAAGTGAGAACCAGAACAGTGTTAAGGAAAAAATGACTGGGCCACTTCTCGCTTCCGACGTTGGCACCTGTCATCATACCGCCTTGAATAGGGAACTGCTAGTGGGAGCTCCTCCATGGGCTCTGGGGCAAGAGCTGGGAAATAAGCATACACCCACACCTGCAGAGAAAATGCAGTGATATGTGAGAATACAATGTATGAACACACGCAGAAAATGCAAAGCAGAAAGCTCAATGTATAAACAGATACAGAAAGTGCAAAGTAGAAAACACAAGTGCTGAACAGATATGAAGCAGAAAATATAGAGCAGAAAATGTAAAGCGCAAAGAGGCAACTAAAATGCATAACTCCCAGGCTCGCCAGTAGCCTCCGATCAACTTTCCCCTCAGGCGAGAGGTAGGACTCATGTAGCCATAGAGGGTGGCGAGGCCAGCTCCGCCCCAATCATAGAAGCGCACCTGTAGACCCGACTTTCTTCACGCGCCCCCCTTTCGGAATGGCATGAATTGGTCTTCTACAGTTCGGACTCCTGTCACGATTCTGAATCTAATCTCACAAAGTGCAATGTGAGACTGCTAAACACCAAAGAGTCCAATCCGGCAAATCATTTTGGAAAATCAGATTTTAAATTAAATAATGCCAAAACTAGACTGCTTTGCCAGATTGCAAAGTCGCCACCTAAATGTTTTATTTTTGAAAAATTTAGGAAACCCTGACTCGTGCCAAAGGCCACGTGTCCGTCATCACCAAAATTGCCTCGGCTCGGGAACTTGGGTACGAGAGGGGAAGGTCTTGAAATGAGCACCTTCGCTCGCCCAATCAAAGGATCGGCCTCTACTAAGCATGATATGTTGTTTTATAAACCTCATGTGTTTTTATTCTGATTATTAGCTAACTTCACTATGTGACGCACACATATAAGTATAGACTAAGTCGCAAGACTTGGAACGAATTCAACTCATGTTTGTCTTCGAAAATGGTTTGAAAGTGCCACTCGCAAGTGGGCTAAAGCGCGGTTTTGCCACCCTTAAGTGGGCTTACAACATGATTTGCCACTTCGCAAAGTGGGCTTAAAACTCATATTTATCGAATTGTCCCAATTCAAGCAACAAAGCCTTCACCCACAGGCATTCATGCAGTTAAGCACTTAAGTAAATAGCCTTATGGCAATCATGCTATCATGGCAACACTCACACTCATACAAGTATGCTAAAGCGTAACACTTACAGTGTACTCCGAGCCAAAACAAAAACTAGTTAGAAATATGCATGATCCTAACTATGCAAAATGCTTAATGCAACACATGCAATAATGCAACTAAATAGGCTCGGCTATCTAAGATGGCATATGAATGCAACGATTTGATACACGTATTCAAATAAGTATTGAAATACGATGCAGTTTGAATGATGCGCCGAGCCTGGTGCATGCAAGACAAATGAATGATGCAAACATGCAAGCATAAGGTATACTAATCGAAACGTGCCCTAAAACTAACCATTGAAAGCGGTTAAGTAAAAGGGAGAAAGAAGTGGGGTTAGAAGACATGCACACACACGCACACTCAGCATTGCGCCCTCTCGACAGAGGGTCCGAATAAATAAGCTAAGCTACACTAAGCTAAGCTAATTATTACAAAACAATTAATTAACTATTCTAGCTAATTAATTACAAACCAAATTGAATTTGAATAACTAGTTACACAAACTAATTAATTACAAAACGAATTAAATAACTAGTTATGCTAAGCTATTTAAAACAGTTTAAATAAAGCGAGTAAACGGCCACGTAGGCGAGGGAGACATGCATGCTCGATTGCGTCCTCCTGAAAATCCACCGCCTTGCCTTTGGATGCCTCTATTTGCACTTTCTTTTGATCTCTGAATAACACACCAAATAACAGACTGCTTCTGCTCCACCTCAGGAACACTTTGAACAAATTTTCAACTGGTGGCCGGTCGGCTACCATAGGTGGCTGTCGGCCACTACCACTAGCCGGTCGACCATTATTTGTGGCTGTCGGCCACCACTGGTGGTCGGTCGGCCTCCCTTTCCCTGGAATTCTCCTTTTTGCTGCAATGGAGAGTAAACAGAGGCAAAACAGTGTATTCTCACACAATATATGTACCATTACCCTCTTTATTCTTGGCTCTCAAGCCACCAACCAAGCATTTTCAATGCATGATGGCCAAAGAGTCAAGCTTGTACAAAGTCAATGAATGCACAAATAAGACTCTAAGTACCACCACCCTATCATGCATGATCAAGGGTGATGTCACGACCCAAACTCGCCCCTATGGGTTTAGCATCGCAACCGGCCAGTAATCCGAGATTACTGAAGGCTTGCTTAACAGTAATGACAGTAATACAGAGTAAAGGGGCTGGCGGAAGCCAAACAGTAAATAAAAGATGTCCAATGAGCCGTGAAAACCTGAATGCAGAAAGACTTTATGCACAAGTCACATTGATAAATAAAATATATATACATACGTCATATACACAAACATCCTGGTTAGGGACTAAATCCCTTCACCATATCCGTACAGTCAAGTCTTATTCAGTTAATACATAACAGAGACAGAGGGTAAATCTGAAACACCCCAAAAGCAGCCTTAGCTTGGTAGCACTTGGAACCTCGAGGTGAGGCACGATGGTTGGCTTGACAAAACAAGAGCTTAACCCGACGCTCTTAGCTTCGGTTCGGTGCCTGGACACCTACATATAAATATGAACAGTGAGCTAAAGCCCAGTGAATAACAAATACGTAAAAGGGTTAAGAATGGATGTCCTTTCAGTAATTAAAATAGTCAGTTACACCAGTAAATCAGTTATTCGATCAGTGGCTCATTTTCCATGCCATAACAATTATTTAGAAACCATAGTAGTCATATGTGATACATCCAATAGCAAAACAGTATAGTGGTCTTAAAAGACCGAACAGTCAGTTGATGGCCATCAATCAGTGAACAGTAGTGGTCCCAACATTGGAACCAATAGAGGTCTCTGTAACAGTAGCAGTAACAGTAACAGTAAGTTGCTAAGGATGCCACGGATACAGTTTACAAATAGGAAAAACATTCATTCAGTAAACGATGTCATTTCAGAAAACAGTACAGTTGACCATTTAGAAAATAATAATAATTGAACATATCTTTGCAACATTGTTACTCACAGAGTACTGGGCTATAGGCAGGCTAATGAGCGTCCTCGGATGCTAACCCTACACAGTTGTAGAATGAACACACACTAAGTTACACACTTAGGATTAATAGCTTAGCCCCTTAAACTTGACTTGGTGTGGTTCTATAACATTATCCTTATTAAGATGCCTTAAACATAGCCTAGGAATGCCTAGGATGAAATGAGGATGCAAAAATGCACTTTAAAACACTTTTCAAAATTTGCTGAAACAGGGGTCCATGCTCGAGCGGACATTCAGACAAAGGAGCTCCGCTTAAGCGTGACTTTCCTCGCTCGAGCGGACTGCAAACTCATGAAAAAGTACTGGATACACAATTTTCACGCTCGATGGGCGCTCGACCTCCACTCGAGCGTGAGACTCAAACCCTCGCTCGAGCGTGAATTCTCTCGCTCGAGCGGACTACAAAACACATGAACTTCTGGGCATATGCATTTCATGCTCGAGCGTGACTTCCTACGCTCGAGCGGAAGTGCATGTACTCAGAGTGTACACTCGAGCGTGAAGTCTTCCGCTCGAGTGTAAATCCAAAATCTGGAATTTCCAAATTGATCCTCAAGCACAAAACTCAACTTTTAAAGCTTCAAATTGGATTTTTCTGGGCTAATTTTTTGGAAAACACTTGAAAACCCATACTACAACATGTTTTGAAGATCATTTTGTAAAATCAAACCCAAAGGTAAGCCAATTGAACACAAATTTCAAAGAAACTTGAAGTGCGATACAAGAACTTAACATGCATGAGTTCTAATGAATTCCAATGCTCCAAAACATGAGCAAATGCAAGATTTGAACTCTAAAACATGGTGAATTGATGGGCTACAACCAAAAAATGGACATGCATGTTGAAATCCTCATGAAAACAACCTCAAAAGTCAAGAATGTGTACATGCATGCATGAATTAGCTCTCAAACCAACTCTTTAAATCAATTCTTGACTCTAGTCTCCAAATTTCTATGAAACATGCAAGAAATAACTTAATTTCACAATCAAGAGGATGAATCTCCTACCTTAGGTCTAGAATTCCAAGTGTGCTAGCTCAATTTTGCAAATTCTCCTCAATTCCTTCTAATTCTCCAAGCAACTCTCAAATGAAATCAAGTTTCTCCTATCTCTCTCTCTCTCTCTCTCTCTCACGGTTTTGGTCTAAGTAAATGGCTGAAGAGATGATATGAAATGCAACAATAAAGTCCAAACAAAGTTATAGAAAATGGCCACTCAATGGCAATTTGGTAGTAAATGCAAATTAATGTAATTTAACTTTATTTATTCTATTTTAATCATTCCAAATTGAATTTTAATTAAACCTACCATAAAATCACATAAATCCTAATTAGCACAAAACACTAGTCAATTTCTGGTTCGGTCGCCGATAAGACCTTCAATTTGCAATTCGAAGCCAAAACATGAATAGATCGTTAAATGACAAACAGATAGAAGTGCAATTAAAGCAACATACTCATGCATTCAGTTCAGAATTTCAGCTTAATCAATTACTTATCATGCTCAATCACAATTTAACACTAATCAGAGGTAAGGGTTGTCACAGTCTTCCCCTCTTAAAAGAGTTTGGTGAATTAGGTCCATCAGTTTTGCTGGAGATATCCTGAATTGTTCCCCCTGAATCTAGTGTTCTTCCAAAATGAAGGCAATCCGAGTTTGGAGGACCAAACTCTTTTAAAGGGGGAAGACTGTGACAAAGTGGTATCAGAGCGATACCCAAGCACGAGTTATACCGCACACATGTGTCCAAATAAGCTATAGGATGTCCTAGAAAAGTAATTAGGGCATTGGATGAGTATGAAAAAAGTATGTGTGGCCATGATATGAATATATGTGCTAATGTGCTTAAGTCAGCAACTTCCTATGTTTATTATTACCATATTGCCTATAGTGAAATGGATAACGCAAGAAATGCCGATGAATCTGAATCATCTGAGGCAAGAATGGCAAGGTTAGAAAGAACAGTAGAACTGTTGACCGAGGCCCTAAGGCAACAGCAGAATCAACAGCCCCCACCTCCTCCAGTACAGCCAGAATCGAATGTTAATGATGATATAATCGCTTTGACACAGAAGTTCAGTAAAATGAAACCACCATCATTCCAAGGAGGCCTTGAACCATTAAAGGCCGAAGCATGGGTTCTGGAAACTGAAAAGTTGTTTGAAGTATTTCCGTGTTCTGAAGCACACAAAGTGTTACTGGCCACCTTCACCTTACAAGAAGAGGCTAGACGGTGGTGGATGTTTGTTCGTGACACCAACAATACCATGACTTGGGCTCAATTTAAAGAAGCCTTCTTTGAAAAGTACTTCCCTCAGTGTGTCAGAGATCGTAAGGTGACTAAATTTGAACAGTTGAAACAAGGTACCATGTCCGTAGCAGAGTATGAATCAAAATTCACTGAACTTGCTAGATATGCACCACACATGGTGGACACTGATTATAAAAAGGCCAGGAAGTTTGAAGGCGGGCTCAATGTAGAAATACTTGATCGAATCAATGTCTTGAGACTGCTTTAATATGTGGATGTTCTTGACCGAGCAATAATAGCTAAGTCAAATATTGAAACATTAAAACAGACTGAAACACCATCGATTGAGTGGCGCGGTAAGAGACGGGGTTTTAAGTTTAAGAAAGACCGAAATAACTCATCGAATAAAAAGCAAAATACAGGGTCAACGACCAGCTCTAGTCAAGGAAACAATTCCATACTACCCTGCTCTGAATGTGGTAAAAGGCACAAGGGGGTTTGCTATAAAATTTCTGGTGCTTGTTACCGGTGTGGCAAGGTGGGCCACATGGTCAAAGATTGCCCTTCCGCTTCTCAAGGCAATAGTAAAGTTGCTAGTGCCGCAATATCAACTGTCACACCAAAACCCAATCCCAAAGCGACTGGAAAAGAGCCTTTAAGGCAAGGCCGAGTGTTCGCACTTGTACCGGGAGATGTGCAGAATACCGAGACAGTTATGTCAGGTATACTCTCAATCTGTGCTCAAAATGCTTATATTCTGATTGATTCGGGGTCTACACATTCATTTGTCTCGCATGCTTTTTCACGAAAATTAGATAGACCATTGGAACCCATGAACTATTTGCTAGTTGTATCTTCACCCGCTGGGGGATCCATGACTTGTGCTTATGTGTATCCTGCATGTGAGGTCACTGTCGGGGATGTACATTTGTATATTGATTTACTGCCTTTGAACATTGATCACTTCGATATAATTTTGGGAATGGACTGGTTAACAAAATATCATGCTACCATAGACTGTGTAACGAAACAAGTTGTTTTCCGTCCACCTGGTTTTCCTGAATTCGTATTTAACGGAGTTGGTGTAGTACCTCCCCCATATCTGATTTCGTTCATGAAAGCATTCAAATTAATCAAAAAAGGATGTAAAGGGTACCTATGTTGTATATTGACTGTACCTACTGATACTAAAGCTAATGTGGACAGTATTCCTATAGTCAGAGAATTCCCAGATGTTTTTCCAGATGATTTGCCAGGGGATTTGATTGATAGGGAGATAGAGTTCACTGTTGAAGTGTTATCGGGTACACAACCAGTTTCTAAAGCTCCGTATAGAATGGCCCCTACCGAATTGAAGGAACTAAAAATTCAGCTGCAAGAATTGTTAGATAAGAAGTTCATCAGGCCCAGTACTTCGCCGTGGGGCGCACCAGTTTTATTTGTGAAAAAGAAAGATGGCTCACTAAGACTCTGCATTGACTACCGTGAATTGAACAAGGTAATAGCGAAAAACAAATATCTATTGCCTCGTATTGATAATTTGTTTGACCAATTGCAAGGTGCCCAGGTTTTCTCCAAAATTGACCTTAGATCCGGATACCACAAGCTGAAAGTCAAACCAAAGGACATTGAAAAGACTGCCTTCCGAACGAGGTACGAACATTATGAATTTCTTGTTATGCCTTTCGGAGTTACTAATGCACCTGCTGCTTTTATGGACCTTATGAATAGAATTTTCAAACCATTCCTCGATGAATTTGTGGTTGTTTTTATAAATGATATTTTGATTTATTCCAAGAGTAAGGAAGAGCATGAACGTCATTTGAGAATTTCTTTACAGACCTTAAGAGAACAGAAACTGTATGCAAAACTGTCAAAGTGTGAGTTTTGGCTTGATAATGTTATGTTTTTGGGACATGTAATTAGTAAGGATGGCATCTCAGTGGACCCACAGAAAATTGAAGCAGTGGTGAATTGGCCTAGACCGACTAATGTCACTGAAGTTCGAAGTTTCTTAGGCTTAAACGGATACTACAGGAGGTTTGTAAAAGACTTCTCCAAAATTGCTCTGCTATTGACCCAATTGACTCAAAAGGGGATATCATTTGACTGGACAGACCAGAGAGAATCAGCTTTCCAAGAATTAAAGACCCGACTTGTAATTGCACCGATTCTCACCCTACCCTCAGGTACAGATGGATTTACTATTTTTAGTGATGCTTCTTATAAGGGTTTGGGATGTGTAGTAATGCAGAATAGTAAGGTGATTGCGTATGCTTCCCGACAATTGAGACCACATGAGAAGAACTACCCTACTCATGATTTAGAACTTGCCGCAGTGGTTTTAGCATTGAAAATCTGGCGTCACTACCTATATGGGGCAACATGTGAGGTGTACACCGATCACAAGAGCTTAAAATACTTCTTTACACAGAAAGAGTTGAACATAAGGCAGCGAAGGTGGTTAGAACTGATAAAAGACTATGACTTGCAAATTTTGTACCATCCGGGGAAAGCTAACACCGTTGCTGATGCACTTAGCCGGAAATCAATTAGGAATTTGGCCTGTTTACTCACCGGACAGAAAGAACTGTTGTGTGATCTTGAGAAATTTGAAGTTGAGATTGTTTTATGAGAACAATGTGGGACATTGGCTACTATTTCTGCCCAGCCGGCACTTATTGAGGAGATAAAAGAGAAACAGCACCAAGGTGACTTTCTGAAAAGGATCATTGATGAACGGGAATCTAAACCGAGGCCGGACTTTAAATTTGAAAACAATGTATTGAAATTTCAGGGAAGGTTGTGTGTACCAAATGATCCGGAACTGAAGAAGCGAGTTTTGCAGGAAGACCACAATTCAAAACTCTCCATCCATCCGGGAAATACAAAAATGTACCAAGACTTGAAACTTAATTTTTGGTGGCCGGGAATGAAGAAAGAAATTGCCGATTTTGTGTCGAAATGTCTACATTGCCAACAAGTTAAATCTGAACATCAACGACCTGCAGGCTTACTTTGGCCTTTACCTATACCGGAGTGGAATGGGAACATATCACTATGGACTTCATTGTCGGATTACCTCGCTCCAGTAAAGGTATGGATTCAATTTGGGTTATTTTTGATCGATTGACTAAATCTACTCACTTCTTACCTGTCAAAACAATCTATAATGTGGACAAATTGGCTACAATTTATATTGATGAGATTGTTAGACTGCATAGAGTGCATGTATCTATTGTTTCTGATATGGACTCGAAGTTTACATCGAGATTTTGGCAAAGTCTACAGACAGCGTTGGGTACCGAACTAAGACTGAATAGTGCATACCATCCTCAGACAGATGGCCAGTCAGAAAGAACCATTCAGACTCTGGAAGACTTACTGCGTATGTGTGTTCTTGATTTCCAAGGAAATTGGGAAAGCCATTTACCTTTAACTGAATTCGCCTACAACAACAATTTTCACTCGAGCATTGGTATGGCGCCTTTCGAGGCTTTGTATGGTAGAAAATGCCGATCTCCTATTTGCTGGGCAGAAGTTGGAGACGAGCCATTACTTGGGCCTAAGATTGTACATGAAACTACAGAAAAAGTGAAACTAATTCAACAGAGATTGAAAACCGCACAAAGCTGACAAAAAAGTTATGCAGATGTCCGAAGGCGAGACAGGGAATACGAAGTGGGTGATCATGTTTTTGTTAAAGTGACACCAATGAAAGGACAGACTCGTTTTGGAGTCAAGGGTAAGCTAGCACCGAGATATGTTGGGCCGTATGAAATCATTGAAAAGATTAATCCAGTGGCGTATCAAGTAACGCTTCCTCCTGAAATTGAGCATATGCATAATGTCTTCCATATTTCGATGTTGTGGGATTATCTTCGGGATCCCTTCCATGTTATTGAGCCTACCCGTGTAATGCTAAGTGATGACTACACTTATGAAGAACGGTCTATTCAGGTTGTAAACCGACGAATCAAGAAGTTGAGAAATAAAGAAATCCCGTTAGTGAAAGTGGATTGGCAAAACCATGGTGGCGTCTATGCCACTTGGGAAAGGGAAGACGATATGATGAAGAGATATCCTAAATTGTTCCCCCTGAATCCAGTGTTCTTCCAAAATGAAGGTAATCCGAGTTTGGAGGACCAAACTCTTTTAAGGGGGGAAGACTGTGACAACCCTCACCTCTGATTAATGTTAAACTGTGATTGAGCATGATAAGTAATTGATTAAGCTAAAATTTTGAACTAAATGCATGAGTATGTTGCTTTAATTTCACTTCTATCGGTTTGTCATTTAACGATCTGTTCATGTTTTGGCTTCGAATTGCAAATTGAAGGCCTTATCGCCGACTGAACCAGAAATTGACTAGTGTTTTGTGCTAATTAGGATTTATGTGATTTTATGGTAGGTTTAATTAAAATTCAATTTGGAATGATTAAAATAGAATAAATAAAGTTAAATTACATTAGTTTGCATTTACTACCAAATTGCCATTGAGTGGCCATTTTCTACAACTTTGTTTGGACTCAATTGTTGCATTTCATATCATCTCTTCAGCCATTTACTTAGACCAAAACCGTGAGAGAGAGAGAGAGATAAGAGAAACTTGATTTCATTTGAGAGTTGCTTGGAGAATTAGAAGGAATTGAGGAGAATTTGCAAAATTGAACTAGCACACTTGGAATTCTAGACCTATGGTAGGAGATTCATCCTCTTGATTGTGAAATTAAGTTATTTCTTGCATGTTTCATAGAAATTTGGAGACTAGAGTCAAGAATTGATTTAAAGAGTTGGTTTGAGAGCTAATTCATGCATGCATGTACACATTCTTGAATTTTGAGGTTGTTTTCATGAGGATTTCAACATGCATGTCCATATTTTGGTTGTAGCCCATCAATTCACCATGTTTTAGAGTTCAAATCTTGCATTTGCTCATGTTTTGGAGCATTGGAATTCATTAGAACTCATGCATGTTAAGTTCTTGTATCGCACTTTAAGTTTCTTTGAAATTTGTGTTCAATTGGCTTACCTTTAGGCTTGATTTTACAAAATGATCTTCAAAATATGTTGTAGTATGGGTTTTCAAGTGTTTTCCAGAAAATTTGCCCAGAAAAATCGAATTTGAAGCTTTAAAAGTTGAGTTTTGTGCTTGAAGATCAATCTAGAAATTCCAGATTTTGAATCCACGCTCGAGCGGAAGACTTCACGCTCGAGCGTACACTCTGAATACATGCACTTCCGCTCGAGCGTGACAGTGTAGGAAGTCACGCTCGAGCATGAAATGCATATGCCCAAAAGTTCATGTGTTTTGTAGTCCGCTTGAGCGAGAGAATTCACGCTCGAGTGAGAGTCCGAGTCTCACACTCGAGTGGAGGTCGAGCGCCTATCGAGCGTGAAAATCGTGCATCCAGTACTTTTTCATGAGTTTGCAGTCCGCTCAAGCGAGGAAAGTCACGCTCGAGCGGAGCTCCTTTGTCTGCATGTCCGCTCGAGCGTAGAAAACCACGCTCGAGCATGGACCCCTGTTTCAGCAAATTTTGAAAAGTGTTTTAAAGTGCATTTTTGCATCATCATTCCATCCTAGGCATTCCTAGGCCATGTTTAAGGCATCTTAATGAGGAGAATGTTATAGAACCACACCAAGTCAAGTTTAAGGGCCTAAGCTATTAATCCCAAGTGTGTAACTTAGTGTGTGTTCATTCTACAACTGTGTAGAGTTGGCATCCGAGGACGCTCATTAGCTTGCCTATAGCCCAGTGCTTTGTGAGTAACGATGTTGTAAAGATATGTTCAATTATGATTATTTTCTGAATGGTCAATTGTACTGCTTTCTGAAATGATATCGTTTACTGAATGAAGGTTTATCCTATTTGTAAACTGTATCCGTGGCATCCTTAGTGACTTACTGTTACTGTTGCTGCTATTGTTACAGAGATCTCTGTCGGTTCCAATGTTGGGACTACTACTGTTCACTGATTGATGGCCATCAACTGACTGTTCGGTCTTTTAAGACCACTATACTGTTTTGCTATTGGATGTACCACATATGACTACTATGGTTTCTAAATAACTGTTATGGCATGGAAAATGAGCCACTGATCGAATAACTGATTTACTGGTGTAACTGACTGTTTTAATTACTGAAAGGACATCCATTCTTAACCCCTTTACGCATTTGTTATTCACTGGGTTTTAGCTCACTGTTCATATTTATATGTAAGTGTCCAGGCACCGGACGGAAGCTAGGAGCATCGGGTTAAGCTCTTGTTTTGTCAAGTCAACCATCGTGCCTCACCTCGAGGTTCCAAGTGCTATCAAGTTAAGGCTGCTTTTGGGGTGTTTCAAATTCACCCTTATTATGTATTAACTGAATAAGACTTGACTGTACGGATATGGTGAAGGGATTTAGTCCCTAACCAGGATGTTTGTGTATATGATGTATGTATATATATTTTGTTTATCAATGTGACTTGTGCATAAAGTCTTTCTGCATTCAGGTTTTCATGGCTCATTGGACATATTTTATTTACTATTTGGCTTCCGCCAGCCCCTTTACTCTGTATTATTGTCATTACTGTTAAGCAGGCCTTCAGTAATCTTGGATTACGGGCCGGTTGCGATGCTAAACCCATAGGGGCGGGTTTGGGTCGTGACAGGTGACGACAACCAAGAAATGTGACACGTTTCATCACTTTAAGTATGAAACGTCCCACACTTCTTGTTTTTTGGATTAACGTCCGATCCAAACACATGCAATGCAACACAACATGCTTATCTTAGTCATGTTTTACTTGTCCAATTATTATTTACACATTTTAGCATTACCAAGTCATTCTTTAATCAGTTAAGTCCAAAATGAGTGTCCTCTAATGAGAGAGGGGTCAACCAAAGGATGGTTTAAGACATGGGAGAGATCATGCCTTTGGCTAGGAGGAACCCTCATAAAAGGGTTAAAGCCATTGAGCACAAGCTCTATCTCAAGCTTAAACACAACCCTAAGGCTAACCAACCCTCAAAACAAATGGAAAAATGAAGAAATGAGGAAGGTTGCAGACTTTTCAGTGCTGATATGGCATGGAAAATAGTGCTACAACACGCAAGCAACACATGCACAACATGTTAAGGACCAAAAGCATTAAAGCTAGTGAAGAGCATTACACTAGAGGCATGTAATATCAAGTTTAAATGACCAAACCAGCTCTGGACAGAGCTTAAATATGACAAAACAGTGGCTAAAACATGCTGGAATTGAAGCACAAAAAGCTATAAAAACATGCTCATATGTTGGCTCGCAAGGTAGGCTTAAAACACAACTCTCAAAAGCAAAGAAAAAGTGAAGTATGTGAGAGTATGACAGAGCTATGTACACTGAAATCATATGCTAAATGATGCTATACCATGCAATCATCTCAAGCAAAGCATGTTAGAGGCCTTAAATCACTAAGCTAGTGAAGACATTTGCACTATAACTATACAAAACAAGGCTCACAAGGGACAAACACTTTAAAACAGTCCTAAAACATGCTTGAAGTATGCTAAAAAAAGCTAGAATGAGAGGCTAACACATAACACAAACTAGACTATTAAGCACCATTGCACTACAAGCATACAAAGCAAGCCTCAAGTGGCCAAACCAGCTCAAAACAGAGCTTAGACAAGTCAAAAAAAGTAGCAAAAACATGCTGAGATCAAGTCACAAAATGGTATAAAAACATGCTCACATGTTAGGCTATCTATTCATGCAAACAAGACACAAGGAGGGGATGCCAACCCCTCCTATTTTGGACCTCAAAACATGGTTTTTGTCACTGAAAAACCTCTGAGTTTCAGTGGTAAAAGGGCCCAAAAAGTTTGATTTGAAGGTGATGAGAAATGGTGTAAAAAGCTTCACAAGCCAAAGAACCAAAAGGAGGGACAACCCCCTAACTCACAAAGGCCCAAACCACCATTTTTAGGACTGAAAAACAGAGGTTTTTACAGTTGAAAACCAGCTCAAAAACAGTGTAAAAAGATGGCAAAACAAGTTATGCAAAACAAGCTTTAAAGGTAAGTCTTATACCTCTTGAGCTAAGCACACTTTAGGCACAAAGAAGGCACCAAATCAAGCTAAAATCACCTTCTAAAGCTCAAAGACAGTCCCAAGGAATCTCAACCCAATGGTGGTCAAGTTTGATCAAGGATGTCTAGGCAAACTAGAAGTGTTTCTCTACTTGTATGCACAAAATGGCAAGAGATAGACAAATCTAGAGAGAGAGGATTGTAGAGAGAGAGGCTCCCAAACTTTCTAACCTTCCAAAATGAGAGATATGGCTTCCATATATAGCAAAAATACAAGCCTTGGTCGAAAATATCAAGATAAAAATATCTGAAGCAGTGTATGACTGCTGGAGGAGAAATATCTACAAATTCTTAGCTTTCTGGGCATTTGTGGCCGACCAGCCACTAATGGTGGCCAAAAAGGATCACTTCTGGCCGACCTATGGCCAGCAAGCTCCATTTGTGGCCGTTACACTTCCCCAAAGGCCGACAACAAAAACTGATTCTGGCCCTGACTTCAAACAGGCATAACTCCTTCATTGGGACTCCTTTTTAAGTCATTCTTGAGCCTAAACAGCAGCCCCGGAAGTCTTATTTCCAATGGTGGTAGTGTCACATCAAAATTCCGAATGTGCTAAGAGATATCCCTCTTTTAGTGAAGACTGCTCAATTTCGGTCCAACCGGATTGAAGTCTAACTTCAACCAGCCATATCTCCCTCATCTGGACACGGCTTTAAGAGATTCTTGAGTGAAAAATGAAGCCCCGGAAGTCCACTTTCCAACGGTGGTAGCCTCATAGCTGAAATCCAAGTGTACAAATGGATAGGCCTAATTTGGCGAAGGCCGCTCGATTCTCTCTCAACTATTTATGCCCAACTTCTTCCCCAACTTGTTTTCTTCCCTCTCCTCCAATTTTATTCAACCCCAAACCACTAAACAAGATGTTTTAAAGATTTTTTCCAAAGAGTTCACCTCTCTTTCATTCATTTCCACTTTGTCCTTGCTCAGTTTACCGAAAAGCGCAACATTTAACGAAATACGAGCCTCAGAATATCATAGAAACTTTTTTTTTTCAAAAATGTTTTGAAAGAGAGGGTTTTAAGGTCTAAAATCTTTTTGGTCAAAATCATTTTGGTCCAAAAAGCGGTATAAGGTTCAGATTTGACGCTCTCCTTGCCAAAGAAACCGAACATTTGCACTGCACAACTTTCGCCACCAAGTAAACAATCAGTGGCGCCCAAGTCTTAAGGACGGTCAAAAATGGGGTGTCTACAACACCCAAGGAAGGGTCACCAGGGCACTCAACAGATATAAGCCCACGGTGTTCTACCTGTTCGAAAACAAGGTGGTACCGAAGACAAACATCAAAGAACCCCTGGCATACTGCTTTATCTCCTCTACTATCTCGGGCTCGCTCCATCAAAATCGCTCAGCGAACTAGCTTTGTTTGACCATAGCTGTCCGATACAAGGGTGGACGCGCTCCTAGTAGCTCGATTCAAACGGTCTCCCACTCCTCCATGTCTGTGTCGAACGGGATCGATCACCCTCTACGCCTAAGCCGGTGATCATGGAAAAGTCGTAGGGAGTCATCGTCATATCCCTGACAATGGAAAAGTGGAAGGAATTGGTAGTATCCCACTACCTCTCCACAAGGGCTCTCAAAAGAAGACGGTTAGCGGTGACTTGCGTCAAGCCATAGCAGAAGAGGCCAAAGCCAAACTTGTCCACAATGTCAGGAACTCCAGCATGGAGCTCGTCGTACCAATCTTGTGCAGTCGTGGCTCCGTACCCTCCGAAGGCACGAGAGTCACCCTGTGGCAAAGAACAAATTAATCAGATAAGGCAGTGATAAAAGTACAGTTAGATAAAAGGCAGTGCAAGAAATGCAAGTAAAGAAAGACAGGAATGCATGAAAACAGAACTCATACCTCAATGGCAATGGATGAAAGGTGAGAAGCCGGCTTCCTCAGCAGGAGGTCCTCCGGTACACCGAGAACAAAGTCGCTAAAGCACCTAATGCCACCGGTTGGCAAGATATGGATGCGGGAATGGCACCTCGTTGGATCAAAAGGGCGTACCATCAACGGTAGCGGCTCTGGCTCCACCTCAGGCTCAAACTCTACTTCAAGGTCGGCCTCGATGCCCTGAGCCGCCTCACCAGCTTTGGTGACGACAAGCTCTTCTGCCTCAGCAACAGGTGGAAATACAGGGGGAAGCTCTGGAAAAGCCCTATCATGTGGTGAATCATTTGCCATCTGGAAAATGGGTGAAAAGTAGGTGAAAAATGGTGAAAAATGGATAAATTTGGAAAAAGTCAACCCTAGGAGAGAGAAAATGGGAGAAAAAGTCAAAGCCGAAAAAAGTTCACTAAACTCGAGAGAAACTTGAGAGGAACAAGCCTAGAAGGGTGAAAATGAAGAAAAAAGTGTCGAAACCAAAATTCAATCGGTTCAAAGTGAAGAGAACTAAGAGGGTTTAGCGAATAAAGTTTGTGTGGGGCGTTGAAAAATGCATAAAAAGCTCGGATCTAGAGCGGGAAAGTGTTTAGAGAGAGAGGGAAGAGATTTTCGGACATGATGTTATGTGGAAATGAAGTGTGGATACCTATACTTAAAGACTCGTGCATGAAAAGTCAATTTTGCCCCGAATTGCCATCGGTGGCTGGCATGTGGCCGGCAAGGCTCATTGGTGGCCAGAAACACTCTTTGATGGCCGGTAGCCTCCTCTTATGGCCAGCTGGTGGCCGGTGGCCTCCCCCTAAGTCCTGATGTTGTTTTGTGTTTTTATTTCCCAAGAGTTGTAAGGAAGGTTCATTGAACGAGGTGTATCCTTTTTAAACATATTGCAATCCTTCCGAGAGGTAACTCGGAGGTGCCTTCAAGTTTACTTGATTTAGGCTTTTGTTCTTTTCTGTTACATAGATTGTGCATTGCATATGGCATATGTGTCTCACATCATTTATATTTCGTATAAAACATGCTTTGGTTGTTCATTTTGCATGGAACATGCGCTCTCATTATTTCAATTTATGATCTTATGTGCTTTGTGCATCTATCGCACTTGTTCACTTTGTGCATCTATCGCACACCCCTCAGTTTTATCTCAAGATATGCGAAGCGCGGCCCTAGGCAGGTTTCATCTCGGGACACGTGAAACGAGACCCCAAGTGGCTTTCTCTTATCTCAGGACGCGCAAAGCGTGGCCTTGGGCAGGTTTCATCTCGGGATGCGAGAAACGCGAGCCCGAGCGACTTTCTTTTATCTCAAGATGCGTGACGTGTAGCCCTGGGCAGATTTCATCTCGGGACGTGTGAAACGCGACCCTGAGCGGTTTTGGTTCTTAGTTTCTCAAGATGCGTGAAACATAACCCTGAGCGGTGTTTTCTTTTCCCGTCTTTTGTTTTGGCATGGTTAGAGTGTGGTTTTATCTTTTTGTATCGAACCTGTCTTGGTTCTAAGCTTGAAGCTGCTCATTCATATGTTATTATCTTGTTATCTTGCTTATTGCATCTTGTTATTACTTATTGCATCATCTTGCATGATCATAAGTTTTCAAAATAGCCAGCTTCGCGCAGTGTGTGAGTCTAGCTTTCAAAGTTGCATTGTGCATATCATTTGCATTTTGCCCCAAAACTACGCTGGTTTGATTTCTTGCAAAGGGATACGTAGGCAGCCTGCTGGCCCAACCATTTATTTCTGTCTTGATTGTTTGTCCAAGTCTTACGGCCTTGTCAAAACGGGTCGTCTTCAGACTTTAACATTCACTCACGTCATTTCATAACTCCGAGTTCTGTCAAAGAGGGGCAACTATAGACACCTTATTTTTTACGACCCTTACGACTTGGACATCATTGCATGCACACCCGATGATGAGTTTATATGCTCATCAAGTGCTTGAAGTGCTTAGCGGAATACCACAGCTTTGAGCCTTTTAAACCTTGCACCTATTTTGGACCAAACCCTGTGTTCTTCAAGCCTGCAGCTTCTGGTATTAGGCTACTGGCCATCACTTTTGGGCTGCTAGCCACTGATGTGGCTTGCTGGCCACCAGTGATGGCCGGCTGGCTACCAGTTTCTTTTACAGATATTTTGTGCTAGCTGTGCCAGCTGTTTACATAGATGCATGCATCTGCATCCACGTGTAGGGCTGAATATCCTTGTAGGGAATTCATGTTTTCTATATATAGGAGACCCCTCTCTCATGTTTTAAGGTTAGAAAAATTTTGAGATCAAAATTTTTCCTCTCTTTCTACAATTCTCTCTCTCTAGCAAATTTCTATACTTTTGCCTACAAATTCCTAAACTTTGCCTATACACCCTTAACCAATCCTTCTTATCTTTGAGCTGAGGTATTTTTAAGCTTGGTTTGAGCTCTTGAAGGGTGTGTTGTCTTGGTTTTGTTACTTGAATTGTTTCTTCTCTTCAAAAGGTATAAGGCTTTGCCTATTTGCTTGCTTTTTCTACTATTATTCTTGATGTTTTCCAACTGATTTTGAGCTGTAAAACTTTTATATTTTTGGGCTGAAACTTAGGTTCTAAGGCCATTAAAGGTTGAGGGGTGTTCTACTCTTCTCTATACCTTGTTTTGAAGGCCTTTTCCCTTGTGTTTCTCACTCTTTTACTATCTTTTTCTAAGCTTTTAATCACTAATTTTCAGAGCTTTTTCAGTGGCCAAAATCATGTTTTGAAATCCAAATTTGGAGGGGTTAGCATCCCCTCCTTGTGTCTTGCTTACTAGCCTAGTTTATGCCAAGTTTTAGCATATTAATCTAGCTATTTTTAGCTCAATTCTAGCATGTTTTAGGACTTGTTTTAGACTTTTTAAGCACTGTTTTGGGCTGTTAGTTGCATTTGTTTTGCATGCTTGTAGTGTAATTGTCCTCATGAGTTTGGTGTTCTAGGCCTTAGACACCATCTCATTTGAGTTAATGGCATTTATTTATGCTTTTCTCACTCATTTTCAGCTCTAATAATCTCTGCAACCTCCCTCCTTTCTTGGCTTTTGTTTTGCTTTGAGAGTTGTTTCAAGTCTCTTGTTCTTTTAAGCATGAGATTGAGGTTGTCATGCTTAATGGTTTAATCCTTTTTAGGGGTTCATTACCAATGGTATGATATCTCTTTCATGCCTAAAACAACTCTTGGTTTGAGCCCTTTTTCCATTAGAGGACTTAAACTCACCTTTTAGACTCAATTGATTAAAGAATGGTTGGTAACCTAAAATAGGGTAATAAAATTGAGGCTAAAATGGTGAAAGATAATAATTTGGCTATGTTCAATCGGACGTTAATTGAACATGTGGAACTTGGACCATTTCATACTTGCTAGTGATGAAATGACTCAAGTTTCCAAGGTCACCACTTCCCTTGATCTTTCATGATAAGGAGGTGGTTTTGAGAGTCTCATTTTCATTGCATTTATTGAACTTGCACACTTGGTTTCATAAGCCATTATGCAATGAAATTGCATCCATTGATGGTTTGTGAACCAAACTTACTACTCCTTTGATTTGTTCTTGAAAATGAGGGGTAAGTTGTGCAAACAAACCCTTAAAATACCCTGTATATGCTTTGTTTGTCCTCTGTTGCAGCAAGGAGAACTGGGCAGCAGTGGCCGGCAAGTGGCCGGCAGACCACCATTGATGGCTGGCCGGTCGGCTACTGATGCAAAATTCAGCAGTGTATTCTTTAGGCCAAGCAGAGCTGTTCTGGAAGTGGGTAATAGTGTTAGTTTTCTATTGTGCAACAAAGGCTCTCCGAAAGCAAAACAGTGGCTTTTCGGGTAAAAATCAAGCACGCGCATGATCATTCCTTACATTCCGAGCCTGTTTTAGTTTAAAAAATTTAGCTTAGCTATCCGTTCTAATTAATTAGTTGTAGCTAATTAATTTTGATATATGCTGTAACTAATTAGTTAGTTAATTAGTTATTCAATTTCGTTTTGTAATCAATTAGTTAACTAGAATAGTTAGTTTATTTATTGTGTTGTAATAATTAGTTAAATAGTTTAGCTAATTTCATTTGGTTTTGTAATACTTAGCTTAGTTTTAATTAGTTAGTTAATTAGCTTAATTTATTCGGGCCCTCCTTCGTGAGAGCGCAATGTTGTAATAATGTGTATGTCTTCCAACCCCACGTCTTTCTCCCTTTTATTTACTAACTTTCGATGGTTAGTTTACGGACATTACGTTTCGTTTAGCATTCTCCATGTTTGCATCCATTTGTTTTGCATGCACAGAGGCTCGGCGCATCATTCTAACTTGCATTGTTAGTTTAGAAACTTCTTTGAATACGTGCTTAGACCGCATGCTATTTAATTGATTCATATGCCATATTAGTAGCCGAGTCTATTAGTTGCATTTTTGCATGCGTTGCATTAGTTATATTGCATAGTTAGGAATCAAGTATTTTTCTAACTCTTTTGTTTTTTTTGGCTTGGAGTACTAGGTGAGCCTTTACTCGTGTTAGCATATTACATGTGTGTGATTGTTGCCGAAGTTCAGCATGCTTGCCATGAGGCTAATTGTTTAAATGATAAACTGTTTAAATGCTTGTGAATGAAGGCTATTTGCTTGAATTGGAATAATTTGAGCAATGTTCATATGCAATCACTTTTTCAAGTGATACATATTTCGAAATAATTTTCAAAAAAAACATGAATCGAAATGTTGCAATTCTTGCAAATTTTGTCTATACTTGTGTGTGCATCACATAGTAATGCTAGCTTAATAAACCGGAACAAGAGCATATAATGTTGACAAAAATCATATCATGATTAGTAGAGACCGATCTTTGATCGGGCGAGCGGAGGTGCTCGATTTATGACCTTTCCTTCTCGTACCTAAGTTTCCAAGCCGAGACAATCTTGGTGATGACGGACATGTGGCCTTTGGCACAAGTCATAGGTTTCCTAAATTTCCCCAAAACAAAAAATATTTAGGTGACGACTTTGTATCTGGCAAAGCAGTCCATTTTTGGCAATTTGATTCAAAATTGATTTTTCAAAAGATTTGTCAGATTTGGACTCTTTGGTGATTATCAATTTCACATTGCACTTGTGAGATTAGATTCAGAACCGCGAGAGTCCGAACTATAGGGCTTATTTCGAACTTCCAAAAAGGGGGGCGCAAAAAAGTTGAGCTAGAGCCCTTATCAGATTGATTCGATTATAGGCACATAGGCATATCACCTTACAGACATGGCTAGTTGAAGTCTTCCACGACCCTAGAATTCGACCCACTTGCGTAAATTTTATCATTAAACCAACTTGTACAATGTGCTAGCTCATTTTTGTTTCTGTTGCTATGATGTATCTATGTCGTTACTTAACTGTCAATATATAGTACCTTTCTTATCATCGTCTCATTTAGAATGACCAAATAAGCCTCCGAATTTGGAGTACCTCTCATGCATGATCACGTTTGGCCATTACAAAGACTCCGAATTCGGAGCGCCCTTTGTGCTCGGCACGATTGGCCGAATAAGCCTCCGAATTTGGAGCGCCTCTTGTGCATGATCACTTTTGGCCATTATAAAGACTACGAATTCAAAGCGCCCTTCGTGCTTGGCGCGATTGGCTAAATAAGCCTCCGAATTCAAAGTGCCTCTCGAGCATTATCACATTTGGCCATTACAAAGACTCTGAATTCGGAGCGCCCTTTGTGCTCAGCACGATTGGCCAAATAAGCTTTCGAATTCGGAGCGCCCTTCGTGTATGATCACAATGGGCTATTACAAAGACTCCGAATTCGGAGCGCCCTTCGTGCTCGGCATGATTGGTCGAATAAGCCTCCGAATTCGGAGCGCCTCTCGTACATGATCACGTTTGGCCATTACAAAGATTCCGAATTCGAAGCACCCTTCGTGCTCAGCACGATTGGCTGAATAAGCCTCCGAATTCGGAGCGCCCTTCGTGCTCAGTGCAATTGGCCATTACAAAGACTCCGAATTCAGAGCGCCCCTCCTACTTGGCATGATTGGCTGGATAAGCCTCCACATTCGGAGCACCAGCTGAAAGGGTTTTCAAATAGGAGCACTACCTAAACATAGCAATCAATTTACCAAAGTTAATAAGCACAAGGTTCGAAAGATACAAGCTAAGAGCAATAGAACGGCATGGGACCACAAATATGCAATGATTGATAAGACACACAAGAACAATGAATATTTATTTTAACCAATATGACTTCTTGTTACCAATACATGAGTCCTACTAGACTGTAAAGTACAATACATTGTTTCTTGTTATTTAGGCTTTTTTCGGATCGGCACATTTCTCTTCATCGTCCGTCTTTTCGGCATCAAAAGCCTCAAAGAGAAACTTGTAATCTTTGTACAACGGAGACACCAAATCAACACCCGCAGCTTGTAAAGCCCTAACCCATCCGTGCTTAAAGCCGCGGTTCTCGCATCGACAAACGTCTTCTGCCAACTTTTCCTTACTCTTCTCAATGCCGATTTTTTGCCCATCAAAAAACCTTCTTCATAGGCCTGTGTTCTTATTGCCTTTTTGGCAAACATGTTTACCATTTCCCTATCGGCTATAGCATGATCCAATAGGCGCTGGTTGACTCTATCCGTAACAATCGGGTTCGTTGCACACGTCGACTGCGTCTCAGTCACCTTGGCCTTTTTTAACTCACTCTCAGCTCTCTCTGCATGGCGCACCAAATCCCGAATACGCCCATCCTTCTACTAGATTTCTTTTTACGTCGCTCACAGGCGCATGCCGACTTCATACGCCTGTAAAGTCCTCGGTTCGCCCCATGAATACTATCCTTGAAAACCTCATAATCGCCCCGGCCGACAAGCGATTGTTGTACTTCTGGTGGGAGTATTTGCCGTATAAATTCCACCACCACGTTAGGATCACGGACTATTGAGTCCATTTCGGTCATCGGTTTGTACCTAATAAAGACCGAAAAGCTCAGCGGACGCGGCGGTCTGCTCGGCTTATTTCGCGCAGTGGCATGCCCATTCGCAGTCTTTGAGCCCCCTCGTTTTTGCGCCCGATTTCTGGGGAACTTTACTACTTCACCTCTTTTGGGGGACCTACTTCGACGTCTGGGCGACCGACGTCTCTCTCTTTCCTCCGCTGTTACGTTTCCTGTTCTCTGAGCTTCGCCCCCAGTAACACGATATATTTTCACGTCCAGCTCCGCTAAGCTCCTTCCTTCTCCTTTACTATTGAAAAATAATCTCTCAGACATATATGGTCCCGCTCATGACCATCGTCGACACTCAAATCTCTTCTCGCTCTTAAATTATCGACTACCCTTTTTGTCGTCTGTGCCAGATCTATTTCACGACGCCTGAGGCCTCCTAAATACTAGATACCTTGTTCATTAATTACGGATGCACTGTTTCCGATGCGCCCCACAGCTAACCTTGCGTCGATATGCCGTTTGCTCCAATTGGTCAGACGAGCTTAGCGTTGGGCCATATGTTTTAGTTGGCGCTGGCACGACGTGCCCAACTGGGGCAAGGGCAAATATATGAATTTATTCGGCCATATATGTTAGTGCCGAATTACGCTACACTGCCCCACTTGACCAGACAAGCTTAGCGTTGGGCCATATGTTTTAGTCGATGCTGGCACAACGTGTCTAACTAGGGCAATGGCAGATATATGAATTTATTCAGCCATATATGTTATTGCCAAATTACGCTACACTGACCCACTTGGCCAGACAAGCTTAGTGTTAAGCCATATGTTTTAGTCGGCGCTGGCACGACGTGTCCAATTGGGGCAAAGGCAAATATATGAATCTATTCAACCATATATATTAGTGCCGAATTACGCTATACTGCCCCACTTGGCCAGACGAGCTTAGCGTTGGGCCATATGTTTTAGTCGGCGTTGGCACGACATGTTCAACTGAGGCAAGGGCAGATATATGAATTTATTCAGCCATATATGTTAGTGCCGAATTACGCTACACTGACCCACTTGGCAAGACAAGCTTAGCATTGGGCCATATGTTTTAGTCGGCGTTGGCACGACGTGTCCAATTAGGGCAAAGGCAGATATGTGAATCTATTCGGCCATATATGTTAGTGCCGAATTATGTTACATTGCCCCACTTGGCTAGATGAGCTTAGCGTTGGGCCATATGTTTTAGTCGGCCCTAGCACGACGTGTCCAATTGGGGTAAGGGCAAATATATAAATCTATTCGGCCACTAATTTTTGTTAACAAATACATAACAGAGTTTTATTGCTTTCTTGAAGAGACAAACGAGCTATTTTCATTAATAAACTGAGTGCATACAATCGTTACTTTATATATGAAAACTGCCCTACAAATGACCTCTAAACAAAATGAGTAAACCTACAAAAGATACATAGGATACCTAACATCAAGCAAAATTAAACTAACACAAACCCAAACACAATATTTATTCTTCAGGGTCAGACTTCAATGGCTCAAACTCCAGTTGCTCATATGGAATCGGCTACTTCAATGTCACATTGACAGCCACCAGGGCTTTAAGCCAGCCATGCTTAAAGCCTCAGTTCTTGAATTTCAATACCTCTTCCACATATTAATCCATGGCCGCGTTTTCACTGACATCGAACGCCTTGGAAATCTCTTACTCGGCGAGCTCTTTCGCCTTCTTTGATTCTTCCAAATCGACCCCCAGTTTCTCGATCGCCTCTTTGGCCAACTTCAGCGCATCGTCACTCATATTCGCCCTTTCCTCGACGGCCACCCGGAGTAAATCGGCGCGTCTAGCCTTTTCCTCTTTAGCTTTGGCCTTTGCTCGCTCCTCTTTCTCCTTTTTGGCCTCCGACTCGGCTCTAAGAGACACCACCGCCAACTCGGCTAGCGCCTCTTTAGCCTTGCCCTTTACGGTTTCAATCTCAGCTTTAAGTACGGCGATTTGCTCGACGGCGTCATAGTGACAGCGGCAGATTTCTGCAATTCTGCCCGCCGCCTGAAACAAGACAAGGGCACGATTAGTCGGCATATAAAAGAAATTGGAAGTGAGAATTTCCCAGTTACATACCAATATCGCCGACTGTGCAGCCAATGCTATTGAAACCACGTCCGGTTTAGCACAGAACGCAGCCTTGTCCATCGGCAAGGAAATTGCCGAAGCCACACTTAAGGCCACGGTGGGATGTTTAATAACCGACACATCGGCAGAAATCAGCGCATTCTTCATCCTAGGTTGGACAATAAATGACGCCACCAGATCTTGGGACAACTTTTCTATTCGAGGCCATTTATTGGTTATCTCTTCGGATAACTCGCCCTCCATCTCGGCGGGGTGTTTCTCTCCTCTTTGTTTAGTGCCTAAATCATTCGATCATTGTTCAACAACCAGGTTAGCCGTAACAGTTTCTCGCTCCACTTCCTCAACAGAAACAGATGGTGGGGGTAGGGATCCAACACTTTCAACCCTCCTTCTGGCTGCCATCTTTTTGGCATTTTTCCTTCTAGCCATTTGTGCAAGCGATTCTCCAGCCATGTTCTCAGGGTATACGCGTCTCCCAAGTCGGTGAAAATGTCGTCCTCTAAAGGAGATGTTTCTATTCGGCCTGAGGTGGATGGGAGATCAAAGCCGACTTCTTCAAAGGCCAAATTAAGAGCTCTATCAACGTCCTTCCCCAAACGACCCTCAGACCCATCTGAGTTAGACTGGCTTGGCTGCTTAGCGACCCGATCGCCGACTTCACCGCCTTGGTCCTCTGAGGCTGAACCCTCAAGGCCGATATCCCTAAGGCTCTTCAAGTTTGAGAAGATGAGTGTCGTGAGATGCTGCTCGCCTCTTGGAATTGGGATGTGATCAGCAGCTGAAAAAGTTGAATATGTTCGGTCGTATCGCAGTAGCACGTGGACGGCCCACCCTTGCTTTTGAAGGTTTGGACGATCAAAGAATTCGAGTACGGTTTTGACTTGCGCAAGCACAGCGTCGTCGGTTGAAGTGTGTGTTTTTTTCAGATCGTTACTTGTACAAACAAAAAGATAAATACATGGAATCCAAACCGAATAAATCTGGAATCCAACCCAAATAAATCTACAGAAATGCACAAACGAAAGAGAAATGGGTTTGTACAGCCACCGGTCTCGCCTTTTTGTCTAGGCACAAGGTCTAGGCGATCTTTACCTTCGACGAATTCCCAGTTGCCTTGGACAACGACCATGACGTCATCGATACACTTACCAGAGCTGGCAAGCATAGTCACCAAATGGTGATCTGTGTCCTTGGCCCTGAGAAAGTAAGGTCCCTGCCGACCGGATGATTTCGCTAAGGCATAGCAGTGCCAAATAGCAGGGATTCCTAGGTTAAGTCTAAGTCGGCGATTTAATTCTATTATGCCCATTATAATTCAGTAAAAATTTACGTTTAGTTGTGAAGGGAGTAGACCCCAATAGCGAAGAACGGCCCTCAAAAACGGACTCCGCCCTTAGTGATTGACAGGAGAAGAAAGATGATCGTACTCGCATCAGTCCTCTCCATGTCAACCGCACTTTCCGCCACGAGTGACAAATGGACATCGTCTAAATTGAGAAATGGCAATGAAAGGCGGAAACACGGTCCACAGAAAGGAGAGTCTTCAAGTGTTTCGCCATTCAAAACGGAATAGAAAATATGCTAACTAAAAACGAACAAAAAAATGGGAGTTGGAATGAGGAAGAAATATAAAGAAGAGAAGAACTTACAGGTCAGAGAGAGAAGGGCAATGAGGAGTAGGCGAAAATCGCAGAGGTCTTGGAAAAGTAAGAAATAATGCTGTGAGACAACCCAAGAGCCTTGCACATTCAAAAAACATTTAAAGAGACAGCGCAGTTTCAAATCGCATTAAATGAACAACACATACGAAGAGGCGGAAAGTTGTAATGATTTCTAATCGTGTTCATTTTGACGCTTCGGTATTGAAAGAAGTGCAAGCGCCGTATTTTTGCCTTTCGATACGCAAACCAAACATGTCGACTGAATAGTATTAGTCGGATGTTTAAGAGGCAATTGTGGAGGCTGAATTTAATCAATGAGGTAGAAAGGCCAAGCAGGCCGATTGGGATATTGGGCTGAAGACAAGTTGGCCCTACCCGGAAGTCCATGAGCCGCGTATACGAATCGGCCATATAAAAAGCCAAATGGGAGCCAACACACTCAGTTGGAAGGTCAACTAGATAATTATATGAAAGGTCAACAGTGGGCCCGACCCTGAGCCCAGGCGTAATATAAAAAGGAAGAACATCAACCAAAAGAGAGGTATGTAAGAAAAGAACGATAACTTGTGATACAAGAAAGATTTGAGAGAAAATTAACTTGCTCGTCGGAATACTAATTCTCACACCCCCGACTGAAGCATTCATTCCTATTTCAGGTATCAACTCGAGAATCAAGAACATCTAGTTGGATTATAAAAGGTATTGCCAAACCACTTCACCACAAACTTCATTCAATCACATTGGCTCACATGCATTGAAAACACATGAGAATTTTGTTTAAAAGTCGTCTCTAAACAAATATCTTTGTCACTAAACCTTTATTTATTTTTTTTTATTTTTAGATCCATATCTTTTGTACTCAACTTACAATCCAGTTTATTGGCTTAAAATAATAGAAAAATTAACCATACTAGAAGATAGGAGTGATTCATTAATATTCTGTAACCTCAAATAAATTTACAAAATTGTTGTATGAAAGGGCAGAGTAATTCTGCATCTAGATCCATATATCGATGATCAATTTGAAATAACTGTGGAATAAAAATACATTTATTAGACATTGAAACAACAGAAGTAAAAACTATAACAATAATGGGTAACATATCAAACTTCCTACAGTGCATGAAGCAAGGCCCAACTCCAACTCCTACATTACTGGAACAGTTCTCACAACATTTTTCCTCGAATTACAGAAAGAATGGAGGTGATCGTCGTCAAACGTGCCAAAACCTGAGAGTTGGATTCCGTATGCTTGCATCCTCTTGACATCCCGTGGAGTTGGAGATTGCCAAAGCCCATCCCACCAAGCAGGAGGGAGAATCGGGGTGAACGCACATTGAGTAGACTGGTTGTGACAGCTTAAAGGACCTGCAAATCTGTTCCATACATGTCCCCAACCAATTTGAAACCCCAAACCATCTGAAACCAAATTACTCTGGAAGCTGCTCATGAACAAAAATCTTGAATCCTCCACTAAAATTGAAAGAAGAAAAAATATTAAAAAACAGAGGAAGCATTTCTCTAGATGGAACAAGCAGGGATTAAAGGCAGAAAGAGAGTACCAGGTTTGTGTGCCATGGCCAGTGCTGCGATTAGTTGAGCGTAGGTTGTTCCAACTCGCCTGTGAGCCCCAGAAACAATAGCGTGTTTTGCACGTGATGCAAGAAAGAAGTCAACAAATGCAACCCATCTAGGTGCTGGGCCCCAATCCTTAACTCTAAAATCTGAACTACCCAATCCATTATTGCCAGAAATATTTCCTTTGAAGCGTTCATAATCAAAATGAAGAACCTGGATAAACCATAACCATATTAGAAGCACTTATAGGTGAAACAAATGAAGAAAGTGAAATCTGCTAAATTTTGGAATTTAAATAACAAACAAGGAAATTATCTTTGGGGCCAAAGGTCGGTCTGCTTGAAAATACGATAATAAAAAATTACCTCTGCAAATTCATTTATATATGGCCCAACCTCATTTATTAAAGTGGGGCTATCTGAAACCAAAACCACCTTGGGTCTGGATTTCAGTGGCAGATTGTCCATGGCTTTTCTGATGCAATTCAATGCTGCCTGTACTGCTCTCAGAGACCTGAAACAACAAAAGTAATCGCCAGCCTTATTAATTATATCCCTCGATGAACAAAGTAATATGTTTAGTAGCATACCTATTCATAAGCATCCGCATGTGCAATGTAATATCGGGATCCACCCCGTCACCGAGAACCCAATTCACTGCCTCTTTAACATTTTCTGAGGGAGATATGAGAACTCTCATCAGCTCCCCAAATACGTTAGGCCTATACTGAAGATTTTCAGGCCGCCCAAATAGATCATAAGCGGCATTCCTCATCTCAGAATAAACATTTTTCAAGAAAAATTGAGCTGCCACAGCATCTGTCGTGTTTTGGATCCTGCCATGGTAGGGTTAGTGACTATTTGATGATTTTTTAAACAAGTATTAGCTGATGATTACTTTTAGATGTTCTCAGCTTACCAAATTATAGGTTGCTCCCACTCCCTCCAGTTGCTGCAGAGGACACTTGTCTTGGCTGGCTTTTGGAAATCATCAATCCTCATTACAAGACGCCTTCCATATTTAGTCAAACAATCATTCTGTCTCCATAGATGCTTCACTTCATTCAAGGTAAAGGCAACATCACTATAAGAAATGTAATCCCCAAAAGGATATTTCCCCCTGAAATATTTTCAATAAAGAAATAATTAGCACCAATGAAAGCATCTTTTTGACAGTATTTTCCATTATAATTTTAACATCTGGCCTACTTTATGGTAATATCCAGAACAAAATTGGGACAACACACAGAAACAAGAACAACTTCTATCAGGGTATGGGTACACTATCACACTTCACAGTTTCACACTATGAAACCAACATACATCTATGGTACCTGTCATTGACCATGATATGGTATACTATAATTTCATAAACAAAAACAATAGGTATATCAAATATAAATAGAAAGGCTTGAGAGATAACCAATATGCCTCTTTTGCCCAATTATCAGTGACCGATTCAACATTATACTTAATGCTCCCGCAGTTAAGATCTTGTACATCTCATTCCCAAAACCCGCTTCTGATGCTTTCCCTATAACAAAATTATGTCTGCAGAACTGCTCTGGAGGAAGGCCTCGGACTCTAGAAGCACCTGAAATGAGAATCAATAGTGTGAGCTCCTGAAAAGGATCTCTCTATGCAAGTGTGATACTAGAACCTTTTGCTTGTGAATCAAAAGTGGTTAAGCCTATTCTTCCCCCTCCCTCTCTCTTTCTCTCTCCTCTGTGCACAGTGAATGTCAGATTATGCATAATTTACTCTCCAATGCTAGTCTGTTTCTTATCACTCTTCTTCCATATAAAAACAAAATTTTCAATTTTATGAGCTAAATAGAAATTTGCTAGGACTAATATGCATTTCCTTCTCTTTCCAGAGAATAGCTATTATTTCCAATAGGTTCAGCATGTATGCACTGTTTTATCTTTGACAATGAAAAGGCAGAGCTGAGGTCTCCTTTCCATAGTTTATCTTTGGCATGGACTTGAATAGCAATGGGTTTAAAGTAGTGGGGGGTGGAACCTCAGAAAGGATTGAACTTAAAACTTATGACATATCTACGGGGAGGGTAATGGTTGTGAGGATTGGTCTGCTGCTTTGGACTGGAAACATAGGGTCTGGTTATATATTCCTTGCCAGCTTCAGGGTACAAGTTCTCTCTTGGAGATGGATGGCACAGCTAAAGGGAGGGCAAAGGTGTTGATATCAAAGAAAAAATGAGCAGCTTGTCTAAAAGTGATTAATCCTCCAACAGCACTAATATGTAAAGGTGTTGATACTTGTCTTGCCATAATCAAAAGCAAAGTCATTGAAGGTCCCTCCAACTGAAGGGAAGACAGCAAAAGAAAGTTGAAGGATAAATTTAATAACTTGAAGTTAGCTCACGAAAAAGCTTGCTCATCTTGCTCTTACCAAGTCAAGCCAGGTGGAAGCAGCACTGTCACCTAGCCCCCCACCCCCGCGCGGGTTAGTTTGCTTATTACCTAGGTTATCAGGCTGTGAGAGTTTACTTTCTTTCATAGAGTCTAGGTTTGTTGGTTTTTAGTTGTTGCCTCTTAGAGCTAGAGGCTTTAAACGCTTTCCCTTTAAAGCTTTGTTTGACACTTAAGGCTTGCATTGAGCTCCATTGTATATCTTTTCTTTTTGTTTTTTGGTAATGAAATGCTCGCTTGAAAAAAAAAAAAAAAAAAAAAAAAAACTAGAATGATTCTTCAGTAGCTGGGCGTAAGCCCCTGCTTAACCAAAGAAAATCACGCAATGCAATCAAGGCATATGTCACAATGGTTTATCTGGATCCCTCAACCTTTATTATTGAGACCCTTATAATTCCTCAGTCAACGGCCTCCATTATCGTGCTACTGTCATAAGTCATAATGCATCGGCTTAGCCCAAACTCTACAAGACTAAAATGTAAAAACCAAGATTGGCGACTAATAAAAACTCTTCAAAACATCCCGCAATCTTTTGTAGTTCACAAAACCTCCCTCACAAATAACCCACTCCGACCACCCAAAAGAGAACTTAAATGTCGCACAACATCAGATGTATACTTTTCTCAATCTTCAAATACCCACCCACCCACCCACCCACCCACACACACACACAATTATCACTTCCTATTGCAGTGAAGACAATTATGTTAACAAATTTGAAATCAAGACAAATACCCAGATTCATGAACTAACAACTGCAGATCTAGATAGTAAAATTAATTGAGCAAGAAGAAGAAGAAGAAGAGGGTTTACTTAGTACCATTCAGAGCAAAATGAAGATCAATTTTTCTTCTGACTTGGAGACTTTCCTCCCAAAACCCTCTGTTAAAGATTTCCCCCATTTCCTCCACCGTGGCGCATCCTTTGGTCCTCGAAAGCTGGGTCTTGTCAGCGAGACTTACATGAGCTCCTTCTGCAACTGGTCGGGTTTTCTGAATCGGGAATTCCTTGCCTGTAGATGGATCGACGGACCTGAGAGTGAGATTCAACAGGCCAACACCAGTAAAGAACGCACAAGCGATCAGGAAGGCGTGGATCGACAAGAGTCGTCTCTTTCGTGATCCGACAAGCCTCATCTCATCTGAATTGATCGAAGAAGATGGATTGTAGTTAAGTAATTGTGGACATCCAATTGAGATACAAAAGCAGGAAGTGGGATATGCGAGTGTGAAGCCTATAAACTTTCCGGGAATTGCTCACCTCACCGCGACTCCCTCTCTCGTTGGGACCTTTTTTAGCTAACCGCATCTTGATGGTTAGATTCCATGTCGGTAGTTTTTTATTTTATTTTATTTTAGTCAAATTATTTTTCTATTTTTTTATATTACATTTTTTTTTTTTTTTTGTAAAAAATTAAAACTTATTTCCAAACATACTTTAATGGATAAAATACTAAGAGGAAAATTTCCAGGAAAAAAAGCTTTAGACCCTAAAAAACGTTTTATTATTAAATTTGTTTAAAAATATGTGGATTATTTACATATTAATTATTGATTGATTTTAAAATTTCATTGTTTGAGATCTTATATCATAAGGGTGAATTTATAAGATTTTTAACATTTCACATAAATGCCAAAATAAAAAATAAAAAAATTGAGATTATCCAATAATTGTGAAATAATGATAAATTCACATGGTTATTTTACAAGATGATGTTATGGACATCATTCTTTATTACAGTAGAGAGGAGAGAATTTGATTTTTTATTTTTTTGTCACACAATATGATATAAAGATGTTAATAAAATTAAATTATTATAGTAGACTGATATTATTTCATTTACTCAAATCTAAATTCTCTCCAAACTAACACTTAAATCCCTTTTCATAACTACTCACTTACCATCAAGTCGATAATCTAGATCCTTAAAAAATAAAAAATAATTATAAAAATATAAGTGCCTCATATATATCACTATGTTTTTTCGTTATTTTTTTTTACCTTCCATCTATTTATCCTCCATACCTTTTTTTTGGGGGGGGCAAAAAAGAAAAAGAGTACATTCATTTATAAATTTAAATATTAGTTTGTTTTTTTTTTAGTATTTATGTTCCTAATATTTTAAATCTAACCTTATATGCACACAACAAATTATTTTTTCTTTTTTACAACCACAAGACCATACTTTCAACGTTCATAACCACCTCAACCAACCAAAAAAAAACTTTATAACCATCATCGATCCGCTTATAACATTTCAATGAACCTTCATATGTTTTATTTGATTTGTTTGTTTAAATGTGTGTTTTTGTTATATATTTTTTAATTAATAGGGTGTTTTAAAGTTTATAAGTGAATTTTAAGGAATGATTTGTGGCCCTGTTCACCAAATAAGGTTTAAATGTTCTTAGAATTTTTCAATGTCACATTTGAATAATTGAATTTGTTGTGGAAAAGATTAAAGAGAAAAAAATATATATATTTGATTCACATTTTTATTGTTTTTCTCCTACAAATTTAATTTATAATTTGAACACTCCATAATAACAGATGATAACAAAAATTAACAAAATGAGATTAAAATTTGTTCATAAACTAGTGATGGGTATCAAATCAATGCAAGATAACAAACAAAATCCCAATCAAAAAATACATGTAAACAGTGCAACACACCGCATATGGAGTGTGGTGCTTGCTACTCAAGGGTGCCTCAGCCCCAAAAAAGAAAAAAAAGTATGAATTCAACCCTTCTTACACTAATGACCAAATTAATTTCATTTATACAATAATGACAATGCGTTACTAATAACATGCATGGCTTGGACTATTGTTTCAATTCGGTCTCTGTAGTTGCCCTTTCCATGAACTCTTGTCTTCTCTGTTTCACTTCCATCATTTTGTATCAAATAAATCTACGAACACAAAAACTAGTCACATAATCGATTACAGAATGTAGTATATAGACATATAAAAATTTAAAAAATGGACCTCACTAACAAATTAAGTAAGATTTGGTCCATTCATTAATGTTTTGTATTTAATTCTATGATTGATTTTTATGCCCGTAGCAGAACTGATTGGTATCAAAATGCTACGTGCCCTTTGCATGGTTATGGTCTCCTCCTCCCCGTAGGCGTTGCATTCCCATCAAATAGCTCATCAATATGCGTCTCTATATCTTCGGGCTGGTATTTTATGTACTTTTCCGTTTGTCTTCCCGGAGTAAAATGCTGACTGAACCTTGCCAAGAATGACCGGTACGCTGGTATCACCACCGCTGAAATCGAAACTCTAAGCTCCGATTGAAGCTGCTCGTCGCTAACCACCCAAATGCTCTGCATCTTATGTATCTCATCGAACATGGTGTTGAAGCTCTTGAACTTCTCTTTCAACACCGGCTTCACCACCTTCCCATTCACATTCAATCCCTCATTGTTCAAGCAATTCAAAAGCCTACCCCATGTTTCGCGTTGGTATGTCTTGTGATAGTTCCTCAGATCCGACGATCTCTTCCTTGACCACGTGTCACCCATCAAGCTGTGTATCTCTGGGGACCCCTTGGTCTTCTGCAAAATGTACCTCCCATTGTTCATCATGAAAATCGAGCTCAACGAAGTGTCCTTGTAAAGCTTCGATTTCGTCTCCAGATTCGTATCAAGTAAATCCATCACTTTGCTTATCTGTTTCGCAAATGGCGATTGCTTTAAAGTCTCGTTGTTGTTGTTGTTGTTGTTGTGATTGTTCCCGCCACGTGCAGCATTAGTGTTATCGTAGTCTGGTCCTGTGGTCGAGTCGGTCTGATCGATCTTTTGGTGCTCCCTGAAGACTTGCTCTAGGGTTTCCTTGAACTCGCATGCGTATTTTAGATAATTCAAGGTGTAGCGAGTTAGGGGATGAACCGCACCACCAGGAACCGGAGTCTTTCCTATGTCTGCCTTGATCGAGTTCTCCAGTTCGCAGAAAATGCAAACCATTGCCTCACCAAGTCGGCAACGAGTCAACATTGCTTCAGATTTGAGGTCATTCGCAATTTCTCTAGGTAACAAATCGCCCATGCTTGGAATCACATCACGTAGGGTCTCGTATATGTCGAGAAACTTGAACAACTTCTCTGACGAACGCTTTGTCATTGCGATTGCTTCGGCAAAATTGAGAAGTTGCATCATAATGCTTCGAGATAGGTTGCCAAAGATGACATCAGTGATCAATTTGTCGTCAGAGAAAACCGCCTCGGAAAGCTTACGTTCACCAGTGAAGTGCACGGTGACGAATTCCTTAACCGTTTTGTTCCAGGAATCGATCTCTCTCTCCAGTGGCTCCCATTGCATCTTTTGAATGTCGTCGATGCTGAACTTCTCAAACCCTAGCTTATGCAAGGTCGCTTCCAATATAGTCCTTCTGGCTACAAAATAAACTTGAAAACACTCTGCCTCGTAGCCTCCCATCGCCATCAATTTGGCTAATCGATTCAGATTCGACATGACCTCCTCTGAGTATCCCGGAAAATTGTTGCTGTCAGCAGCAGAGTTAGACTCCTCAGGTGAGGGTTGATCTGCTTCTTGATTTGATGTTTTTGAGTCATTGTTTTGATCAGAAGAATCAGGAGCCTTTGAATCTTCGAGAAGTGATCTGAATTCGTCTTCCAAATACGACATTGCCCGTTGAAGAATACCGCCAATGCGATTGATCACCTCAGCATACTTGGAATCAGATGAGAATTTTCTGAGAATGTTCGTCAGCTTCGAGATTCGATCAACGGATTCGAAGAACAATGAAGAATCCGCCTCGGAGAGGTGACTCCATTTCATGGACCTCTCGCTTGGATCGTAATTTGCGATATTTGCCTCGACAAGAAATGCAAATTGGTCCATGACATGGGGTACATCCGGGGGATTAGATTCTTCATCATCATTATCATCATCACCGCTTTTGGGTCTTGACAAAGAAGAGATGAATTGATCAATCTCTTCGCAGACTTTATCAAAATCAGGAGGAGGAGGGGATTCTTCTTCAGTGGCCTCATCTTCTTTGTTATCCACCTCAGTTTTTTCTGAATTTGGGTCGTCTTCTTTGGGTGGTGGTTCAGAATCAGAGGGTGTGGAATCGTCAGTGCCTTTTTCTGGTTCGTGTTCTTGGTCAGGGTCAGGTTTGGACTTATCGTGCTCGTGATCGTGATCGTGATCGTGCTCGGAGTCGGATTGTTTGGAGTCTTTGGAGGCAAAGCTAGAGGATTTCTCAGTAAGGTGTTTGTCTTTCTCTGTCTCCATTGATGACAAATTGATTTGAATGATAAGCTTCTTGCTGTTGTTGTTGTTGAAGCAAAATGAAAACAAAAGGTTTGAATTGAGAGAGAGAGAGAGAGAGAGAGAGGGAATAGTGAGAGAAGGATTGTAAGATGGCAAAGGAAAGCGGAAAAGGAGGAGGAGTGTTCGTTTTTCAATTTTCTTGATTTCCGTTATTTTGTTATTTTTATTATTTTTCTGGGTATTTTTTATTTATTTTTATTTTATTTTATTTTTGGGGGGATGAGATTGAAATGGTCGTGTGGGGCAGTTATGCTTGGATGGGAGAGGAGTCCGTTGGATCTATTTAGTTGGGAGTGGCTGATGTTTAACGTTTGACGGATTCGGGGACATTGTTTATGCTTCCCATCCACATTTCCACCGCACCAACCTGTTTTCAAAATAATAATATTAAGAATCCTGAAAATTGTATCATGAAATATTTTATGAAGATTTTTTATCTATTAATTAGTGTATAGTATTTTATTATATATGTAATCCAACGATGAAGAATATTTTATGATCATTTTCATGATTCCTAACATTACTCTTTTCAAAATTCTCTATTGCTCGTTAGCTTGTTTTGTGACGGCAAAGCAGTGCGCACTCTCCTCCCTTGAATCAATTTTTTAATTAGGTATATAAATGTCATTCACGAAAATAAAATAAAAAATAAAAATTCATTTTATCGTTAAAAAATGAAGAGGAGATTTTTAATGTATTGCAGAAATGGAATTTTTTATGTTCCAAGAAATTAACAATGAGATATAATTTTCAGCAATTTATTTTTGGACGAGTCTATAAGATATACTCACTCTTTAAACTCGATAATATGATAATTAATTAAAATATTTAATACAATTCTCTTACTCATATTTTTTTCAATCATTAACTAATTATCTCTTTACTGGAGGTAGAAAGTGAGTTTATATATTATTTTTCTTTATTTTTTATTTTTATGCTCAATTAATTTTGAAGGAAATAAATTTTAACAAAAAATGATACTCTTTTCAAAAAATATTTTTCATAGCATGTATATTTTGTTACAAACGTGAAACTTATGTCCAGTGATTGTGTTAGTGGTTGTGGGTATATGTATTTATATATATATAATATATAATTTAATTTTTTAATATAATAAAATTAAAATACTAAAATATTATAGTTAACATTTATTTTTACTCATTTATTTATTAATTTACATATTTTTGAATATCATTATTATCTTTACTTTTTATTATTTTTGACGTTATAAAATTAACCTGTTCCAACCCTGCCTTGACTACTTTCTTAATTTACTCCACCCCCTATATAATACAGGATAAGATGAGGGACTCCCGCCCCAAACCCACCCTGTTATCATCCTAGTTGGCAGTGGGGTGGGTATATGTGATGGTGACCGCGGTATTGTGGTAGTATTGGTAAAATTTTGGTCCAAAAATATTTTTCACCTCAATTAAATCTTTGGAAAATGCCTGGTAGCTCGAAGCTACCAGGCTCGAATGGCTCAAGAGGGAGAGAGAGAAAGAGAGGGAAGAGAAAGAGGAGGCACCACCGCCACCGCCTCGCCCCGCCTCGCCGATCGCCGATCAGAGCTCGTCGCCTCGCTGCCGCCTCGCCTCGTCGCCGTCGCCGTCACCGCCTCGCACAGAAGCTCCGATCGTCGCAGCTCCGGCCCCGACTCCTCCTCCAGCCATTTTTATGGCCCCCTCCCCTCCCTCCTCCTCCTCCTCCTCCTCCTCCTCCTCCCTTCTTCTCTTCTTCTCCCTTCTTCTTCTCTTCTTCTCCCTGAACCAAAAACCAGAAAAAACCAAGAAGAAAGAAAGAAAAAAAAAAAAAAAAAAAAAAAAATCGACACCAAAACGACGTCGTTTTGGTGTCGAGCCGCGGTTTCGAGCTACGTAGCACGATCGTAAATTTTTTTGTTGTCAATTATAGAAAATATTTAGGGAAAATGATTTATAAGTCTTATTAGGGAGACTTATGCTACATATGGTCCTACTAAAAAATTTATGTTCCCATAAGTCTTGTGAGAAATTTGTTGATACATTTACCCTCAATATTAGTTGTTAATATCATAAATAATAGTAAAACCATATATAGGAAATTGAATGTTACCATAGATCATATCTATATAAACGTAACGTAGCGTGACACCTATATAAACGTAGCGTGACACCTATACATAACGTGACACCTACATAAACGTAATGTGACACCTATGATCTATGATAACATGCAATTTCCTATATAGGAAATTGCATGTTACCATAGATCATATCTACATAAACGTAACGTAGCGTGACACCTACATAAACGTAACGTGACACCTATGATCTATGGCAACATCCAATTTTCTATATAGGAAATTGAATGTTACCATAAATCATATTTATATGAATCGTAACGTGACACCAACATAAACCAGCAACATTTTCACATTCAATTTAAAAAAATGAAAACTCATTAAGTTTGCGAAACGTAACGTGACACGTTACGTTACGTTTATGTAGATGTCACGTTACGTTTATGTAGGTGTCACGTTACATTACATTTATATAGGTGTCACATTACGTTACGTTTATGTAAGTGTCACGTTACTTTACGTTTATGTAAGTGTCACGTCACATTACGTTACGTTTATGTAGGATCTTGTGAAATACATTCCTATCTAAATAGGACTTGAGACTCTATAAAAAATTACACAGGACTTAGCCTACCATAAGTGTCTGAAAAATGACTTATAAATAAGTCTCCCAAATATTTATGTTGACTTTTATTTGTTGTCGTACCAAATGTGGGGATATATTTTCCGAATACCAACACGTGGCCGAGGTGACATCGACGTGTCAGCCGAGGTGCCACGTGTCCTGGTCTTGACGCCGAGGTGATCTCGGCCAGGCCGAGGTTATCTCCTAAGATATCGGATTCCGGGATAAGCGGATAAGGGACAAGAGTCCTAGAATGAGAAAGGACTTCAGCCTGGATAAGGATAAGGGTCTTAGGGAGTTTATCTTTATCTATTGGAGAGTCCAGGATAAGCACTGAACTGAAGTCCATTGAAACTAGGCTTCTATTGGGACTGAGTTTGTATTCGCTATAAAAGAGAGGCACCCCCATGGGTCTAAGGTACACAATTTATATTTAGAACAGTGAGTTAAGCATTTTGATTATCTTTGGGAGATATTTGATTACTGACTTAATCATCGAAGTGCCCCCAGGTGGACGAACCACCGCCGGAATCTCTTCTTTCTGTTGCAGGTCATTCAGGCGCCATCTATTCTGCCAGTGCTTTCCAGCTGAATACTGAGTTGGCAGTGTGGTTAGAAATTCACTCACACAATTTGGCGCCGTCTGTGGGAAAGAAGAAGAATAGATGGCCAACGATGGACAGAAAGAGAAGATTGGAGATAACACTCCTACTGGGAGTGGGAGACCTATTGACCTTGATGTCGAAGAAAACAATTGTAACGAAAAAACTCGTGACCAAAATCACGGAGTGAAAGACGTCGGCTAGGAAGGCGACGTACCAAAAAAGACAGACCAAAGCGAGTACTATAACGAAGATAACCTTCAGGTATGGAAAGAAAGATGCCTACGGAGGGACGATGAGGTAAAGACTATGGCGAACAAATTGGCGGACCTACAAACAATGGTCAATTTCATGATGCAACATAACGTCATGCAGCCACCGTTCCCGCTGCAGGACACGCCGATTCCAGCGGCCAATGCCCAGAAGGGAGGGCAGAAAACAATCCCTGTAGCTCCCCAGCACGCCAGGAACGAAAGACACTCTCACCGGCCTTTAAGAGAGGTCGGGCGAGGAGAGCCAAGAAGGGAAGAATCTCGAAGGACACATCGCACCAAGGAGGCAGACCCCAAAGAACATCGACATGTTCAAAGGCAGGAGTTGTGCTTCGATGCGACCAATGGAGAAAGGTCAAAAATGGCTCACAACGAAGCTGAAAGTAGTGCACCTAAAAGACTGAAATCAGGAGATAGCCGAGCTCCTGGGCGGACCAAGGAGGACTTGTGAGACTACCTCAAGAGGAAGCAAGATCATGCCGAGGTAACTTCAACAGTTAAACCGAGAACACCATTCTCGGTAGAGTTAGACAAAGTTGAGGCCTCGAAAAGATTCAGTATGTCGAGGTTCCAGATATATGATGGTAAGTCGGACCCCAACTTTCACGTCGGATTATACCTGAACTCGATGGCATTGTACACTGGAAACGAGCCGTTGCTCTACAAAGTGTTCCCCTCATCCTTCGGGGAGATTGCATCGGATTGGTTTCACAAATTGCCGAAAGGAAGTGTGACGACCTGGAAGGGCCTGGCCCAGATGTTCGTAGCCAGGTTCGTGACAAACAAATTACAGCCCTTAAGGGTAGATGCCCTAATGGCTCTAAAGATTGGCGAAGACGAAAGCCTGAGGGCCTACGCCAAGAGGTATTACGAGGTATTTAACCGAATACCAGAATGCAACCAAGAAGTGGTCGTCGTATCATTTAAAAACGGCCTGAAAGATGGCTGCCTACTCCGAAAATCACTGGCAAAGACATTGCCAAAAAGCATGGAGGAGCTCATGGCCAGAATTGAGAAATATGCTAGAGCCGAGGAAGATACGCTAGGAACCACGGCGATAAAGTAAGAGAAAGGAAACAGCTCGCCGAAGCGAGGCTGAGGTAACAACGGATCCAACAAACAGGAGATAGGACTAAGGGCTGCACAGACAGTCACAACTGTGTTCTGAATCCCCATTCACAAAGTCTTGGATAAAATCCAAACCCAACCTTATTTCAGAGCACCAGCAAGGGTACCAGGAGAGTTTATGGGAAGAAGCCTTGGTAAGCATTGTGCTTACCATAACGAAGATGGGCATATGACTCAGGATTGCAGAGCCCTGAAGGCACACCTAGAAGACCTGGTAAGGCAAGGCCATTTGAGGGACCTTGTAGATGAGGCCAGAACAAGGGAAGAGCAAGCAAGACTTCCTCAGGCACCAGCAGCTCCACCTCCCCCAGCACAGCAACCGCAGGCAGGCGGACCTTAGGTAATTAACGTAATTCACTCGAAGGTCGACGAAAATGAAATTAGGGGGGAGATCCAGAAGGTAAAGCACTTGCAGCATGTGTACCAGATTCGACAGAAAAGACCTCGGGCTGAGGAGTGCCAGGGACCAATGGTGTTCTTTACTGAAGCCAACCTGGAGATGGTCCAACATCCGCACAACAACACCTTGGTAGTATCCCTCCAGGTTGGGGAGTGCCAAGTGAAGCACATCCTCATTGACTAAGGCAGCTCTTGTGACATCATGTATGTCAGATGTTACAAGGAGCTTGGCCTTCACCCAGACGATATGGAGCAACCTAATGGCCCAATGGTCGGGTTCAATGGAACGTCGACATAGCCACTGGGAGCAGTAAGCTTAGATGTGCAGGCTGGCACCAAGAAGATAAAGTCAGAGTTCACCATAATCGACACACCCTCCCTTTACAATGCTATCCTGGGAAGGCCATGGTTATATGCAATGGGGGCTGTTCCCTCGACATTGCATCAACTATTGTGGTTCCCAACAGAGCATGGAATAGAGGAGGTCAGAGGAGATCAGCTGTAGGCAAAGAACTGCTCCATGGCAGCAATGAAATCCACCTGCAGCATACGAGAACCAGAGAAGGCAGAGATCGAAGACGAGGACGTGGAAGTCCTAGAGGACGTGGAAGTCTTAGAGGACGTCGGCAAGGAGCCAGCCGAGAGTAGTGAAGAAACACTGAAGAAAATCCTCGTCCAGGAGGGGGATGAAGATCGCTTCTTCCTTCTCAGCTCGAGCTTAGCCGAAGAAGAGGAAAAAGAGTTGGAGGCTTTCTTGAGAACAAACATTGAGGTGTTTACCTGGACGCCTTACGAAATGCCTGGCATTGACCCCGAGGTCACTTACTATAAACTGAACGTTGATAGGTCGGCCAAACCTGTAATCCAACAAGCAAAAAGACCGACATTGATGCACGTCAAAGCAGTGGAAGAGGAAGTAGACAGACTTCTGGAGGCCAGGGCCATTCGAGAGGTTAATTACCCGACATGGCTATCGAACACAGTAGTGGTGAAGAAAAAGAATAGTAAATGGAGGGTCTGCGTGGACTTTACCAGCCTAAACAAGGCCTGTCCCAAAGACAGTTTTCCTCTACCCAAGATTGACCAATGGATCTTGTTGGAAAACTGTCCCAAGCAACTGGGCAAAGGAAGTACCTACTGGTAGTAACAGATTACTTCACCAAATGGATAGAAGCTGAACCTCTTGCCAAGATCCGAGACGTGGATGTGAAGAACTTCATATGGAAAAACATGATCACCAAATTTGAGATTTCAAGAGCAATAGTTGCCGACAATGGAACACAATTTGACAATAAGCTAATCAAGAGCTTCTGTGCAAAATTCAAGATCAAGAATTACTTTTCAACCCCAAGCTTTCCTCAAAGCAATAGACAAGCAGAAGCATCCAACAAAGTCATCTTGAATGGGATTAAAAAGAGGCTACAAGCAGCAAAAGGGAAGTGGGTAGATGAATTACCAAATGTACTCTGGGCATATCGGACTACGCCGAGAAGATCAACTGGGGAATCCCCATTTGCCATGGCTTATGGCACAGAAGCAGTCATTCCTCTAAAAGTCGACATCCCAAGGATCAGAACCCGAGTAGAGAACGGGACTAATGATTTACTATTAGCCCGAGATCTGGATCTACTAGAAGAAAGAAGGGAGAGAGCTGCAATTCAGTTGGCAACTTACCAGCAGTAGCTTGTTAGGGCCTATAATAAGAAGGTTAACCCAAGGGAGTTTCAAATCGGTGACCTCGTCTTGAGAAAGGTCGTCGACAACAAAAAGGATCCCAGAGAGGGCAAACTTGGCCCAAATTGGTAGGGACCTTATAGAATCATCTCGGTGTTAGGCAATGGGGCATATCGGCTTGAAGATAACGAGGGCAAAGAGTTGCCAAGGCCCTGGAATACTTACAATCTAAAATTTTTTTATCATTAGATTTTCTTGTTTTTTGTTATTTGCCGAAGTAATAAATAAAGTTTTAGCTTGATTTTTCTACACTTTTGATTGATAAAGATACTTGATGAGGTTTCTGGAATACACGCATAATGAGAACCCAAGTGCAACTTAAGTTCACATTAGGGGGCAAAGAATTGGAAAGTGGTTCCTGGAAAGATAGAATATACAAGCTAAAATTAGTTTAACACTTGTTGAAATTTGAGAAAAAATTACAAGTTGAAGTTAAACTAAGGTTATGTCTAACACTTGTTGAAATTTGAGAAAAATTTACAAGTTGAAGTTAGCCAAGATTATGTTTAACACTTGTTGAAATTTGAGAAAAAATTTAGAAGTTGAAGTTAAACTAAGGTTAGGTCTAACACTTGTTGAAATTTGAGAAAAATTTACAAGTTGAAGTTAGCCGAGATCATGTTTAACACTTGTTGAAATTTGAGAAAAAATTTACAAGTTGAAGTTAAACTAAGGTTAAGTCTAACACTTGTTGAAATTTGAGAAAAATTTACAAGTTGAAGTTAGCCGAGATCATGTTTAACACTTGTGGAAATTTGAGAAAAAATTTACAAGTTGAAGTTAAACTAAGGTTATGTCTAACACTTGTTGAAATTTGAGAAAAATTTACAAGTTGAAGTTAGCCGAGATCATGTTAACACTTGTTGAAATTTGAGAAAAATTTACAAGTTGAAGTTAAACTAAGGTTATGTCTAACACTTGTTGAAATTTGAGAAAAATTTACAAGTTGAAGTTAGCCGAGATCATGTTTAACACTTGTTGAAATTTGAGAAAAATTTACAAGTTGAAGTTAAACTAAGGTTATGTCTAACACTTGTTGAAATTTAAGAAAAATTTACAAGTTGAAGTTAGCCGAGATTATGTTTAATTAAGGTTATGTCTAACACTTGCTGAAATTTGAGAAAAATTTATAAGTTGAAGTTAGCTGAGATCATGTTTAACACTTGTTGAAATTTGAGAGAAATTTACAAGTTGAAGTTAAAGCAAGGTTATGTCTAACACTTGTTGAAATTTGTGAAAAATTTACAAGTTAAAGCCAATGTTGTATTAAACTGAGTACTTATGTACTTGCCAATGTAAACCGTTGGTGGGTATAGCCGAGGTATTTCACCCTGAGAAAATTACACAGTTAAAGTATGCATTGAAGATATGCAAAATATTCTAAGTATGGAATCATACAAGAGCAGTAAAGAGAAGACAAAGATACAAGCATTCATGAAAGGAAGTTATATTAGCATTTAGAAGATGACATGTCGGCCAAAGTTTACAATTGTTCCAAAAATAAGAAAAACAAAAGTACAAAATACAAAGGAAAAAGACATCAAAGTTAAGACTCTTCGGTAACACCAGATGGTTGAAGTTCAGAAGACTGCTGGGAGGCCATCTGGGCAGCCTTCTCAGCTGCGAGCTCGGCATCTATTTCTTGAAGGGTTTGATCGAGGCTCTTGTCGGCGAGAGGCATGTCCGATGATGCCTTCTCAGGAGTAGCATCCTTGGGAACCTCCTCACCCTCCTCATCTTGAGTCAAGTTCAGGACTTGTTCATTTAGAGTAGGGGACTTGGCCCCACCAGCTTCCTTTGACTTCCTCACCAAAGCTTCCTCCTCAGGCTCAGAGTCATCGTCGGATTGGCTTGGAGTTTGGGAGAATGGCAGGGCAAGGACGTCGGTGTTCCTGAGGGGAGAGTCCTCGGGGATTTCAAGCTTTTTCAGTAAAGCCATCCAACCAAGGGTGAAACCCTTGTTGCATACTTGCTTCACCTGACGCTCGTAATCTGCTGTGACATCGGCCACCCCCTCAGCATATGCCTTTTTGTCTGCGACCTTGATTTCGGCCTCTTTTGTGGCCAAGGCATCTTGAAGTTCTTTTTGGGCCTAGGTCATCTTTTCCTCGGCCTCTTTCTTTTCGGCCTCAAGAACCTTCTTCTTTTCGGCCTCGAGAACCTTCTTGATGGCCTCAGCGGCATCCGCTTTTTCTTCGGCGTCATCCTTAGCTTTGACAGCAGCCTCGGCCTGGTCTGCCAAAGTCTTCATTTTTTATTGCAAGTTTTTATTGGTCTTCTGCAGACTAGTAGCCTTCCTAGTCTTGTCGGCCAACGCCTTCCTTGTCTCAAAGGATTGCATTGAGAAGGAGTGGGCGTGCTGGATTGCCTGAAGAAAAAAGGACGGAGCAGAAGTTATTAGAAAATTTTCTAAGTATAAAAAAAAAGATAGAAAGATACCAAGTATAAAGACTTACTTAAACAGAACGCTGGAGCATCAGTGCAAAGTTCTCATACTCGCTCATCTCGGCGTTTCGGTCGAGATCTCCAGGAAGGAGCAAAGTCGTGCCAAGGGCAACGCCGACGTTGACATCATCGGCACTATCATCGACTTTGATCGGCCTGTCCTCCAAAGTAATGGGTGGAGCCCAGGGGGCATTAGATTTCATGGAGCCCGAAGCTGTTACATATTCGCACCTCGGCCTCTTTGACTGAGTGGATTTGGATGGTTGGGCCTCGGCGGGCCTCTTCTCGGCAGCTAAAAGTGTTTTCTCGCTCGAAGCCAATCTGGAAATCGGCAAGGTGTCCTCAGTATCAACCTGAGTCACCATTGTCTTTGGCTGAGCCTTCTTCAACCTTTTTTGTTTTGGCTTTGGAGGCTGAGTTGATGCTGGTTGGGCGTCTATGGTGGAGGGAATGTTAGCCAAAAGATCTTTAGCAACTGCTTTCTGGCAGCCCATCTCGACAGCAAAAACAGTTCGTTGCCGGCGTTGGCGTTGGGATAGTGGGATGAGATATGGAGCCGAGGTTGACGGTTGCTCTGCTGGATCAGAAGTCGATCCTTGACCTGGCCGAGATATGGAGGCAGCTTGAGGAGTTGTGGCAGAAGGGGGAGATTGGCTTTTCTTCCTCTTTGGGACGTCGGGGAGTACTGATTTATAGGTTGGAATGAAATTAAGTACCAATCCGCTTGTGGACTGGCAAATCCAATAGTTTCTTCAAGTCTTTGTTGGGGAAGAAAGACTGGCGGCAGCCCTTTGGTGGCTGAGGAAGAGCTGTAAGAAAAACAGACATTAGAAACAAACGAAGTATTGAAGACTTAAAAAACAAGTAAGTATAAACATTGGGCTCTTACCATTACCCTCTACAAAAACTGTTCGAGGAAGAGGGTAGAGGTGGAGGTCCTCATCTAGAGCGAACTCCCAGTTCCCCGAGGTAATGAAGTAGTCATCCCCAGCTCCCTTGTTGGAGTCTGGGAGGTCGGCAACGATTTTGTACTCTGTGGACCTCGGTTTAAGGTAGTAAATATAGCCTGTATCTTTTTTGAGGCCACACATGGTGTAGCAGTATTGGATGTCGGCTAGGGTAACCCTAGCATTTTCTTGTTTGGCTAAGGCTATTATATCGTTTATGACTCGGTAAGAATTGATGGCAAGTTGCATTGGGTTCAACTTATAGTGATGGATTATCTCACGGAAAAGGATATTGAGTGGGAGCCGAAGTCCGCACTCGATAAAAGCTACAACAGGGAAGGGCATAGAATCAATTGTGGGCATGATGGAGTCCTCCTCCCCAGCCAACCTCAGATGAACGTCGGCTGGGATGTCAAACTCTCGCCTAAAGTGCTCTAACTTGGTCGGGGTGTCTACCCTATGCTTCCACATACCCATGATATCAGCTTAACTGGAGGAGTTGGATTTTAGAAGGGAGTGTTTTGGAGGGTTTTTAGGGACCTCGGCTAAAGCCTAAGAACACACAGAATCTGTGGGGAATCGTTTCAGTTTTTCCTAAAAATTTGTAGGGTTCTACAAACAAATCTCAAACCTAGATTTATGGAAACGAAGATTGAATGCACGAATCTGGAAAAGTCACAGAAAACAAAAAAAAGCAAGAATGTGTTTCAGAATCAAGAACAGTGGCGAACTATCAAGAAAACTGTGACAAAATGTGCACAAGGACACGAGGCCAAGGACAGTGGGAAAAGTGAGCAAATTTGTGAACAGGGTGTACGTATTCAAGACACAAATTGGGTAGAAACAAAATCGTAAGATAAACATGCTCGAATACATGATTCATAAATCGAATACTTGAGCAAAATAGCAATGGCAACAAATAATGAAGCGAAAATTTCTTGAAGAGCAAATTGAAATAAAAGGGAACTGTGACTTACCCAAGAAAAATGAAGGCGAAGCAAATTTTTGCCGGGATCAAGCGGTAGTCGGAAGCAAGGAAATACGGCAGAAACCTCGCCGGAGGAGAAAGTCAGGCTGGTTGCAGAAAGCTTCGCGAAAGCAGCAATGGAGGATTTGGAAGAAAAAGCTAGAGAGAGAAAAAGCTTCAGAAACAACGATGTAAAGCGAAAAGAGGAAGAGAAATGACACTGGTTTTGTTAAAAACGCGAAAAGGCGGCAAAATGGAAATTGATGAGCCTAGAACGACGAATTTGTCAAACGGCGCACGCAGGCGCGAGACGACTTACAAGCGCATATTGAGTACGATCCATTGAGAAGAAGACACATGATAAAAACGGTTGATATATTTTCCATAACAGCTCACACGCGTAATAAAACTCTTGGAGTTCTTGGTTTAATGAAGCAATGACATCGGCTGATAGGAAATTCTGAAACCTTGATAAGACAAGATTGCAAGACCTGATTGTGTGAAGCCAATGTATCATAACCTCGGTAAAAGGATGATACAACGAGACGGCCAACATGCTATATGATATGACGATATAGGTTCCATTACCTCAGGATGCCGAGGTAATAGAACCTAGAGGGCAGTTGTAGGGATATATTTTCCGAATACCAACACGTGGCCGAGGTGACGCCGACGTGTCAGCCGAGGTGCCACGTGTCCTAGTCTTGACGCCGAGGTGATCTCGGCCAGGCCGAGGTTATCTCCTAAGATATCGGATTTCGGGATAAGCGGATAAGGTACAAGAGTCCTAGAATGAGAAAGAACTTCAGCCTGGATAAGGATAAAAGTCTTAGGGAATTTATCTTTATCTATTGGAGAGATCAGGATAAGCACTGAACTAAAGTCCATTAAAGCTAGGCTTCTATTGGGACTGAGTTTGTGTTGGCTATAAAAGAGAGGCACCCCCATGGGTATAAGGTACACAATTTATATTCAGAGTAGTGAGTTAAGCATTATTGATTATCTTTAGGAGATATTTGATTACTGACTTAATCATCGGAGTGCCCCCGGGTGAACGAAACACTGCCAGAATCTCTTCTTTCTGTTACAGGTCATTCAAGCGCCATCTATTCTGCCAGTGCTTTCCAGCTGAATACTGAGTTGGCAGTGTGGTCAGAAATTCACTCACACACCAAATATTTTAAAATGCAAAAAATATTTTATGTGAAAACAAACTTGTGTTAATTTGCTACCCTTCCTGTAGTTTGTCACGCTTTTGTTTATAGAAGTAATAACATCTACATTATTTGAATAATATTATCAAAATATAACAATAACTAAGTTATTTACCTATAAAGTCATTGAATATTATCTTACTTTGGTTTCAACAACTCTATATATCATTTTGGATAAAAATTACCACTATGTTTGATTTGTTTTTAAAATTTTTAAAAAATTAAAAATTAATTTAATTAATTTTTTTTATCGTTTTCATATAATTTTATCTTATTGGAAAGTATAAATAATTTGTAAAAATTTAGAAATATATTTTTAGTATTTATTTTTGTCAAATTAATTTAAAAGTTTTCATAAAAAATCAAAAATAGTGTTTTTGTTTTTTGTTTTTTTTTTTAATAAAAAAAATAAACCAAATAGATATTTTTACACCATTTTGGATAAGAATCATGATTAGTAACTCGAATTTCATCTTGTCCCAAACAGCTCGAATTTTTGTTTGTCAGTCAATCGGCTGATCATCCGGCAAGAAAGCTGACAACGGTCGACAAAGCAACAATCGCGGTAAACAAGTGTTACACCGGTTGTTCGAGTGGTTGTCCGAGCAGTCGTCCGGATTGTCACGACCCGCTCCCCGTACCCAAGGGTTAAGCATCGTAATGGCCAGTAACTGAGGTTACCTCCGGCCAATTCTTAAACAAATCAATAAACGCAAGCGAAAGTAATATTTAAGTAAGGGTACCAAAATAATCATTGGAGTTTCTATTTTTATTACAAAATTTATTGACAAAAAAGGTTGATATTTACATATAAACATATCATAAAAGTGCTGCGTATGTGTATCTATTCCGCAGCCTCGCATCTAAGACTTTCCAAAAGCTATTTTTGAATTGCATGTGTTCCTGAAAATTGGTAAATAACTATAAGCACATGGCAGAGTGAGAAATATTATACCAAGAGTATAAGGGACACGAAATAACCATGGATAGTTAGTTAGGCCAAAACATTTAAGATAACTTGGTCGAAACAAATAATCATTTAAATAGCAAAGCTGAGATTATGTAAATAAATAACCATGCATAACCACGGTAATTTGGTAAACAAATCATTTAAGTGGCAGAAACTGAAATACAAAAATTATGTAAGTAAATGACCATAACCACGGTACTGAACAGAACAGAACAGAGGTCACAGAAGTGACAGTCAAAACAGAGGTACGGATTCAAGAGGTGGCTCATACGGATTCAAAGAGGTGGCTCCCACAATAGTGTAGCACTTAACTCCGCACAGCACTTTGGTCCGCACAGAACAGAGGTACGGATTCAAGAGGTGGCTCGTACGGATTCTAGAGGTGGCTCCCACAATAGTGTAGCATTTAGCTCCGCACAGCACTTTGCTCCGCACAAAACAGAGGTCAATGGATCCATGACAAACAGAGGACCACAAAGTGGTCAAACAGAGGCCAATGGTTATTTAAGTTCCCCAAGGCGTGAGACTCCCGTGGTGGTACTTACAAAACATAATTATTTATAAGGTTATAGCCAAATATTCCTTAAAATATAAACAAACATATCCATGGGTTTCCTTTTAAGCAAATAGGGTTCAGAAATAAAACCGCGTAACTGAAATCTTTATAAAACATAACTTTTATTAATATACTAATAAAACATACTTGTATAAAATAGATTTTGGTAAGTCAAAACATACGTAAAATATATTTTGGTGACTCAAGGTATAATATAACTCACCTTAACTTTAATACCTCACCCTTTCTTTCTACTATCAAAGACCCTCTCAACGTCCACCATTTTTTTCCTTCTTCCTCTCTTTTCTTTCTTTCTTCTTTCTTTTCCTTTCTTCTTTCTTTCTTTTACGCAGGTTGATCACCCTCCCTATTTATAGGGAGGTGAGGCGATCCATCGGCCAACACGTGGCCAGGCCATAACATCTCTCAGATTTAATTCATAATTATATAGATTCATTCTTATCCTTAATAGATATTTAAGATAATTACCTTTTGACCCAATATTTTAATATAATTATATAAATAAATTAATTCCTAATTAAATTACATTTTATCGTATACCAACAGAAAATTAATTATTTATTTTACTACCACACCCATTATTATTATTATTATTATTATTATTATTATTATTATTATTATTATTTATACTTTGACCCCTAAACTGTTAATAATTATATTATTTTACAAAATTACACATAATAATATATAATAGATTATATATTTTCCTAACTGAGATTAAATAATATTAGTATAAATTCTACAGAATAATTAAAAATCTGGGTTGTTACCATCCGGCCAATTCATAAAAAAATTAATAAACGCAAGCGGAAGTAAAATTTAAACGAGGGTACCAAAATAATCATCGGAGCTTCTATTTTTCTTACAAAATGTATTGACCAAAAAGGCCGATATTTACATATAAAAATATCATAAAAGTGTTGTGTGTGTCTATTCCGCAACCCCGCGTCTAAAACTTTCCAAAGCTATTTCTAAATTGCATTATTTCTTGAAAATTGGTAAACAACTATAAGCACATGGCAGAGTGAGAAATATTATACCAAGAGTATAAGGGACACGAAATAACCATGGATAGTTAATTAGGCCAAAACATTTAAAATAACTTAGTCGGAACAAATAATCCTTTAAGTGGCAAAACTGATATTATGTAAATAAATAACCATAACCACGATAATTTGGTAAACAAATCATTTAAATGGCAGAAACTGAAATACAAAAATTATGTAAGTAAATGACCATAACCACGGTACTGAACAGAACAAAATAGAGGTCACAGAAGTGACAGTCAGAACAAAGGTACGGATTCAAGAGGTGGCTCGTACAGATTCTAAAGATGACTCCCACAATAGTGTAACACTTAGCTCCGCACAGCACTTTGACCCGCACAGAACAGAGGTACGGATTCAAGAGGTGGCTCGTACGGATTCTAGAGGTGGCTCCCACAATAGTGTAGCACTTAGCTCCGCACAGCACTTTACTCCGCATAGAACAAAAGTCAATGGATCCATGACAAACAGAGGACCACGAAGTGGTCAAACAGAGGCCAATGGTTATTTAAGTTCCCTAAGGCGTGAGACTCCCGTGGTGGTACTTACAAAACATAATTGTTTATAAGGTCATAGCCAAATATTCTTTAAAAGTAAAACAAACATATCCATGGATTTCCTTTTAAGCAAATAGGATTCAGAAATAAAACCACGTAACTAAAACTTTTATAAAACATAACTGTTATTAATATACTAATAAAACATAATTTGTATAAAATAAATATGGTAAGTCAAAACATAAGTAAAATACATTTTGGTAACTCAAGGTATAATATAACTTACCTTAACTTTAATACCTTACTCTTCCTTTCCACTATTAATGACCCTCTCAGCTTCCACTATTTTGTTTTCTTTTTCTTTTCCTTCTTTCTCTCTTCTTTTTCCTTCTTTCTTTTCTTCTCTTCGTTTCTTTTTTTTTCTTTCCAGGCACCTCCTCCCTATATAGGGAGGTGATTTTAGCAGGTATTTTAATATCATAATGTGTCATAGGGTGGTTTTCTTTTCTTTTCTACCAAGTTTACTTACCATTCAAGTCTTTGCCAAGTCTTGGTCAAGTCTCTCCATTCTTATCCACACCAAGTCTTCCTTTTTTTATCCACCAAGGAAGACCCTCCTAGCTTTTTCTCCTATATATATTGAGCTATGTCCTATCTTGAGATATACGAGAAGGAGTTTTGGTTGCTTTTATTATGTCTTGTGTGTGATTATCAGGGAAATAAAAAAGAGTGTATGTGATAAAGCTTTGGGTTCAACCAATTGTGCAGTATTGGTTAACCATACGACTTAGTCGGGCTGTTGTATCCTGGGGGGGACAAGTCAAGGTTTTTCCTGCTGCACCGGTGTGAGGCTTTGCCTAACCGCAGAGAGCTTGAATCTCCTTAAAGAGAGCGAATTTCCCGTGCCTCAGCCCTTACAATAGTTATTGTAATTTTTATTATTCTTATTTTCTGGTGTTTTATTTGTAATTATCACCAACAACTTTAAGGAGATTCAATCAGCAAAAAGTCATGGAGTCAGTACTGGAGAAGCCCAACGAGAATACCAGCGATCTCAACAACCCCTTCCGATTCAAGGGAGCTCATTTCAAGAGATGGAAATGCAAGGTGTTTTTATACCTCAGTCTCCTCAAGGTGGCCTATATCCTGACCAAGAAATATCCAAACAAAGTCCTCACTGAAGAGATGACCGACGAGGAGTATGCCGTTCATCTTGAAAAAATCGAGAAATACAACACAGATGAGTATAAATGTCGATATTATCTTTTGAATTGTCTTTCTGATCAATTTTATGACTATTACGATACCACTTACACCACTGCCAAGAAAATTTGGAAAGCCTTGCATAATAAATATGACACTGAAGAGGCAGGCGCTAAAAAATATGCTGCAAGCCGTTTTTTCCGCTATCAAATAATAGATGAAAAATCAGTGGTGGAGCAAGTTCAAGATTTTCAGATGCTAGTAACTGAAATTAGATCTGAAGGCATCAAAATTGGAGACAATCTTGTTGTAGCAGGTATTGTTGACAAACTACCATCGTCTTGGAGGGAATTCCAGAAGTCAATGCGCCAAAAGCAAAAAGAGACATCCTTGGAGACTCTAATCACACGGATTCAGGTGGAGGAGGAAGCACGAGGACAAGATGCGCTTATAACACAAGAGCATTCCACTACAAAGGTAAATTTAACTTCTGGAAATATTTTACCTGAAGGTCGATTTCATAAAAATAGTCATTTGAAGCCAGTTAAGAAAATTTGGAAAAATACTAGAAGGTTACAAAATAAAAATTACCCGAGGCAAAAGAAATGGAACCAAGAACCCCCTTCACAAGATCTGACAAATGTGACATGTTTTGTATGTGGCAAAAGTGGGCATATTGCTCGAACTTACAAATTTCGGAAACAACAGTCTCGACCACAGGCTAATGTTACCGAGGAACCATTTGTGGCTATGATTACAGATATTTTTATGGTTCAATCTGTGGAAGGGTGATGGGCAGACTCTAGTGCCAATAGGCATATCTGCTATGATAAAGATTGGTTCAAAGATTTCACTCCTTTTAATGAGGAAATGACTGTTATGCTTGGTGACTCTAGTTTAACCAAGATGCTCGGTTATGGGGATGTTGAGCTGAATTTTATCTCTGGACGTGTGCTTGTCTTAAAAGATGTGTTGTACACACCCTCCATGAAAAAAAATTTAATGTCAAGTTATTTGCTCAACAAAGCTGGTTTCAAGCAGACTATTGAATCTGACCAATATATAATCACTAAAAAAGGCATATTTGTGGGGAAATGGTATGCCTGTGATGGAATGTTTAAATTAAATGTTGAGAATAAGAAAGCACATGTTTCTGTTTACATGCTGTCTTCTATGAATTTTTGGCATGCTCGTCTGTGTCATATTAATAGCCGATATGTGGGAGTCATAAGTAGTTTAGGATTAATTCCCAGACTAACAAATAAGTTTGAGAAATGTGAAGTTTGCAGTCAAGCAAAAATAACTAAAAGGCCTCATAAAAGTGTGGTGAGAAATACTGAATTGTTAGAATTAATTCACACTGATTTATGTGAATTTGAAGGAATTTTAACACGTGGTGGAAATAGATATTTTATCACTTTTATTGATGATTTTTCAAAATACACTTATGTATACTTGTTGAAAAATAAAAGTGATGCTTTTGAAAAATTTAAAGAATTCCTTCTTGAAATTGAAAATCAATTAGGTAAAAAGATTAAAAAATATAGAAGTGATAGAGGCCGGGAGTATGAATCTTTTGAATTCAACTCGTTTGCTCAGTCTTTGGGAATAATCCATGAAACTACTCCACCATATTCACCTGCATCTAATGGTGTAGCAGAAAGGAAAAATAGAACTTTAACTAATTTAACAAATGCTATGCTAATTGAAGCAGGTGCTCCTTTAAATTTATGGGGAGAAGCAATCTTAACTGCATGTTATGTTATAAATAGAGTGCCACATAAAAAAACAAAAGTTACACCTTTTGAGTTGTGGAAAGGGCATAAGCCAAATTTGAGATATTTGAGGGTTTGGGGTTGTCTAGCTTTTGTTAGACTTGTGGACCCTAAAAGACCTAAATTAGGTGTGAAAGTTGCCACTTGTGCTTTTCTTGGATATACAACAAATAGTACAGCCTATAGATTTTTTGATATTGAAAACAAAATAATTTTTGAATCAGGTGATGCAATTTTTCATGAAGAAAATTTTCTTTTTAAATCTAAAAATGGTGGGGGTCAAAATTATCAAGAAAATATTTTATCTGAAACTGGTTCCTCTACTCATCTTTTATAAAACCAAGACACTGTAGTTTTTGAACCTAGAAGGAGTAAAAGAGCCAGATTAGAAAAAGATTTTGGCCCTGATTATCATGTTTTTAATGTGGAGGAAACTCCATTAACTTTACAAGAAGCTTTGGCATCTCCTAACTCTGTTTTTTGGAACAAGGCTGTAAATGATGAGATGGAATCATTATTATCCAATAAAACTTAGGTATTAGTAGATTTACCACCAGGTTGTAAAACTATTGACTATAAATGGGTTTTGAGGAAAAAATTTAAACCAGATGGAACTATTGATAAATATAAAGCAAGACTTGCTGCAAAAGGTTTTAAACAACAAGCAGATCTTGACTTTTTTGATACATTTTCTCCGGTTACTAGAGTCACATCCATTAGATTATTAATTGCAGTGGCTGCAATTCATGATTTAAAAATTCATCAAATGGATGTTAAAACAGCCTTTTTAAATGGAGACCTGGGTGAAGAAATCTATATGGATCAACCTGAGGGTTTTGTGGAACCCGGTCAAGAAAGCAAAGTGTACAAGCTAGTTAAATCCCTATATGGCTTAAAACAGGCCCCTAAACAGTGGCATGAGAAATTTGATTCCTGCATAATTGAGAATGGCTATAAAACGAATGAATATGATAAATGCATCTACTATAAATCTGAAGAAAATTCACATGTCATTATCAGCCTCTATGTGGATGATTTACTTATATTTGGCTCTAATTTGCATATCATCGTGGAAACTAAAAATATGCTTAGTAGCCATTTTGATATGAAAGATCTTGGTGAGGGTAATTATATTTTGGGAATGAAAATTACCAAAACTTGTGATGGTATATTTCTTGATCAGTCGCATTATGTTGAGAAATTTTTGAGAAAATATAATTTTTATAATTGCAAGTATGTTCTTACTCCTTTTGATCCTCATGTGCGTTTAAATTGTTGGTGATAATTAAAAATAAAACACCAAAAAATAAGAATAATAAAAATTACAATAACTATTATAAGGGCTGATGCGCGAAAAATTCGCTATCTTTAAGGACAAGAAAATAAGGATGTCGGGCTCAAGCACCCACCAAAATTATAATATAATTAAATACATATAATTTTCAGTTCGGTATTGTCACGACCCAAACCCGCCCCTATGAGTTTAGCATCATAACCGGCCAGTAATCCTTGGATTACCGAAGGCCTCTGAACAGATTAACAAAATTAAAGGGCTAGCGGAAGCAATCACATAAATGTAGTTGTCCAATGAGCTGTGCAGACTTATATGAAACAGAATATTTAAAACGTTATATACATAACCATAAGTCAACCATACATTATATTATACCCACACACATTACAGTATCTTAAGTACAGCCATCAAAATACAAAACAGGTCTTAAATATGTACAGAACCAACAGAGCTCGAATACAAGACACTTCGGGAACCTCCACGTGAGACACAATGGTTGGCTGACAACAGAACACCGGGCTAGACAAAGCCTTCGGGCTCAAACTTCAGAATGCTCACCTATATACATATATATACAAACAATGAGCTAAAACCCAGTGAATAACATTAAGGTAAAGGGGTTAGTAAACGAAATCCGTATATATCATATTCATAAAACAGAACAGAGCATAATCAGTCTTGTATTAGAACATAATAATGGTACATCCCATAGAACATATCACATAACGTCTTCCGACTAGAGTAATTGGTTCCAGATACCGATTAAACACATATCACCACAATGAAATGGCTAACGAGATCTCGTAACTTGTATGTCATGGACCCGCATTTTCATACCGTTCCCCATGACTTGGGACTATCTATGGATGCCATAATAGATTTCAAACTTGGGATGTTCGTTCACGTAAAACAGATATCATAACAGAAATCATAAGCTTATCACATTTCATTTGGAACATAATTCATATGAACGTATCTTCATGATAACGTTACTCACAGTAGTTCTAGTAGGTGGTCAATCAATCCTCAACTCTTGACCTACAATCACAAAATACATAACACAAGTACGTCTTATCATTACACATTCAAGTGGCCAATAAGGCTTAGCTTTCATTACGTTGGTTCTTATTCTTTCTTAACACATGCTCAAAACACACTCTTGAATCTCATAACTTAGTACCTTCTTTACTTAGTGTGTTTCCAATCCATAACCTCATTACTATGGCTTAATTAAGGCTAAGGAATGCCTAAGATGCAATGAGGATGCCAAAACATGCCTTGGAACATTTTGACGAAATTTCTGAAAATAAGGTCCACGCTTAAGCGTGGCTTTCCTCACTCGAGCGGACATGCAAATATGAGAGGGGTCGCTCGTGCGAAACTTCTTTCGCTCGAGCGGTCTGCAAACTCGGAGAAAGTACTGGTTGGTCTCAATCTACGCTCGAGCTACAACTTCCACGCTCGAGTGGACATGCAAATATGAGAATGGTCGCTCGAGCGCACATTCCTTCGCTCGAGCGATCTGTAAAAGACATGAAACTTCTGGGAGCTTGCAATTCACGCTCGAGCGGACTTTTGGTCGCTTGAGCGGAGTGCACGCACTCAGAGTGGTCGCTAGAGCGTGAACTCCCACGCTCGAGTGTAGATGCAAATTCTGGAATTTTCAGATTGCACCTTCAAGCTCAAAACTCGAATTCAACCTTCCAAAACACATCTCTTGGGCCCAAAAACTTGAGATAACATAGTAAAATTGTAAAATATGAAGAATTTATGATCATTTCATAAAATCATGGCCCAAGGTTTTACCAAAAGCTCACATTTCAACTTGAAATTTAAGGAACAAAGCATGCATGTGAAATCTTTCAAACTCTTTTCTTCAAAACTCAAGAAACTAACAAATTGAGCTCATAAACTCCATGCATGTAAGAAATTCTCTTGCAAAACATGAACTTAAGTGATTAACATGGCAATTCTAACATGCAAGAAAGAATTTATGGAAATCATGCTCAACTGGTAAGAAAATGCACATGCATGCATGGTATGATCCTTCTACCCTCTTATTTAGCTCAAATCTTGCTTAGTTCAACAAAATCTTCATTAATTCAACAATTAAACACATTATCTACATGAATCAAAGCTTAGGTTCTTACCTAGAGTCTTGGTCTTGCTAAGAACTTGCACACTCTTAGATGAATTCAACACAAACCCTTCAATTCTCTTCAATTTCCACACTCTCTGTCACTAAAGATGAACTCTCTCTCTCTCTCTTTCTAAAGTGAAATCTCAGAATTTTCCACTCAACGGAGATAAAACAAAATGAGCTCAAATGAGCTTATAACTCATATATATGCTTAAGGGGCTAAGACACATCAAATAAAACATAAGGCATACCAAACGCGACTTAACGAATCGTTCTGAATCAATTTTTAATAAAATTTGCCATAATGTTCTAAAAATTCCCAATAACACATTGATGTAATCAATTTTGGTTTCGGGTGTCGATAAGGCTTTTAATTTTCATTTTTAAAGCGGTGTCCCAAATAGATGTTCCTATAAACAACAGATAGAAAGCCAAAACCATGTAAAATACAGGATAAACACATAATTTATTTTAATCCTCTCATCAACATGCTTAAATACGGATTAGTAGCTAACTACGGATCGGGGTTATTACAAGTATTCAAAAAAAAAATTATTTTGATGTTTTTTTTAAAAGTAGATTGAAATTATAAAGATACTAATTTTGAAACTATTTCCCATCAATGAAAAGTTCATCTCAAAATTTTCAATTGTAGGAGCCACCTCTAAAATCCGTACGAGCCACCTTTTGAATCCGTACCTCTAATCTGTGCGGAGCTAAGTGCTACACTATTGTAGGAGTCACCTCTAGAATCCGTACGAGCCACCTCTTGAGTCCGTACCTCTGTTCTGACTGTCACTTCTGTGACCTCTGTTCTGTTCTGTTCAGTACCGTGGTTACCAATTTTCAGGAAATATTGCACTTCAGAAATAGCTTTTTGGAAAGTCGGGTTGCGGAATAGACACACACACAGTATTTTTATGATATTTTTTATATGTAAATATCGGCTTTTTTGCTTAGTAAATTTTGTAATAAAAATAGAAGCCTCAATGATTATTTTGGTACCCTTACTTAAATATTACTTCCGCTCGCGTTTATTGATTTGTTTAAGATTTGGCCGGAGGTAACTTTAGTTGCTGGCCATCACGATGCTTAACCCTTGGGTACGGGGAGCGGGTCATGACAAGTGCCCGCTCCCCGTACCCAAGGGTTAAGTATCGTGATGGCCAGTAACTGAAATTACCTCCGGCCAATTCATAAACAAATTAATAAACGCAAGCGGAAGTAAAATTTAAACGAGGGATACCAAAATAATCATTGGAGCTTCTATTTTTATTACAAAATGTATTGACCAAAAAGACCGATATTTACATATAAAAATATCATAAAAGTGTTGTGTGTGTCTATTCCGCAACCCCGCGTCTAAGACTTTCCAAAGCTATTTCTGAATTGCATTATTTTCTAAAAATTGGTAAACAACTATAAGCACATAGCAGAGTGAGAAATATTATACCAAGAGTATAAGGGACACGAAATAACCATGGATAGTTAATTAGGCTAAAACATTTAAGATAACTTAGTCGGAACAAATAATCCTTTAAGTAGCAAAACTGAGATTATGTAAATAAATAACCATAACCATGATAATTTGGTAAACAAATCATTTAAATGGCAGAAACTGAAATACAGAAATTATGTAAGTAAATGATCATAACCACGGTACTGAACAGAACAGAACAGAGGTCACAGAAGTGACAGTCAGAACAGAGGTACGGATTCAAGAGGTGACTCGTACGGATTCTAGAGGTGGCTCCTACAATAGTGTAGCACTTAACTCCGCACAGCACTTTGGTCAGCACAGAATAGAGGTCAATGGATCCATGACAAACAGATGACCACGAAGTGGTCAAATAGAGGCCAATGGTTATTTAAGTCCCCCAAGGCATGGGACTCCCGTGGTGGTACTTAGAAAACATAATTGTATATAAGGTTATGGTCAAATATTTTTTAAAATATAAACAAACATATCCATGGGTTTCCTTTTAAGCAAATAAGGTTCAGAAATAAAACCACGTAACTGAAACCTTTATAAAATATAACTTTTATTAATATACTAATAAAACATAACTTATGTAAAACAGATTTTGGTAAGTCAAAATATACGTAAAATACATTTTGGTGATTCAAGGTATAATATAACTCACCTTAAGTTTAATATCTTACTCTTCCTTTTCACTATTAAAGACCCTCTCAGCTTCCACCATTTTCTTTTCCTTTTCTTTTCCTTCTTTCTCTCTTCTTTTTCCTTCTTTCTTTTGTTCTCTTCATTTCTTTCTTTTTCTTTCCAGGCACCTCCTCCCTATATAGGGAGGTGAAACCATCACTTGGCCAATACGTGGCCAGGCCGAATTCATTCCACAGATTCGATTATAATTTCGTAGATTCATTCCTATCTTTAATAGATATTTAAGATAATTACTATTTGACTCAATATTTTAATATAATTATATAAATTAATTAATTCTTAATTAAATTATACTAATATTATTTAATCTCAGTTAGGAAAATATATAATTTATTATATATTATTATGTATAATTTTGTAAAATAATATAATTATTAAAAGTTTAGGGGTTAAAATATAGATAAATAATTTATTTACTGTTGGTATATAATAAAGTGTAATTTAATTAAGAATTAATTCATTTATATAATTATATTAAAATATTGGGTTAAAGTGTAATTATCTTAAATATCTATTAAGGATAAGAATGAATCTATATAATTATGAATTAAATCTTAGAGATGTTATGGCCTGGCCACGTGTTGGCCGATGGATCGCCTCACCTCCCTATAAATGGGGAGGGTGATCAACCTGCGTAAAAGAAAGAAAGAAGAAAGGAAAAGAAAGAAGAAAAAAAGAAAAAAATAGTGGAAGCTGAGAGGATCTTTGATAGTAGAAAGAAAGGGTGAGGTATTATAGTTAAGGTGAGTTATATTATACCTTGAGTCACCAAAATGTATTTTACATACGTTTTGACTTACCAAAATCTATTTTATACAAGTTATGTTTTATTAGTATATTAATAAAAGTTATGTTTTATAAATGTTTCGGTTACGTGGATTATTTTCTAAACCCTATTTGCTTAAAAGGAAACCCATGAATATATTTGTTTTACTTTTAAAAAATATTTGGTTATGACCTTATAAACAATTATGTTTTGTAAGTACCACCATGGGAGTCCCACGCCTTGGGGAACTTAAATAACCATTGGCTTCTGTTTGACTACTTTGTGGTCCTCTGTTTGTCATGGATCCATTGACCTCTGTTCTGTGCGGAGCAAAGTGTTGTGCGGAGCTAAGTGCTACACTATTGTGGAAGCCACCTCTAGAATCCGTACGAGCCACCTCTTGAATCCGTACCTCTGATCTGTGCGGAGCTAAGTGCTACACTATTGTGGGAGCCACCTCTAGAATCCGTACGAGCCACCTCTTGAGTCCGTACCTCTGTTATGACTGTCACTTCTGTGACCTCTATTCTGTTCTGTTCAGTACCGTGGTTATGGTCATTTATTTACATAATTTCGGTATTTCAGTTTCTGCCACTTAAATGATTTGTTTACCAAATTAACAACCCAGATTTTTAATTATTCTGTAAAATTTATACTAATATTATTTAATTATAGTTGGAACAATATATTATTATTTTGTATTATTATGTGTAATTTTGTGAAATAATATAATTATTATAAATTTAGGAGTGAAAGTATAAATAAATAATAATAATAATGAGTGTGGTAGTAAAATAAATAATTAATTTTATGTTAGTATACAATAAAGTGTAATTTAATTAAGAATTAATTAATTTATATGTGTTTTCTTCTGATAGGTCTTGATTTACCATTATAATAACGGTTATTAACTCGACCAATTGCTGCGGTGTTATCACAATGTATCAATATAGGTGGAATCGGTTTTTCCTAACAAGAGATTTCATTTAACAAATCTCTTAACCAATTTGCTTCTTCACTAGCTGTAGCTAAAGCAATAAGCTCAGCCTCCATTGTTGAATTAGCAATAATTGTTTGTTTTTTCGATTTCCAACTTACAGCAGCACCTCCCAATGTAAAGAAGTAACCAGTGGTTGATAATGAATCACCGGACAAGGTATTCCAATCGGCATCACTGTAACCTTCAAGTACTGCAAGATACTTATTATAAAACAAGCCATATTTTATGGCACCAGATAAATATTTCATAATACGCTCAATGGCTAGCCAGTGATCACTACCAGGCTTGCTTGTGAACTTGCTAAGTACTCCAACTGCATAGGCAATGTCAAGTCTAGTACAGTCAGTCGCATAACGCAAGCTACTAATCATACTAGCATATTCCTTTTGATTAATTACATCCTCATCATTTTCAACAAGAAATAAACGCACATGAGGATCAAAAGGAGTAAGAACATGCTTGCAGCTATAAAAATTATATTTTCTCGAAATTTACTCAACATAATGCGACTGATCAAGAAATATACCATCACAGGTTTTGGTAATTTTCATTCCCAAAATATAATTACCCTCACCAAGATCTTTCATATCAAAATGGCTACTAAGCATATTTTTAGTTTCCACAATGATATGCAAATTAGAGCCAAATATAAGTAGATCATCCACATAGAGGCTAATAATGACATGTGAATTCTCTTCAGATTTATAGTAAATGCATTTATCACATTCATTCATTTTATAGCCATTCTCAATCATGCAGGAATCAAATTTCTCATGCCACTGTTTAGGGGCCTGTTTTAAGCCATATAGGGACTTAACTAACTTGCACACTTTGCTTTCTTGACCGGGTTCCACAAAACCCTCAGGTTGATCCATATAGATTTCTTCACCCAGGTCTCCATTTAAAAAGACTGTTTTAACATCTATCTGATGAATTTTTAGATCATGAATTGCAGCCACTGCAATTAATAATCTAATGGATGTAACTCTAGTAACCGAAGAAAATGTATCAAAAAAGTTAAAATCTGCTTGTTGTTTAAAACCTTTTGTAACAAGCCTTACTTTATATTTATCAATAGTTCCATCCGGTTTAAGTTTTTTTTCTCAAAACCCATTTACAACCAATAGTTTTACAACCTGGTGGTAAATCTACTAATACCTAAGTTTTATTGGATGATAATGATTCCATCTCCTCATTTACGGCCTCGTTCCAAAAAACAGAGTCAGGAGATGCCAAAGTTTCTTGTAAAGTTAATGGAGTTTCCTCCACATTAAAAACATGATAATCAGGGCCAAAATCTTTCTCTAATTTGGTTCTTTTGCTCCTTCTAGGTTCAAAACCTATAGGATCTTGGTTTTGTAAAAAAAGAGTAGAGGAACCAGTTTCAAATAAAATATTTTCTTGATAATTTTGACCCCCACCATTTTTAGATTTAAAAGGAAATTTTTCTTCATGAAAAATTGCATCACCTAATTCAAAAATTATTTTGTTTTCAATATCAAAAAATCTATAGGTTGTACTATTTGTTGCATATTCAAGAAAAGCACAAGTGGCAGCTTTTGCACCTAATTTAGGTCTTTTAGGGTCCACAAGTCTAACAAAAGCTAGACAACTCCAAACCCTCAAATATCTCAAATTTGGCTTATGCCCTTTCCACAACTCAAAAGGTATAACTTTTGTTTTTTTTATGTGGCACTCTATTCATGACATAACATGCAGTTAAAATTGCTTCTCCCCACAAATTTGAAGGAGCACCTGCTTCAATTAGCATAGCATTTATTAAATCAGTTAAAGTTCTATTTTTCCTTTCTGCTACACCATTTGATGCAGGTGAATATGGTGGAGTAGTTTCATGGATTATTCCCAAAGACTGAGCAAACGAGTTGAATCCAAAAGATTCATACTCCCGGCCTCTATCACTTTTATATCTTTTAATCTTTTTATCGAATTGATTTTCAACTTCGAGAAGGAATTCTTTAAATTTTTCAAAAGTATCACTTTTATTTTTCAACAAGTATACATAAGTGTATTTTGAAAAATCATCAATAAAAGTGATAAAATATCTATTTCCACCACGTGTTAAAATTCCTTCAAATTCACATAAATCAGTGTGAATTAATTCTAACAATTCAGTATTTCTTACCACACTTTTATGAGGCCTTTTAGTTATTTTTGCTTGACTGCAAACTTCACATTTTTCAAACTTATTTGTTAGTCTAGGAATTAATCCTAAACTACTCATGACTCTCACATATCGGCTATTAATATGACACAGACAAGCATGCTAAAAATTCATAGAAGACGGCATGTAAACAAAAACATGTGCTTTCTTATTCTCAACATTTAATTTAAACATTCCATCGCAGGCATACCCTTTCTCCACAAATATGTCTTTTTTTGTGATTACATATTGGTCAAATTCAGTAGTCTGCTTGAAACCAGCTTTGTTGAGCAAATAACTTGACATTAAATTTTTTCTCATGGACGGTGTGTACAACACATCTTTTAAAACAAGCACACATCCAGAGGTAAAATTTAGCTCAACATCCCCACACCCAAGCACCTTGGTTAAACTAGAGTCACCAAGTATAACAGTTCTCTCCTCATTAAAAGGAGTAAAATCTTTGAACCAATCTTTATTATAGCAGACATGCCTATTGGCACCAGAGTCTGCCCACCACCCTTCCACAGATTGGACCATAAAAATATCTGTGATCATAGCCACAAATGGTTCCTCGGTAACATTAGCCTGTGGTCGAGACTGTTGTTTCCGAAATTTGTAAGTTTGAGCAATATGCCCACTTTTGCCACACACAAAACATGTCACGTTTGTCAAATCTTGTGAAAGGGGTTCTTGGTTCCATTTCCTTTGCCTCGGGTAATTTTTATTTTGTGGCCTTCCAGTATTTTTCCAAATTTTCTTAACTGGCTTCAAATGACTATTTTTATGAAATCGACCTTCAGGTAAAATATTTCCAGAAGTTAAATTTACCTTTGTAGTGGAATGCTCTTGTGTCATAAGTGCATCTTGTCCTCGTGCTTCCTCCTCCACCCGAATCCGTGTGATTAGAGTCTCCAAGGATGTCTCTTTTTGCTTGTGGCGCATTGACTTCTGGAACTCCCTTCAAGACGATGGTAGTTTGTCGACAATACTTGCTACAACAAGATTGTCTCCAATTTTGATGCCTTCAGATCTAACTTCAGCTACTAACATCTGAAAATCTTGAACTTACTCCACCACTGATTTTCCATCTATCATCTGATAGCGGAAAAAACAGCTTGCAGCATATTTTTTAGCGTCTGCTTCTTCAGTGTCATATTTGTTCTGTAAGGCTTTCCAAATTTTCTTGGCAGTGGCGTAAGTGGTATCATAATAGTCATAAAATTGATTTGAAAGACAATTCAAAAGATAGTATCGATATTTATACTCATCTGTGTTGTATTTCTCGATTTTTTCAAGATGAGCAGCATACTCCTCGTCGGTCATCTCTTCAGTGGGGACTTTGTTTGGATTTTTCTCGATCAGGATATAGGCCACCTTGAGGAGACTGAGGTAGAAAAGCACCTTGCCTTTCCATCTCTTGAAATGAGCTTCCTTGAACCGGAAGGGCTTGTTGAGATCGCCGGTATTCTCGTTGGGCTTCTCTAGTACTGACTCCATGACTTTTTGCTGATTGAATCTCCTTAAAATTGTTGGTGATAATCACAAATAAAACACCAGAAAATAAGAATAATAAAAATTACAATAACTATTGTAAGGGCTAAGGCGCGGGAAATTCGCTCTCTTTAAGGAGATTTAAGCCCTCTACGGTTAGGCAAAGCCTCACACCGGTGCAGCAGAAAAAACCTTGACTTGTCCCCCCCAGGATACAACAGCCCGACTAAGTCGTATGGTTTACCAATACTGCACAATTGGTTGAACCCAAAGCTTTATCACATACATCCTTTTTTATTTGCCTGATAATCTCACACAAGACATAATAAAAGCAACCAAAACTTCTTCTCGTATGTCTCAAGATAGGACATAGCTCAATATATATAGGAGAAAAAGCTAGGAGGGTCTTCATTGGTGGATAAGAAAATGAAGACTTGGAAGACTTGAAAGGATAAGACTTGGCGAAGACTTATCTTGGAAGACTAGGAAGACTTGATGTGGATAAGAATGGGGAGACTTGACCAAGACTTGGCAAAGACTTGAATAGTAAGTAAACTTGGTAGAAAAGAAAAGAAAACCAACCTATGACACATTATAATATTAAAATACCTGCTAACATTCCCCCATCTATTTTAATATTATAGGAAACAAAAACTGAGATTATTAGGCAAATAAGGATATTATGCATCATGGTAGGTGTGCTCTGTATTGAACCTCCATTAGTGAGACAATAATATCTACTCCAGAGCCAATAGTATGCTCAGTATTGAACTATGACTGCTTAAGGGAAATAAATAATTATTACACACACATAATATTCCAGGATTCATGAGTGTGTTTGAGAATTAGCCCAAATCTCATAGGTAACAGCCCCACTACCACACTCACATAGGTGAATTCTGTCAAGGGTGCTCCTATATTTAATCTCAGTTAGGAAAATATATAATTTATTATTTATTATTATGTATAATTTTGTAAAATAATATAATTATTAAAAGTTTAGGGGTCAAAATATAAATAAATAATTTATTTACTGTTAGTATATGATAAAGTGTAATTTAATTAAGAATTAATTAATTTATATAATTATATTAAAATATTAGGTCAAAGTGTAATTATCTTAAATATCTATTAAGGATAAGAATGAATCTTTATAATTATTATCGAATCTGGGAGAGAGGGATGGTCTGGCCATGTGTTGGCCAACCAATGGCCTCACCTCTTTATAAATAGGAGGTGATTCGGCTGGATGAAGAGAAAGAAAAAGAAAAGAAAGAAAGAAAGAAAGAAGGAAAGAAGGAAAGAAAGAAAAGAAATAAGAAAGGAAAGGAAAGATAGAGAGGAAGGGAAGGAAAAAATTGTGGAAGTTAAAAGGGTCTTTGATAGTAGAAAAAAAAAATAAGGTATTAATATTAAGGTGAGTTATATTATACCTTGAGTCACCATAATATATTTTATGTATGTTTTGAGTTACCAAAATCTGTTTTACACAAGTTATGTTTTATTAGTATATTAATAAAAGTTATGTTTTATAAAGGTTTCAGTTACGTGATTTTATTTCTGAACCCTATTTGTTTAAAAGGAAACCCATGGATATATTTGTTTATATTTTAAAGAATATTTGACTATGACCTTATAAACAATTATGTTTTGTAAATACCACCACGAGAGTCCCACGCCTTGTGGAACTTAAATAACCATTGGCTTCTGTTTGACTACTTTATGGTCCTTTATTTGTCATGGATCCATTGACCTCTGTTCTGTGCGGAGTAAAGTGCTGTGCGGAGCTGTCACGACCCAAACCCGCCCCTGTAGGTTTAGCACCGTAACCGGCCAGTAATCCGTGGATTACCAAAGGCCTCTGAACAGATTAGCAAATAATAAAGGGCTGCGGAAGCAATAATATGAAATAGATAAGGTCCAATGAGCTGTGATAACGTATATGGGACAGAACATTTTAAAACTTAACTATATATATAAGCATGCTAGTCAAGGACACCAATATTTACAAAATATTTACAAAAGTGAACTTCCCAAGATCTGACTTTACAACAGTTATAGAGACTAGCATGAAAACAAAAACAGCCATGGCATTGGACTTCGATCGGAACCTTCTCGGGAGGCACAACGGTTGGCTGACAAAAACAATACAAAAGGGCGTCAACTCTGGCCCTGGTCATGTGCCGGCTCACCTACATACATAATATAAAATGTGAGCGAAAGCCCAGTGAATAATAACAGAGTAAAGGGGTTATATGAATGATGTCCATTACAAGTTAGAATCCAGTATTTAAATCAGAACACAATCAGATTTCAAAACAGAATAGCTTCAGATATATACTCATGTTCATATTCAGATTTTGCATAAGTATACGTGGTACACCCATTAGCTATCAGATCGGATTGGTCCAGAGACCCACATACATAGTTGGTACCAACGACCATAAAGGTCCATATCTTGCGCGCAAGTAGTTATGGTATTGTTACCCCCAGGCAGGGCCACGTGTAGATTGGCCGCGGTATTGTTACCCCCGGGCGAGGGCTACATGCAGATTGGCCGCGGTATTGTTACCCCCGGGGCGAGGGACACGCGAACTAAGGGTGCCACAAATACTTTTCAGAAAATTGGACATTCATTCATAATTCGTAAGATAGCATTTCAGAAAACAGATTATACCATATCAGTCGGAAAATACTTAAGTTAAACATAACTTTACAGAGTCATTACTCACAGTGGGCTTGGAGACAGACATATAGAGTAGATCGATCAGACAGGACGTGGCACGTGACCTACACGACACATAACAGATGCACACTTGAAACACATGTTCTAATTGTACAAAATTTATTTCGTTGGCTCTTAGCGTGTTTCTAATCTCTTATCCTCATTAGAGAGTCTTAAACATGGCCTAGGAATGCCTAGGATGGAATGAGAATACAAAGATGTACTTAGAGACACTTTTCAAAGTTTTGCTAAAACAGGGGTCCCGCTCGAGCATGGATTTATCCGCTCGAGCGGACATGCAGACAAAAGGGATTCGCTCGAGCGTGTATACCTCCGCTCGAGCGGACTGTAAACTACAGTAAAAGTACTGGATGCATGAAATTCACGCTCGAGCGTGAGACACAAGTCCTCGCTCGAGCGTGAATTACCCCGCTCGAGCGGGATGTAAACATGTGAAAAGTACTGAATACATGAAATTCCCGCTCGAGCGTCACTTTTCCCTGCTCGAGCAGACTTCATGAACTCAGCGTGTACGCTCGAGCGTGGAGTTCCCCGCTCGAGCGTGAGTCCAAAATCTGGAATTTCCAAATTTGAACCTCCATCTCAAAACTCAACTTCAAAGCATCAAATTCGATCCTCTTGGGCTAATTTTCTGGAAGACTCTTGTAAACTCATAGTATGACATGTTTTGAAAATCAATTTTGTAAAATCAAGCCCAAAGGTAAGTCAATTGAACACAATGTCAAATAAAATTTCAAGTATGAAACTTAAATGTATCATGCAATAATCTCTTTGAAACCAAACCCTCCAAAACATTGATCAAACTTGACAATTTGATGGACAATAAGATGCATGACCACAATGAGAGTGAAATTAACACATGCATGGAGGAAATCTTAGAATTCAAACCCAAAGCATGGAAATTTATGCATGCATGCATGAATTAATCCTCAATTCAACATCTTAATCCAATTCCTAGCTTTAGACACTAATTAACCATGAACCATGCAAGAATTAGTCTTAAGTTTACAATCGAAAGGGAAATCTCCTACCTTAAACCTTGAATTCCAAGTCTAGGGGCTCCAATTATGCAATTCTTCTACAATTCTTCAAGTTCCAAGCCAAAACTTTTGTTGAACTCAAATTTTTCTCCTCTCTCACTCTCCTACGTTTTGTCTTGGTCCCAAAAATGGCTGAGAAAATGAATCAAAAGCTCCTAATCAAGATTGAACAAAGTGGCCCACTAAGGGGCAAAAATGTAATTACTAGCATTTACTTAATCTATGTTTCATCTAGCATTATTTAATCTAATTTAATAATTCCAATTCAAATTTGAATTAACCCTACCATAAAATTCTATAAATCCTAACTAACACGTAACACAAATCAATTTTGGAATCGGGCGCCGATAAGGCTTTCAATTCGCAGTTTAAAGTCAAAGACATGAACAGATCATTTTATGGCAAACAGATAGAAACACATAAATAATGCAATACACATGCAAATAAATCCCAAATCCTTCCTAATCTACTACAAGACATAATTAAGTACGAATTAACATTAATCAGAGGTCGGGGTCATTACAGGAGCTAAGTGCTACACTATTGTGGGAGCCACCTGTAGAATCCGTACGAGCCACCTCTTGAATCCGTACCTCTGATCTGTGCGGAGCTAAGTGCTACACTATTGTGGGAGCCACCTCTTAAATCCGTACGAGCCACCTCTTGAGTCCGTACCTCTGTTCTGACTGTCACTTCTGTGACCTCTGTTCTGTTCTGTTCAGTACTGTGGTTATGGTCATTTATTTACATAATTTCGGTATTTCAGTTTCTACCACTTAAATGATTTGTTTACCAAATTACCATGGTTATGGTTATTTATGTACATAATCTCAGTTTTGCTACTTAAAGGATTATTGGTTCCGACTAAGTTATCTTAAATGTTTTGGCCTAATTAACTATCCATGGTTATTTCGTGTCTCTTATACTCTTGGTATAATATTTCTCACTCTGCCATGTGCTTATAGCTGTTTACCAATTTTCAGGAAACATTGCACTTCAGAAATAGCTTTTTGGAAAGTCGGGTTGCGGAATAGACACACACAGTATTTTTATGATATTTTTTATATGTAAATATCGGCTTTTTTTGTCAGTAAATTTTATAATAAAAATAGAAGCTCCAATGATTATTTTGGTACCCTTACTTAAATATTACTTCCACTCGCGTTTATTGATTTGTTTAAGATTTAGCTGGAGGTAACTTCAGTTATTGGCCATCACGATGCTTAACCCTTGGGTACGGGGAGCGGGTCGTGACAAGTGGTATCAGAGCAATGGTTTATAAAATAAAAAAAAAAATCATCATTGGAGCATATGACACGCGTACATTTAAAAAGTAGGATAGCGGATAATTAGTACCCAAATATTACATTTTGTTAGTCGATTTAATTATATTATACTTTTATATGATTATATATATATATAATAAATTTTTTTTTAGTGTGTCTAATTTGTAAAGGATATTAGATATAATTTATATTTGTTATAGTAAAAGAAGGATATTGGGCTCAAACACCTACCAAAATTATAATACAATTAAATACATATAATTTTCAGTTCAGTATTCAAAAAAAAAATTTATTTTGATGTTTTTTTAAAAGTGGGTTCAAATTATAAAGATACTAATTTTGAAACTATTTCCTATCAATGAAAAGTTCATCTCAAAATTTTCAATTCTTACATATAATTCTGTCATTGTGTTCTCATTTTATTTTATTTTATTTATTTTTATCGTAAACAAAATGAGTGAAAAAGTTTTTTAAGTCACCAATTATTTCTCATTTCGGCCCAAATTAATTTTTGACAACAAGACAGTGAGTTGTTTTTGTTACAGTTTTTTTTTGAGGTAATATTCTCTATCAGATTAATCATTTAATATATATTTATCAGATTGTGCAGCGGATAACTTACACATACGACAAATTTCGAGGACAAAATTTTAAAAGGAGGGAAGATTGTAACAACCCAGCTTTTTAATTATTCTGTAAAATATATACTAATATTATTTAATCACAGTTAGGAAAATATATAATTTATTTTATATTATTATGTGTAATTTTGTAAAATAATATAATTAGTAAAAAAATTTAGGGGTCAAAGTAAAAATAAATAATAATGAGTGTGGTAGTAAAATAAATAATTAATTTTTTGTTGGTATATGATAGAGTGTAATTTAATTAGGGTTTAGTTTGTGTTTTTATCAAATGAAGGGTGAATATAATTATTTATAAACAACTGGGGCCAAAATATAATTAGTTTAAGCTAATAAATCTAAAAGGATTTGAATTCAAATCTGAGGAGGATTTTCCATGGACATGTGGAGGGAAATGGTTCGGCCGGCCTCCTTATAAATGGAGAGGAGAGCAAGAAGAAAGAAAGAAAAGAAAAGAAGAAAGAAAGGAAAGAAAGAAAAGAGAGGAAGAAAGAAAAAATGGTGGAAGCTAAAAGAGTCTTTGATAGTGGAAAAAAAGAGTAAGGTATTAAAGTTAAAGTGAGTTATATTATATTTTGAGTTACCATAATATATTTTACGTATATTTTGACTTACCAAAATCTATTTTATATAAGTTATGTTTTATTAGTATATTAATAAAAGTTATGTTTTATAAACATTTCAATTGCGTGGTTTTATTTCTGAACCTTATTTGCTTAAAAGGAAACCCATGACTATATTTGTTTATATTTTAAAGAATATTTGACTATGACCTTATATACAATTATGTTTTGTAAGTACCACTATGGGAGTCTCATGCCTTGGGGGACTTAAATAACCATTGGCCTCTGTTTAGCCACTTTGTGGCCCTCTGTCTGTCATGGATCCATTGACCTTTGTTCTGTGCGGAGCAAAGTGTTGTGTGGAGCTAAGTGCTACACTATTGTGGGAGCCACTTCTAGAATCCGTACGAGCCACCTCTTGAATCCGTACCTCTGTTCTGTGCAGAGCAAAGTGCTGTGTGGAGCTAAGTGCTGTACGGAGCTAAGTGCTACACTATTGTGGGAGCCACCTCTAGAATCTGTACGAGTCACCTTTTGAATCCGTACCTCTGTTCTGTGCGGAGCAAAATGCTGTGCGGAGTTAAGTGCTACACTATTGTGGGAGGCACCTCTAGAATCCGTACGAGCCACCTCTTGAATCTGTACCTCTGTTCTAACTGTCACTCCTGTGACCTCTGTTTTGTACCGTGGTTATGGTTATTTATTTACATAATCTCAGTTTTGCTACTTAAAGGATTATTTGTTCCGACTAAGTTATCTTAAATGTTTTGGCCTAACTGGCTATCCATGGTTATTTCGTGTTCCTTATATTCTTGGTATAATATTTCTCATTCTGCTATGTGCTTATAGCTGTTTACCAATTTTCAGGAAACATAAAATTCAGAAATAACTTTTGGAAAGTCTTAGATGCAGGGCTGCGGATTAGACACACAGAGCACTTTTATGTTATTTTTATATGTAAATATCGGCATTTTTTGTCAATAAATTTTGTAATAAAAATAGAAGTTTCGATAATTATTTTGGTATGCTCATTTAAATTTTACTTCCGTTTGCGTTTATTGATTTGTTTAAGAATTGGCCGTAGGTAACTTCAGTTACTGGCCATCACGATACTTAATCCTTGGGTACAGGGAGAGGGTCGTGACAAGCAAGTACAAATTCAGGCCATTCAGACAAACTAAATTCGAGTTACCAATCTTTATGATTTGAATAAATGTAGTATATAAATTGTATTTGTACATTATTTTCTTTACATTGTTGTTATTTCAAAATTAAGTAAATTATGTCAGAATTTCTTCAATTTTGTACATATTTTTAATTAAGTCCTTGAATTTATATTTCATTCTAGTAGACCGTTTAGCCTCCGTTTGGGAAGTGGGTTGGCTTTTTGGCTTTTTTGGCTATTTTAGCCTGGGGCTAAAAGGCCTAGTTTGGGAAAGGCTTTTTGGCTTTTTTGACTTTTTGGCTTTTTGGTGAGGTGTCTTCCTGTTAAATTACCAAATTACCCTTTTTGGCTTTTATTTTTTATTTTTTATTTTGGGTTTGGATTTGGCATGTTTTGCTTAAATTTTATTTTTTATTTATTTTTATTTTGGGTTTGGATTTGGCGTATTTTGTTTAAAATTTTATTTTATTTATTTTTTTATTTTAGGTTTGGATTTGGCATATTTTGCTCAAATTTTATTTATTATTTATTTTTTTTTATGTTGGGTTTGGATTTGGCGTATTTTGCTTAATTTTTTTTGTTTTTAATTTTTTTATTTTGGGTTTGGATTTGGCGTATTTTGTTTAAATTTTTTTTTCTTTTAATTTTTTTATTTTGGGTTTGGATTTGGCGTATTTTGCTTAAATTTTTTTTTTCTGTTATTTTTTTTATTTTGGATTTGGATTTGGCGTATTTTGCTTAAATTTTTTTTAAAAAAAATTTATGTTTTTGTCTTCTTTTTTTTTTTTTTTTTTTTAGTTCTTGTTCTTTATTTTTTTTGGTATACAATAACTTTTATTTATTTATTTATGTGTTTCATTGATTTGTAAATAACGTGGCGAATGGTAATTTATGTTTTCATGTTTTTTTTTTTTAAATGTTTTTGAATGAGGCGTATTTTTGTCGTTATTTTTTTAAAATTTACGATTTTGTCATTTTTTTATTCACTCACATTAATTTGTTTTTATATTTCAAAAATGGATTTTCTCTCGTTTTATTTATTTGTAAATGACCTGGCAAATGTTTTTATATTTCAAAAATGATTTTCTCTCATTTTTTATTTCTCTCATTTTTTTTTTTTTGTTATTTGTTTCACCTTGTTTTCTTTTTCGAAAAGGCTTTTTTCGAAAAGATTTTGATTTTTCAAAGTTAGGCACGTCACAAACTGGAAGGGGGGTATATTCCCGTGTAAACACATACATATTGTACGTGATAATATATTTGAATACAGTCTGTTCCACGTGTGTCATTAGTAATGTTACAACCCTACGAAAATTAGGTCGACTATTATATATTTCCTAACATTCCGTTATTACGCATGTAACATAATTTGTCGCGTATGTGAAGGCACACCAATGCCATATGCGGGTCCTCATCCCTAACCATTAAACCATCCTCGTCATGTTCAACTTCTGGTATGGCATTTACTATTGTCATAGCCTCTTCCTCGTCACAGATTGGGTGAACAGTTGCTGGGTTATCTGTGTTTCACCGTATATAATTATGTAATGCCATTGACGCACCTACTAACTGAACTTGCACATTTGCAAAGTCATACCGAGGCATGTTTCGAATAAACCCCTATTGATTTTTCCAGGCACCGAAAGTGCGTTCCACCACACTGTGTAAAGACGAGTGCACTTTGTTAAATAATTCCCTTGGCGTGTTTGCCGTCGTGTTCCGTGCAATACGTCGGAATTCTTGTTGGTGGTAACGGTGGCCTTTGAATGGTGCTAAGTAACCTATTTGGTTTGGATAGCCAGAATCGACAAGATAATATTTGCCTGCAGACATGGCAACAATGTATGACACCAAAACCGAACATTGTGCTTCATTTTCAAGTAACGTTGTTTCAGAAAAAATTTATAGCCCCCTAAATCTAATAACATCGCCATGTGTTACCTTCGTCATGATGTGGGAATGAGACATTGTCATTTGCTAGTATCTCGTTGAATATGCGACTATCATGCATACTTCCTTCCCATCCGCACGAAATGAATATGAAACACATGTCAAAATCGACTGCGGCCATGATATTTTGCATGTGACAGTATTTCCTACCGAAATATGTTGCCGCATCTGGCCCCGTAACCCATGCACTTACATGTGTTCCGTCTATTGTGCCAATGCAGTCCTGCAAACAACCCAATTCTTTTGTTGCTTAAACGGGTAGCAAGTGTTTGGTTTTTTCCATACGTCACGTCCAGTTAATAATAGAAACAAAATAACTGACACTCTTTATTTATATGTCAATAATGTTTTTCAGTAGTACCTTGAACGGTAGGTATTTCCGTCTAGACCACACGTATGGATGTATACGATGCTGACTGTATGTGGGCCGGTAATGAACAATAGTGAACTCTTTCATGGAAGTTAATACGTTATGCACGTGCCGAGACACAGTCTCCCCCGAATGTTGGAACCATTCTTGGATTTCCCGATTTTGCTTCCCTTTCAACACATGGATAAACATTGCAACGCTTTCTTCAACAGCTAAGCCATGTGGATGTTGCGGGACTTGTAACCCAAAATCATTTACTAATGTCTCACACAAGGCGGCAAAAACTTCCTGCGGCATGCAAACATTTTCCTCAAATCGACCTATATGGCTTGCATATAGTTTGCATATCCATGCATTCCCGGTCAGTATAGAAGTGCGACATGGCGTTTTAGCCATGTATTTTTCGTACCATTCTGTCGCATACTGGCATGCTTGTAGAAATGTGCAGTTGTGTTCTTGTTGCACCTGGACCGCCATTTGATTAAGCATTTCCCTTATTTCATCATTGTTGTTTCCATCCCAGGGATTCATCGCGTCTTCGTTGATACGAAACCTACAAGAGTGGCACTCTTTCAATCAGTTGGCACGTGATTCATTGACTGAAATTATATTGAAGTTTGCAATTAAAAAATGCCGACATTGTTTTTAATATAAGTAATGTCGTCACCAATGTCATTAGTAACGCATAATGATATGAATTGCACAAAAAAGAAAACCTGTTCAACTTCTGCTTTACAGGGGGACCGTGGTGGTAACAACCACAAAAAATAGCCATCAAACTAAACTAACAGTTAAATTTGCAACATACAGACATACAAAAGCTAGCAAGAAAAACGTAATTCCCTGTCTAAAAAATAGCCATACAAAATATTAAAACATAAGCATCCTATTCATTTCCCAAAAACGAAGCACAACCATGCTTCCATTCCGTCAACCCATGCACTTAACATTGTCATTTGTTCACCATAACTAGCAAGAGAAAAACAAAAACGACAGAATAAAAACATGCACACACCACCATCCTGTTTTAATACAATGCCAACAATACCATAAGTCAAAGTTTTAAAAATGAAGAGAAGGACAGTCATCTTCAACACTTGTAACACCGCTACATCACATCCGGCGACCCCCAAACAGGTTTGCAAAAGGCGCCAACGCAGTACACTGGAGCTGTTTCTGTGTAAGCCACCCAATGATGTGGTCGTCATCAGGCTGGCACATCATCACCTCCCGGTAATCGGCGTTATCTATAAGTGTCGAGGCGAAGTGGAATAACGGCGTACCAATTAGGGATGGAATACTCGTCAGGCGATGCATGCACTCCGAAATAGTGTACAGCGATTCGTTACCTGTGAGGTGCCTCACCGTAACCTGCTGATTCTTTGTACGCACCACATCTGTCAGATTGTTTATGCTTTTCGTAATTGCTGACGCTCCACTTGTTTCCTACTTCGACTTTGAAACACTTGTTGATGGCGTCTTTCTTCTTTTCCCCTTTTCAATCAGAACATGCTCTAGTGAAGAATCTGAATCCACGTCATGTACTCCTGTGGGTATCGGATCAGCAAATGGCTGGGCTCCCAAACTATGCACTGAATCAGATGAGTCATCAGCAGCTTCAGGAAGTTTCTCTCCCGGGGTCCAATGGTGCTTCCCAGTAGCCGATGCCCCCATGAAGACTGTCTCCATCAACTTACGATGTTCCAAGGTTTTTTTCCTGAACTTGGCAGACACCTTGTTTATCTACAGAAATAGAGATATATGAAAGAGAAAGACGTTACATTTCATATAATTAATTAAAAGTTAACTAAACAAGTAAAAAATGTACTGGTAAATGACAAATATGAAACTTGTTTGTACATGTACTTACCGATTCCATCTTGTCCCACCACTCCTCAGGTGCCTGAAACATACCAGTGTCATAGTCAAAGCCTATCCCTGACACTCCTTTGCTTAAATCCATCAACTTTATCCACGCTTGCCACTCTTTTTTCAAGCTCATGTACTTATTCTTCAACTGTTTCAGTCCATGTTTTCTTCATGTTTTTTTCTCAAATTTCCTTGCTAAGGACTTGTACCCTGTTTGGCAGAGGACTAGGAATGGGCGATTTCCTTTAGTAATCTCATTTGCAATCAACTGCAGGAAAACTCAGATTGAGTCACTGTCCCATGAGGCCTTGTGGCTGAACTGATGTGTCTCTTCAAGACTGCTTGACTTGTCAGTGACAATGCCTTTGCTTTTCAATTGGGTACACGGAGAAGTACGTATGGAAGCCATTACTAATGTACGGTTACAGAAGATTACCATCACAAATTCGGTTGTTATATACAAACGCATAAGCCATTACACATTAATAACAAGAAACAGAGAGATAGGATGCTAAATTAGGGAGCATATAACCATTGCACAGTAATGACATACGTACACAGGTTCCATGGAACTAAGTAGCGGACATAGTTATGATAGTCATTAATATGTCGTTACATTTCGTACTAACAAAGGCAAAGGTAGCTTAAAGTCATACTAGAACATACTAACAACGTCCTAACGTGTTTGTACATACTGACAACATCCTAACGTTTCTTACATACGGAACAACAAAATGACAACGATAATGCATAGCACATACACAATGGTCTTAAGGACACGCAAGGATTGTTGAATGTCTATGACATCAGCCGGCAATTGCATGACAAGTTCGTCTCTAGGTGACGCATAGTCTTGATTCTCTCGCCTTGGTTCTTCGCACCAACCAATCCAACTGACACAGGGCTGATCACAGTGCACAGAATGGAACTATTAGTGAATGGGTTGTTAATGTTCATACAGTTATAACCGGTAAAGAATGGGTGACTCACCACAAGGCGGGGACATGCATAGTAAGGACGGCCTGGATTTTTGGCGGACCTGGAAATCTTAACAATACAGGGGCCATGTCCACAGGCACACATTCGTCGTGGCCATGTACTGGAAGTTACAGTAGAGGCAAACGAAGCCATGCTATGATTTACAAACAATCGGAAGTGACAATGAATCATGTAAGTAATTAGTTTATGTTATCTGTCTATCAGGTTAAATATTTTCTGAATACAATGTTAGTGCATGTTTCAATGGATACGTATACAAACTATCAACTTCCTTCCGTTTATTTTAAGGAAAAGCAGCCTACATTCTCATGGATTCACTGTGAAGGTGGTAATAGAACGATAAATCTGTAATCTGGTAAATTTAGATTTCAATGAACATAACAACAGGGCATGAACACCGTGTGTTTACATGACTGAGATGAAGAATTCATGATCAAATTATATTATTACTTTTTTCGTACTTATTATTATTATTATTATCTTCTGATGTTTTTTGACATTTTCGAATAGTCTATTGATATCAATAATTTTGAAGATTAAAGTTTGTATCCACATGCACACACAAATTAGACTTACTTTTTTGAATGAAAAATACAGCATTAATTTATATATACTTAGACTAGATCAACTGAGAAAGAGTTATATTGAACTGGTAACCCATTAAGCTTTCAATGAAGACAGATATGGATGAAGAAAACAGAGGGTTTTATCCGCATGTAACATAATGAAAGTAACAGTGTTTGAAGAAGTGAAGTTGAATAAGGACAACCCAAAAATGTGACCGTATAAGAATCAAGACTGCCTGTGAGGAGTGTTTTTTGGAAGAGAGATAGAGACATTTTTTTCACCATTGACAAATCAATAGGTAATTCAATTTTCTTTAACTCAATAGGTATTTCACAGATGGAGACATCGTCTCCAGCATTGACTCACAAATGACAGAACCCATTGAGATCATGTGTTTTCCTTATTCATTGACAGACCATTTCATAACTGATCAATAGGTAATTCACAGATCATAAATGAAGTTTATCATGACAGTGATAAGTAATCAAATTACCAATGTTGACTACAATGAATTTTGTAACAGAAACTGATATTCATTCACAAAATTGATGTCATCAATCAGCAGTTGTATACATAAATTTGAAATTGTGATCTGAAATTGATAATTTGTAATGTGAATTATAAGAAGAAAAAAAAAATGCAGAACAGACTATTTTGAACAGAACAGGTTGTTTTTATTTTGAATATGAATATGACTGTTTTTTACCATAGGTTGATCTACATGAAAATATAAGAACAGATACATATATCTGCCTTCAAACCGAACATATTTATATATAAGAACAGATATATATCTGCCTGAAATGTGTGAAATGTAATCGTAATGAACCCAAACCGAACAGATTTGACAGATTTTCATATAAGAACAGATATATCCATCAACTCAGATATATATTAATTTATATATATATATATATCTGCCCCAAATATGTGAAATGTAACAGTAATGAACCCAAACCGAACAGATTTTACAGATTTTCATATAAGAACAGATATATAAATATGAACATATTAATTTATATATATATATATGTATATATATATCTACCCCAAATGTGTGAAATGTAACCGTAATCCAAGATAACCGAACAGATTTACAGTGTTTAATATAAGAACAGATATATAATTTTTCACAGATATATATATATCTATCTGCCCCAAATGTGTGTAATGTAACTGTAATCAACCCAATCACGACGGTAAACAAACAGATCGGTCATGAACCCAACCCGTTATGAAACCATACTATGCAGATCGGAAGTAGGGCCCACACAGACGTGAAAAGGGAAACGAAATCAGTTAGGCCATAAAGCATTACCTGCAGATCGGTTTGTGTTTGAGAGGGTTGGTTCTTGTTCGCCGCAGCGAATGCGTACTCCGGTGCCGATCACCTCTGCGAAGGTGGTTCAAATGTCGTCGTCGCCGCTGGTATACATGAATCGCCTATTTCGTTTGTTGTGTGCCATTTGGGAAGGTTGTGTGTGTGAGGAGGTGTTGTCCCTCAGAATCAGAGGGATCTCTTCAGGGTATTTTGGTAAATTTACACCAATAAGGGTTTCAAATATACCCGTGAATACAGTTTTGTCTGGATGTGGCTAAATAAGCCTAATTTGTCCGGACGTGGCTAATTTAGCCCAAGTTTTGCTTCCCAAACGGTGCTTAAATTTTCAAATTAATTCAATTTAAAGTTAGACAGCTTAATTGAATGAAAATTTTATTTTCAAGTTTAATGATAAATTTTTTAGTCGGTTTAGTGAATTTGCCAAGAATAACGGTGGTGGGAGAGTTTTTGTTATTGACATTGTTATTTTAATTTGAAAGTTGGATTTATTGTTTAAATTTAATAAAGCGATAATAAATTAAAATATTTAATTATCTCTCTCTCATTTTTTATAATTATGAATCAATCATCTATGTAATATATATTACTGGGTGTAAAAAGTAAAATTTTAAAGTCTTTTTTGACATGTAGATTAAAAGTTAATTTTTTTATTTTTTATTTTTTTTGAGTAATGTCACTTCTCTATTTTTTATACTTTTTTAAAACAAATTAAAATTTTAACCTAATTTTCAAAATAGATCTATATCAAATTTTTATTTTTATTTTTTTTTGTTACCCTTACCCACACAAGGCATACCTTCGAAAAAACAGGGAATAATAATGCCGAAACCAAGGGGTGTTTCCGGAATTAAAGGAACAGTCGTTCAGCACGAGCAAGGATTCTCTAGAAATTTTTTTTTCCTGAAATTTCTTAGAGTGGTGTATTGTATGGTTGAGATTTAATGACAAGTCACATCAATTTTTTAGCATTAAATCTCAATCATACAACACACTACTTTAGGAAAAAAAAAACTCTAGAGGATCCTTAGTGGTTCAGCACCATGCGAAACCGAAGCTAAGCCGAAATGTGTACATTCAAGTTTGGCGTAACATAACAAAGTTAAAAAGTTAAAAAGCCATTATTTTATTTAAGTCACATCATCTTATTTAAATCACATTACTTATCTATCACATTACTTTAAATCCAACCCATATTTCATAAATAGTCAAAAATTACACTTATTTAGATCATTCCAAACAACCTCTGAGTTTTTATTTATTTTTATTTTAAAAGATGTGTATAGATAATATTTTCATATAATATTATGAGTGGTAATGATTGTTCATTATAATTATTTTAATTTAAAGTATAATTGTTATTAAAGTAATACTTTATTAAATACATGCACGGAGATAATTAAACGTGTGAAAATAAGGCAAATTATAGTTTCACCAGTTGATTTGAGTGTGGTGTTTATTTTGAGCTTTCAAATCATAATTCTACACTCATTTCTCAAAATTCAATTCAAAACATAATCATTACTTTTGAAAACTTATAACCAAACACATAATTCAAAACTTTTTTCAAACTCAATTTAAATTTTTTAAATATTTTAAAAATATTTTAATTTTGTTAAGATTTTAAATATTTTAATATTAAATATGTTACGATTTTTTAAATTTTGAAATTTTTTTGAATATTTTTAAATATTTTAATTTTTAAATATTACGATTTTAATTTTTTAAATTTTAAAATATTTTATAAAAATAAATTCAAACTCTATTTTATAAAAATATTTTTAAATATTTTAATTTTTTTTTGTTATGTATTTGGTTACAATTTGAGAGTAGAGTTGTGAAAGTGGTATGGATTTTCGAGTTATATGTTTGGTTATGAGTTTTAAAAATAAATTCTTAATTGAGTTTTGTTTTATGTGTTTGGTTACGATTTGAGTGTAGAGTTGTTTTTAAATTTAAAATATTAAAATTTTAAATTATTAAAATTTTTTGAATATTTAAATTTTTACGATTTAAATTTTTTGAATATTTATTTTAATTTTTTACTTATTAAATTTTTTAGATTATTTAAATATTTATGATTAAAATTTTTTGAATATTTATTTTGAAAAACAATTATTTTTAATATTTTGAATTTCAGAATGTTTTTAATATTTTAATTTTCTAAATATTTTTAATATTTTAATTTTCTAAATAATTTTAAAATATTTTTAATGTTTATACAGGCCTAAAAAATGAATTGACAGAAAAATTAATTGACATAAAATAATTGATATAGAAGTTAGTTGCAAAAAAAATTATTCAAAAAAATTACTTAAAAACAATTAATTGAAAAAAAAAATCATTTTCTTATTTCAGTATTTTAAAAATAGTTTGATTATGACTATTGATCAAAAATACAGATATCGAGTTATGAATTGTGTGTTTGATTATCAATTATAGGTTGAATTAAGTTTTAAAAATTATTTTAAAAACTCATCACCAAACAAATTTTTTTATTTCACATGTCACATCAAACTTTTAAAACTCAATTCCATATACAATTCAAAACTCAGTTCAACACTCCATTTAAAAACTATAATCAAATAAATTTTCTATACTTAAATCTTAATTTCACAAGTTATAAATTCAAAATAAAACTCGTATTGTCAAATCATATTTACAAACCCCTACCAAACGGAATCTAAAATTTTCCGAAACCGAAGCTAAGCCAAACTTGTGAAAAAGGCAGCAACAGTTTATCTTGTCTTCTCTCTTAAAAAAAGTACCAAACGAAACGAACAATCTCTGAGCTTTTTCTCAATCGATCAAATTCATTCATTCGTCACAGCCCCCACACCACTGTTGCCCTTGCCTCACTTCACTAGGAACATCACTTCCTCTTCTTTCGCTTCCAATCGACCGCCGAACCAACTCTAAATACAATTCCAAACACTAGTACTACAATACAATCCATTGAAACCGTTGAAGATAAATCTAATTTCTCTCCATTCATGAAGAAATCGAGCCTTCCCTGCCTGCATTTTTCTTGAAAAGGTTCCTTCTTTGCTTTGTTTTTGTTCTTCAAGTTATCGTGGGTGGCGGTTTAATTGTTAGGTTTTACCCGTAACCCTTTGTTTTGTTTCTCTTCTTGCAATTTGAATTAGGGTTTTCACTTCAATAGACTGTTAATTCACACCTGTATTATTAGAGCTTTTGTTGTTATTAGATTTTTGCTGCTGAGAATGTGGAGTTTCTAAGTCCTATTAGGAATTATTGACAGTGCATGCAAGACATGAAGATCCTTTTCTTTGCTTTATATGAATTTTTCTTGGCCAACAAACAGTCTAGGTAGTTTCTTTCTAAGAACAGGTAATTTTGGTAGCGAAGGCGTAATTCTATTTCCACACACCAGGTACTCTCTGTGCACACAATCTTTTTATTTTTTATTTTTTTAATGATAAATTTTGTCCTACAATAAAATTATCAAAATAACCTTATCTTTTTCATCCAAAACCTAATTCTAAGCCCTAATCCTTCACCATTCCCAGGCGGTGTAGACATGAGAGTTGTAGTGCCTAGGGTTTAAAATAAATAATGGGTAGCAAAAGTAGATGCTGGGGAGTAAATGTATTGATAATGGCGGCCGACGATGATAGAAGGATGAGAGTGGCGGTGGACGTACAAGTTTCCAGCGGCGGAGGTGGTGGTTAGGGATTAGGGGGTTAGGATTAGGGTTTGAATGTTGAAGAAGATGAGGGTATTTTTGGTAGGGTAGGATGTGTATGAGCAAAACATAAGAAAATTATGCTCACACCCTAAACTGTAACAAAATTATCCAACAAAAATCATTTTTTATTTATTTATAGAAAACTTACTGTTATGGAAAGATTGTGAAATTCACACATTCAAAGTCATTAAACCTCCCAATTTATGTATGCGTTTTAGTTCCATCAATCATGTACTGTCCCAAAGGGTCTCGCTATGGCTTGAACTTCAAAATGAAGTTGTGTAACAATTTTTGAAATTCAAACATTGTTCATAAAATCACATTTTTGCAGGTGCAATTATTTTAATATTCTTTTAGTGGAAGGGAAAAGAAGGGGAAAAAATCACACTACACACATTTGGAATTGCTCCAGTTTTTGGGATTTTTAATCCTTCATTTGATTACTAAAAAACTCTCATTTCCCGTTATTTATCACCAAAAAAAATAAAATAAAAAAACTTTCATGTCCCATAATGGGAGTTATAACTCATCTTTCTCAATCTATATCTTGGCATTTATTATATCAATATGAACACATTGCGTGTGCCGGAGTCTAGTGTGTATATAGATATATATTTTCCTTCAATTCTCGTGGAGGCCTTATCACATGATTTCATTGTACTTACTTTTGTTAATACTAGTTTCATTAATGATTTGTGTTTAATTTTGTGAAATTGTGGTCCGTGGATTTATAGACTTGATTAACTGCATTAGAGAATTGATGCATTGACTGAGGGATGGTGTTTTTTTTTTGGATTATCTTACTAATGCAGTTGTTTCATGTGAACTTAAATGAAGCATATTTAGTACGTTTCTCTTACGAGTCTATTTGTGACTGGGTTTATTTTTATTTATTAATTACAGCCAGTATCTGTTGCTGCTCAAACTCATCCTGTCACATAATATGAATCCTTGATTATCAGATTCTTAATAGTGACTAAGCGACGTTCTAATTCTGACTGTATGCCTTTTTATTGATATATTTATTTTAACCCTTCAACTTGAAGAATCTAAATGTGGATGCATGCTTTCATTCTCGTGGATGCTGTGCAAATTGATTTTCCGTTCATCATGAATGTAAATTGGTCAACATTTTTCACTCTCTAATTTTGATGACCACATTGCGGGATGCAAAACTTGTGTTACAACATTCACGCTACAACATTGGATGTTTATCAAGTTAGATTGCTAAACTCAAGGAGTGCAGTATCTAAAAAATTAAAAATTAAAAAATCAAGGAGTGCAAGAGGCTTCATCCATTTTTTTGGGCACATCTTGTGCTTAATTTCTGCAAGATGTCTAGTAATTAGGACACTCTTGGCTTTAGCACCTATCACACACAACGAAGATTTGCTTAGAAAAATAAATAGATATAGTATTCCTGTTCTTTCCCCATCTCACTCCCTATTGAGCACATGTTCACATTCACACATTAAATTTCAGTTGTTATTCTTTTTGATGTTGTGATAGTTGTTTGATTAATTGGGACCCCCACAAGTGGATGGTGAGATTGGTCTCCCGGATTAGTCAGTTCAATACCGAGTAAAAAAAATTTTTTTTTTGGTGCCTTAATGTCATGGAAAAATCAGTTGCCCATCCCATCTTGCTATAGTAGACCTATAGTCTTCTTGCACGTTCTTTTACCCAATTAATCACATAATAATTGCTGCTTTTTGCAAAAATATTGCTTCTGTTCCTATTATCTGCTTCCTTTTACTCACGAAGGGCAGTGATCCTCATTGAGAGAACATGATGTTCACAATCGCTCATTACTATCATTCCCAATTTACGTTGATTACTCAAAGAATATCTGTCGATGTTCTCATAGGGTGGTTCTGAGAATGATTTGTGTACACTTTTGGTAAATCTTCACACTTCTCTGTGGTGGTTTGTAATGAATAGATTTGAAATTTTTATAGGGAAATTCTAAAAGGCACCTATATATTAATTAAACTGAGTGCGAAAGAGAGGGGATAGGGTGGAGAGAGTTTATACATATTATTACTACTTGAACAAAATAATGGGGGTGTTTTGGTACCGTAAATTTAGGGTTTTTTTTTAGTGTGAAGCACAACACAAATTTTGCTTGTGTAAGGAATTTTCCCTGTTTTTGGTTCTGTTTGATACAATAGGTAAATTAATTTTCAAATACCTTTGATATATTGTGTTTTATGTCATCTTTGTATCTTACAAGGTAGTTAATCCATTTTGATTTTGTTCTGTACGTTTTCTTGTAAAGGTTGCTTCTTGTTCAGAAGTCTGCCTTTTGTTCTATTGGGTGGGCAGACTTTTGTCACAAACAATGGGGAGCACATTTAATCCGCAGATTCTGATGGAAAAGCTGGCCAAGCTCAACAGTTCACAGCAGAGCATTGAGAGTATCCTCTCGTCTATACGATATTTTTCTCTCTATTTAGTTTTTTGTTTTTGTTTGTGATAGTCATTGGTTATTTTCACTTCTATTGGGGATTCATTTTCTATTTCCATATTTGAAGTGATATTTTGTTTCATTGCTTCCAACATTATTCATTGCTTTTAAATTGAGGTTTAGCTTTGTTATTGAATTCCCCCAAATCTCTTAGACCAAAACCTTTTTTTGGGTTTATGCTATCTTCTTTGAAGTTACACCTAATTCTTTGTATTTCAAATAAAATTTTAGTGTTTTTTTTTTTTTTTTTGATGAAATTTTCCAGCATTTTCATTTAGAATTCCCCCCCTCCCCCCTTTTGATAATTTTCCACTGTTGTGATAACCAACTGGGGGTAGCCCAGTTAACCAGATTGGCAGATTCCCTACGTCTCATTGGAGGTCAAGGGTTCAAGTTTTACCACAGGAAAGCCTCCTCCCTCCCTCAGGTTATGGCCTCCGATGTACCCAAAAAATGATTTGATTTTGATAGTCTGGAACAGTACATGTAACTTGTGATTTTGTTATTTCATCCTGTGCTTTTGCTCCAGTTACCAATCATTCTCATTAATTTGCTGCACCAAATTCTCCCGTATGTATTGCCTACCGTATTCTGGATGTATTTTAATCATTATTTTTACATTTGTCATAGTCTTGTTCATTATTGGTACATGCTCCAGAGATGCTATCCTTAATGCAATTAAGCTTTATCACATTGGTGTATTTTCCATATGAATAAGGCAAAACAAGTTGTTGAAACATGGGATAGACAATTCCATTGCTCCCCACGTGAGCAAAGATTGGCTTTTCTATATCTTGCGAACGATATTCTGCAGAATAGTAGGCGAAAGGGGTCAGAGTTTGTTGGTGAGTTTTGGAAGTTTCTTCCGGATGCACTCCGTGACGTAATCGACAATGGGGATGAGTTTGGAAGAAATGCTGCACTACGACTGGTATTTTTCTCTAGCTCACCTGCTTCTTGTTATGCCCATACAGTTGGTTTTAATTATATAAATTGTTAAAGGGGATGTAAGTTCTTTTGGACTTCCAAAACCCTTTACCATGTAAATAAATATTGACATTGAACTTGTTAGATTGAAAGGCTTATTAAGGTGGAGTTTCACGGAAAGAAGAATATGATACAAAAAGTATAGGCAAATAAGCAAAACTTCCATAAATTTATGAAGGAAATTGGGGGAAGCCGTGGATGATCCAGTCCTATTACCTTAATTTACTGTGATCTGATTTGGCAAGTGTTTTTCTCATAATTTTCTCTTAAGTGGCAGTAATTAGTAAGATTGAACGGACGCACTTCTGACTTTCTGATTTGTTGTGGAGACTGTCTTTAATAAATTTCCATGCCTTGTATGATTCTATTATTATAACTGAAAACACTCGTGTATTACATGTTGTTAGTGTTGAAGAAAATTCTAATATTTTGGAGTCCAATTCTGTTTGTGTGGAGAATATGCACTTCTATAATTTTATTTATTATTCATGTGACATGGTGTTATTCTCAAGACTAGAATAATGACAGCTGGGCAGAGTGGCTTTTATAAGGGCTTATCGTTATCTGTCTACTAGAAGAGAGACCGGGCAACGGGACATTTTAACATTTTTAGAGTGAGAAAATGGCCAGTATGCATGTATTTTCAAGTATTTGGTTTCCTGTACGCTTATATAACTACTTTACCACAATTTCCTTTGTCCATTGCAATTCCTGTTCACATACTTATCAATATCTGCAATTGAGAATCAGCCTGCCTCTCATTTATGCATATATATACATGTTTAGTGCATTTAGTTTGCTTAATTTGGTCTTGGTTCACTCCAGTCTACATTATGTATTGCTTAGCATTTTCTAACCAAGAAGTAGTTTCTGATTTTTGTTTGGACCATTTTCTCTGGTTGACAGTTGAAATGGCAAATGTTCATTTTTGGTACCATCCATTTAGTTTAGTTTGCAACGCTTTTTTGACCCCTTTTTTTTTTCTTTCTCAACTTAAATCTGCTAATATTTCATGATTGATATGCTGGGAGTTGCATTTTATCTATTTGGCATGTAAATGTTAACGTTTGTTTATTATGAAAGTTGGTAGAGAGAGAGAGAGAGAGAGAGAGAGAGAGAGAGAGAGAGAGGATGCGCATATCAAACATTTCAATTGGTTTTTCTGAAACTGGGAGTGAATTATTGCTTAAGTTGCATTCCTGTGCCTTATACATCCAGATCAGCATTTGGGAGGAAAGAAAGGTTTTTGGCTCTCGAGGACAGATTCTTAAGGAGGAGCTTGTGGGAAGGCACCTGGAAAATAATAATAGAAATGGGAAGCATTCAGGGTTCAAACCGGTGTGCAACTTCAATTCTATGGTGAATTGTTTATATGAGTAACTTGTTTTTATACGTAAGTTAAGGATTAATAATATTTTTTATCCTTTTTTTTTAGCAGAGGCATTCTACTGGAAATGCATTGGATAAAATAGTTTCAGTTTATCAAGTTGTTTATGGTGGCCAACTGGATGAAGATGTTATATTGGGCAAATGTAGGAATGCTATCAGCTGCATTGAGAAAGTGGACAAGGAAATTGGGGGTGATTTTAATTCTGGTATGTCCTTCACTGTGCTTCTTGATAGAAGTTTAGAATGTAGTTCCATTAAAGTTTCTACTACTTATTGGCTTTTTGGACATTCCTATGTATGTGATAATGTGATATTTATGCATGTTTTAAAGCATTTTTCATTTTCTGTTTTCTTGTAATTTGTTTTTTCCTCATTGATTTTGTATCTTTTTGCTGGACATTCCTATCTATGTGATAATGTGATATTTATGCATGCTTTAAAGCATTTTTCACGTTCTGTTTTCTTATAATTTGTTATTTCCTCATTGATTTTGTATTTTTTTTTGCAGTATTTTTCTGTCTTTTTAATTTTATTTCGTGTGTTTAGAATTTTCTGTGCCCTATGCATATTGTAATTTCAGGACTTGTTATGCATGCAATATTGCTTATATGTAACATAATGCTTGTTTGGAGAGTGTCATTTTATTTTTCTCACACATATTTTTCGAGAAGCTAACACTTGTTATAAGTGCACTATGCTGGATTTATTAAAATATGGAATCAACTAGTTGGGCAGTGGTAATTTCACGTGTCTGTCTGTGTTGTTTTATGTATTTTACCTAGAAATTATCTAAGATCCACTACCTTCATAGTTATCGTGGCGGTACTGAAATACAGAATAGCAAGTGTAGAAGACATCCTAGATTCAAGACAGAATGTTGTGAGGCTAGAGTTCCAAGTTTTTCTTGTCACCTTACGCATTATAAAGAGCAGTGTCAAAAGGATTAGGAATGTAACATGGACTCTGGTACAGGTGCGTGTCCAAGCATTAAACCTTCATAAACTTAAATCTTAGGATATTGAGATATATATCCAAACTAAGATATGGGTACAGGAACTCATTATGGACACTTATATATGTTACATATTATATAACATTATTATGTAGAAATGTACTTAAAATTAAATAGAATTTAGGGAAAATATAGAATTTCTTTTTCTCATCTATGTTGGAGACTATAAATGTGTCTTTTCTATCAAATTTGAGTTTCTTATTTTTCAAACATTGCAAAAAGTTGAAGATCCAAGTGTCCAAATCGGGTATGGATGTCGGACACATATTCCACACCCTTAGAGTCCATTTGTTTTAGGTTATAGGGGATGGGATTGGATTGGGATGGATATGGGGTCAACTAATATTGTGTTTATTTGCAAAATGGCGAAGGGGATTCACTATACCTTGGGACTATGATATGCCTTCGTGGATGGGATTAGTAGTTTCTCATGGGAGATGGTATTAGAAAAACAATTCTTTGGGATTAGAGGGGGATTTACTATTTTGCCCTTTATTATCCTACCTAATTTATTTACTCTACTTGATTAGTATGGTCTTTTCTCTATGATTTTTTTTTAATTATTCCACCATTTTTTACTCTACCATTCTTTATATCAAAATAATTTAATATAAAAATAATTTTTAATATAAAAATATAATAGTATAATAATATTTATACCAAAAAAATTATATTAAAAGAATAAAATACTGCCAAAAAATATATATATTTAGGGGTGGTTTGGGATGTTTTAAATAAGTATACTTTTTGACTTTTTGTAAAAATATGTGTAAAAAAGTAGAGAAAGTGGGTAGAAAGTAGATAGAAGATGTTGATAGATGTTGATTGATGTGACTCAAATAAGTGTATATATGCAAAAAAAGTGTACTTTTTTAGTGCATGCCAAACACCTACTTATGAAATATAATTTTTAATATTAAAATATGTAATACATTTATTAGTTGGTATAAGTCCAAATTTTATAGTAGTGGGTATTTGTGGAATTTTATATGATTAATCTCACTCCTATCTCTCAAAACAAACAGGAATTATTGATAGTCCACTGGTTATCAAACAAATGCAATTTTTCTTAGTCCCCTCATTAATAATTCCCTCACTAACAATCCCACCTAACCTATCTCTGAAAACAAATGGGCCCTTACCCTTGTCATATCCGGTGGACATGGGTACTTAGGGGAAAATAGAAGAGTCAGAGCATTATGTTACTATTGCTGTCAATATTTTTTTTTATTAACGGAAGAGCTATATGTCACTTTAAAGTTGTTTTCTGAACTTTCAAAATATGTTTTCGCATAAAAATGAAAACTATGTGAAAACTATTGGTGTTTTTGATTTTTTCAAAAATATGAAAAAACGTAATCATCGAAAATGAAAACAATACCAGAAAGATCCTTACTTTTTGGATATATTTTTTGTTAAAATCAACTGAAGTGGTAAAAGGATTTTTTCACCTTTTTTCTTAAACCAAACCAAATCTTAAGTCCTATTAAATGGGGTCGACTGTATGAATCCTTCTTCTGCACTCGACTCTATCCAAGGCCATTTCGTTAGTCAAATTAAGGAGATTCATATATCTATTTACTACACTAGTCCACATCAATCTAGGTCTACTTCTTTCCCCGACACTACAATCTACCGTCACCGTATCGTATCTCTTCACTATTGCCTATGTTGGTTTCCGTTATATATGACCAAACCATCTCAATTTATTTTCTCTCAGCTTGTCTTCTATCGGTACTATTCCTACCCATTCTCGAATATACTCATTTTTAACTTTGTCTTTTCTAGTCTTGCTACACATCTACATTAGCATTCACATCTCAGTAACATTCATCTTATCTATATGTTGTTTCTTAGTTGCCCAACATTTCGTCCCATAATAGCCATTCTATAAAACTTCCCTTTTAGTCTAATGGGTACTTATTTATCGCACAGTACTCCCGATGTATTCCTCCACTTAAGCCACCCCGCCTTAATTCTATGGACCATATCCGTTCTAATCTCCCCAGTCGTTGTGATAATCGATCCTAAATAACATAAATATTCACTCTTAGGTAGTTCTTGGTTCTCAATCTTCATTTCTCCGTTACTTCCATTGTGATTGTTACTAAAATTACACTCCGTATACTGTGTTTTAGTTCTGCTTATCTTAAATCCTTTAGATTCAAGTGCTTTTCTCCAAATCTCCAACTTAGGGTTGGTTTGGGATGTTCTAAAAAAGTGTACTTTTTGACTTATTGGCTTATATGGGTTGGGTTTGGGTTGAATTTGACGTGATGTGTTAGAGAGGTGATGTGATTTAAATAAGATGATGTGACTTACATAGGATAGTGACTTTTTGACTTTTTATATTATTTAGGTCATGCCAAACTTGGCCTTAGTGTTAACTCCTTCTCTAGTCTCGTTCTCTAACACGAAAGCCAAAAAGCCAAAAAGCCAAACAAGAAAGCCAAACAAATAAAAAAGTCCCATGCTAAAAAGTCAAAAAAGCCAACTAAAAAAGTCATTGCCAAACGACTCCTAAATATTGCGCGTCAACTCATCCATAACTTAAGTGAAAAGATAAGGACTTAAGGTTAATCTTTGGTGTAACCCTACAGTAATTGGAAATTTACTTGTCTCTCTAGTAGGCGATTTAATAGTGGTCACCACACCTTCATACATATCTCTAATCACATCAATGTAACCTTTGTCATTCCTTTCTTCTCTAACACCCACCAGATTATATCCCGAGACACTATCATATGCTCTCTTAAGATCGATAAAAACCATATGAATGTCTCTTTTCTTTTCTCTCTATACGTTTCTTGTCACTTTGTTGATTGGTGCCTAAATGATATGGGGGCAATGGGAACATTGTTATGGTCTTTTGGTCTGTATTGAATTCCCCAAGTTTTGTTTCTTGAAGCCATGTTGAGGTTTGGCAGAAGATGGGGGTTTCTGGGCCAGTTCAGTATCATTCTAAGTTTGTTTTCCTAAATTTGGTTCCCTCAGCTAAATCCTGTTGCATCTCTCTGTCTGTGTCTGTCTCTGATCATCATCATTATCATCATCATCATTTGAGCAGGGAAACCCAATGGCTCTCGTGTTGTGGAGGAGCTTCAAGGGCAGCACGCTATATTGAGAGACTGTATTGAACAACTAACAGTAGTTGAATCATCAAGAGCAAATCTTGTGTCTCATCTGAGGGAGGCTCTTCAGGAGCAGGTTGGCTGCCAAGCATATCTTTGAAACTATTTGTTAACTTCTTTTACGTTATCTTTCTTTTTTTATCTCTTTATCTTTTGTGATGGAATGTGTCATGGTTTTGGTAAGCAGGAATTCAAGCTGGATCAAATTCGCAGTCAACTTCAGGTAACTCTGTTGCCTCTTGGATTGGCTCTACTTGTGTGGATTATAATTTTAGTTTTGTGGTTTTCTTCTTGGTTTTTGACATTCAAATCTGCTTTAGATGCACATGAGGTTATTTTTGTCTTCACCACAAATAGTTGAAACCAGGTCAAACTTATAATTGATGTGCAATGGCCTTAGGCTTATAAGGTCCATTAGATGCACACGAGGTTATTATTATTATGGGACTCATTAAGGACAGATATTTACTGTGGAGGAAAATCACATCAAGTGTAAGGGGGCCATGCCTGCCCTTGCCCTACCTTCAAGCTTCTGGTTTATGTCCTTATCGGTTGTTTTGAAAATGAGTATTTGAGAAAGTTTACTATGTAATTAAATCTAAGTAGGTAAATGAGGATGTGCATCTTGACATTTTGAAAGCTTTGAGACTCTGGATAACACGTTCAAGTGAATCTAGTGGATGCCATATGAACTGCTGTTGCATATAAGATGGTGTGATGTGCACTTATGAAAAGATGCTTCTCTCTTTGAGCCATTGGTGGAAGGTTTACGTTAGGTCAGGTGCAGAACTTGCTGGGTGTTAAGGAGTGGTGTGGGAGGCTGAAAAGATGCGTATAGTTTGAGAAAGGATGAATCTCAAGTTCTATATTATGATGCTAGATCCTTATTCCTGCCATAATCCCAAAAGTCGAAGAGCTGAAGGATATTTGTAAATAACATGACCCTGTTAAGTCTTGCAGGGTTCTGGAGTGTTCCTCTGTCAATTTGTTCCATGACTAATATTTGATAGTATTATCTAGGGGGCCACACACAGCTTATCTACCCTATTATTCTTTAATTCTTGTCCTTTTCAGAGCTTCTTGTTTAAAATGCATGACATTCTATTCAACAAAGCATCAGGACAAATACTAGTTGCTTTGATGGAGACGGGCATTTATTCGTTCATACCCAGTCTAACTATATATGCTCTTCCTTCAATGTTGTTGTTCAGGCAGCTCAGTCCCAGTCAGAACAGGCAGGTAATTTGTGCAGACAGCTACTGAACAACAATGCACAGTTGCTAGCTGAGCAGAGTATGAAGGAAACCGATACCTCCAAAGCGCCTCACAGTTTTATAATGGGAAGCAGAGAACAATCGGCTCCTGTAATGTATACACGGACGGTACCTTTTTCTGAAAAATCTGGAGAAGACCCCAAAGCCACAGCGGCTGCAGTGGCTGCAAAGCTTACTGCATCAACATCCTCAGCTCAGATGCTGAGTTACGTCCTCTCTTCTCTGGCATCAGAGGGTGTCATTGGCAATACAATGAAAGAATCATCCAGTGATTTTCCTTCGGAAAAGAGAACAAAACTTGAGAATGACCACCCCGCTTATATACCATCTCAGAATTCTCAACCACCGGTTCCGCCTTATCCGCATCCAGACTCACTGCAGCACGGTGTCCCAATCACCACACAAGAATTGACTGCAAATGAACAACCACCTCCTCCGTCATCGCCACCACCATTGCCGCCATTACCACCTATGCAGCCATATCCATTGCCTCATTTCATGCAGACCACACCGTATGGTTATGGCATAACACAACAGCAGCCACTGCCCATGCCTGGCTATCCATTTACAGCTCCTCCAACAAATCCGTACCAGAGTTTTCAAGGATCAGAAGGCGGTTTTTATAGCCAGCCATCGTCCTTGCCAATGGCACCAATCTCACGGCAGTAGAATTACCCAGTCTTGTTGGTTGATTGAAAAGAGTAGGGTCTAGGGTGGTTTACTTTAGGGCATTAGAGAGTGTATGGGGGCTTGTTACCCTGGAAGTCTGAAGCCTTCCTTTTAAATTGTGCCTTTTTATTACCCATATAAGTAGATTTTGCACAGGGTAAGTAAATGTGTTTGTATTCTTATTTTTCCAGTGAGTTTTTAAATTTATGGAGTTTGAATAATTCCATTTGAGTAGCTGAATTGAATATAACAAATTTTTAACTGTGTCGATTGGTGAATCTATCATTTATCTATGGATGTGGGACTATTTTGAATAAAGATTAATGTTGGACTCGTGCACATGCAATGTTCTGGACCTGGCTAGTTTTCTCCCTCCTGTGCGGTAAGATTGCCTTGTAAGATGGCATTTTTTTTTTTTTTTCATAGATAGAATGTTAGTATGTTAATAAAGTTAAGTTATAATTTAAAGGAGCCGTTGTTGATCTTAAGATGCTGCTACATGCTACTTGGCTACAAGGGCCTTGGCTTTCAAAAGTATTTCAAAAAGCTCAATTCATGCGTATTGATTTCTTCAAATATAAAAATTATATAAATGCACTTTTTTGGAAGGTAGTCTGGAGGGAGTCTATAGCGGTGAAAAGTATTTCAAAAAGCTGAATTCATGCATATTGATTTCTTCAAATATAAAAATTATATAAATGCATTTTTTTGGAAAGTAGTTTGGAGGGAGTCTATAGCGGTGAAAGTGGCAAGTCTATATTTATGAGGGCATACAACATTAGGTCGAAAGATTAATCTTTTTTGGTGATAAGAATATGTCGAAAAAGTCGCTGATGGTGACGGACAGCGGCTAGTGGTGGTAAGCTAAACAAATAGGTGACATTTGGATAGGTAGGTAGGATTTGGACATATACATTTAGATAGATATGTGACATTTGGATAAATAAACCTATAGGTAAAATTTGGATAAATACGTGACGTTTTGACAAATTGACAGATAGATAGAATTTGGACAAAAAGATGTTATTTTTGCTCCAAAAGATTAAAATTTGGCCTATTGACCCAAAAATTAAAAAATGAATGTGTGGCTTGATAGAGGTGTGAATTTGGCGCGGTCCAACCCACTTAGGCGTGGGCTTGGGTCCACCCACGTTGGGCCTCGCGGGCTTCCGTCAAAATTCAGGTCAACTTGACCCACGGGCCAAAAAAATAAACTCAGACCTATGAAGTATTCGGGCCTTAGGCGGGTTGGGCTTGGTTTGAATATTTTTTTTCTATTTTTTTCACCAAATTTTTTTTCCCACAAAAAATGACACTTGGCCTAGGGCCAAGTTTTGAGTAGGTCTTGAGCGGGCTGATAGGTCGGGCTAGGCTTTAAAATTGTGGCCCAGGCTCAGGGTCCCAGGCTGGGCTCGGGCCCGGGCCTAATTGGACTAGGGCCACCCTCGACCGTGGCCAGACTTTGAACCGCTCACGGGTCACGAACTATTTTTACACTCCTATGACTTGAGTACCCAAGCCTTTTAGGTATTTTTATATCACAAAAAAGGAAAAAAGTACGAAATAAAAAATGCATTATAAAAAAACTACAAACGGTCCTATTTTAATTTTTGCCATAAGTTTTAAGTAGTTTTGCTAATCTTCAGATGTTAGGGTGAAAAAATCTCGTTAATTCCTATATGTTACCATTTGCCACACATTACGAGTTTTTCTATTTCTAACAATTAGTGACTCTCTTGTTCACATCTTTAAAAATAAATTAGATATATAAATTATGTTTAAAATTTAAAATAATAATACAATAACTAAGCGTAAAAGTTTGACTAACTGGCCCCTTCTTGTAGTCAAAGACTTGAAGTTCCCATAGCATAGCTTTGGGATTTCAACAAAGTAAGGAAGCTTACTTAAAAGCCAAACTAGGATAGTAATAACATCAAAAACTGTATTCTAAATAAGGACTTTTCTTAAGTGTGCAACTTATACCTTTTGTGTAAGTTGTACACTTACACTTCCTGTTTTATGTTTACACCTCCTGTTTATACCTTTTGTGTTGGTTGCATATGGTGTGCAACCCTAAAGGGTTGCACACCATAACAGGACCCTCTAAATAAATTCACTTTTATAAGTGTTTTGTTTTAATTTAAAATGAATGATTATCATTTAGTTACATTGTTTTGTATAATTATTTATTTATTTATTTATTTATATATGATTATTTTAATAACAATGTAATTAGAGACGATTAAAATTGATTTAAGGAGACACCAATTAATAAATAAATGACCACCGACCGACCGACCACCTTAGTCTCTCAAAACCCACCCATTGCATGAAAGTGTTGTCGAAGACAAATGGGTCATGTGAATGAATAGGAAAAGAGATGGGTGAGATGGTAAGATATTAATTTTCTTTCATTTTCGTGAAGTTGTTAATTGGAAGTTAATATCTACACATGGTACCCAAAAAACCTAATATACGGTTGGGATTAAAATAATTAAAGACAAGCCAAACAGAAGCAAAAGAAACAGTCCGACATTCCCTGTAAAAAATAGAAATAGACAAAATATCGAAACACAAGGTGCGACAAAATCACCGTCTGATCCCAATACCGATACACCACCTTCCCCAATCCCACTTTCAACACTTAACCAATATTATTATTATTATTATTATTATTATTATTATATTTTCATACCTTAAAAAAAAATAATAATAATAATTCGAAGTGCGGATATTAAAAATCAGAAAAATTTAAATGACCAGTCAATGGAAAAATTAGTTGATTTTTGGATGTTACATGGTCATATTTTATATCAATCACAATTTTTCTTTAAATACTCAATATAAATTCGTGGGTCCCACTTTCTTTACTAATCATAACATCATTGGGACATGGTGGTATCTCAAGACCAACCAATAACTTCTCCGGCCAATGGGTGGGCAATATGTTTGATATAAGTATGAAACAATATTAAAATATATAAAAGTGAATGAAAATATATGAAAAACATATTAGAATTTTAATTATTTTGATATTTTCTCCACTTTATTGACAATCCATACAGTTGTCATTGACAAGATCCTAAAAAGAAAATACAAATAAACGTTTAATGAATAGTCATTATTTTGAATCTGTATAAAAAGTATACAAAAATATATGAAAAGAGCGACCTAACCTAACTTTGAAAGTATTATCCACTGTAATCCAACTCAACAATTTCTTTTTAAGTCCAAAATAATCGTCTAAGATATCTTAAAATTGGATTCCATGTTAGATGTGTGACCTAATCCAAACTTGGAACCATTCTCTACAATGATCCATGACCTCACAAGTTTATCCTTCTAAAGTGTAAGCCTAAATATGTTTTCAAAATAAACGTATATTGCTTCATCTTATAAGCTCAACCTCAACCTCATCATCGACATCTAAGTAATATGAAAATGCTTAAAAAAAAAGAAAAAAAAAAAAGAAAAAAAAAAGCGTATTACTATTTAAATTTAAAATTAGATTTATTTTTTAAATTTACTGATCAATCAATCAATTATTCTCATGTAATATATATATATATATATATTATATCTTCTCTAATTATCAATTAATTATCTTACACACATATTAAATTTAGAAAGATACATCTAAAAAATACAAGCTTGTATATCATTTTTCAAAAATAGAGTACAAACTAACTACTTATTTTTATTATAGCTTTGTTTGGCATGACTTAGAGTATCTCTAATGGTTCATCAGATTTTTTATCAAATCTGAGTAAAAAAAAAGACGATTTTCTCTATTTAATATCGCCTACTCCAACGGAGAAATTTGGCTTTTCATCAAACTACCGGTCGACCAGGCGAACGACCAGTCAATGCAAAAAAATGAAAAATCTGGTTCTCAAACAATTGGGGCTGTTCTGTTGTGTTGTGTTGGGGCTGTTCTGAAACAATTCAAAAAACCTCACTCACTCTGTTTCTCTCTTTATAATTCCTTTATGGACGAACCATTTTTATCGTACTAGCATCAACTCCTCATCTCTCTCTTCACTACATCAAACTTGAGTGAAAATTTATAGTAGGAAGAAAGATTCAGTTTTTGTTTATCAATTTCGGATTTAATGGAATTTCTGCTTCTGGGTTTTTTATTATACATCATTACGGAGACTTATATGTGTTTGTTTGGTTGATTTTTGATTTCTTTTTTAGCTTTGCTACTGAGGTATACTGTTGATCTTTCTCTCTTCCCCTATTTATTTTTTTACTAAGAAAACAAAGAGATGGTCGACCAGGGGATCGACCTCCCATTGTAAAATTTTCAAAAAAAATTGTTTGATGTGGTCATCTGGGAAGATGTTCGACCGGACGTCCAGTGGATTCACGCTCAACAGCTACGCACAGTAATTTGTTGAAAGGTGCAATACATCTTCAGTTTGGTGAAAATTTGGAATTATTCTCAATTTGATATCAGTTTGATAAAACTGTTGGAGCTAAATAAAATGTACTTTTTCACCAAATTTAAATTTGGTGATGCATTTACTTAACCATTAAAAATGGTCTTATAGTAATATATTTTTTACTCCCTCCGTCCCAAAATATTAGTCCCTTATTCCATTTTTCATTGTCCCAAAATATTAGTCACTCTTCAAAAATCAAGTACAAAAATAATATAAATTTCCTATTTTACCCTTCTTTTAAATTAATAAACAATATAAAAAGTACAATTATGACATTGATATTCCCAAAAAATATACTATCAAAAGGATAATTTTAGAAAATCAACTTTTTTCAAATGCAATAATTGTACTATCAAAAAAAATTAAATTTTCCAAAAAGAATCATTATTTTGGGACAGAGGGAGTATTTTTTTAAGTCACATCATTTCTTATTTTTTCACACACCTATTTATAAAAAATTAAAATATATATTTATTTAAGTAAGTACAAGAGAAACAGCACACTCAAAGCGACAAGCCAATGTAAAAAAATGGATAAAAGGAAAAGAAAGAGCGATAAAAAAGCAGTCAACGGAAAGATGACGTCAGCCTGATGGAGTGAGTTGATGAGAGAGAGAGAGAGGGGAGCAAAAGGCTGAGAAAAGCCGTCGTGATGTCGTATGCTTTAACGGCTGATGCCTGTAAACTAAAGAGAATTTGGTCATCTGAAAATGCGTGTGCACCCCACTCCCTCGCTCAGTCTCTCTGTATAAACTAGTGTTTTTCTAAAATGCGTGAATTATATTAATATAAATATATTATATAAATAAATATAATAAAATTTTATTTTTAAATAAATTATAAACACATCCCTTAAAATTTATTTAAAATATAGATTATTTCATATGATTTGAAAAATTTTCAATATTCCATTATTATAATTTTTTATTTAATAGAATTAATTAAAAAAATAAAATTTATAACTGTCCTCCTATATAATAATAAAATTACATAATTATTAATTGAAATATATTTTTGACATCATTAAAAACTATTAATTGAGTTGATAATTTATTAATAAAAAAATTTATTTGTTATAAAATTAGAAACTTTAGAGGGTGAAATGTAATTTTTAAAATTATAAGAGGTGATTCGTATTGTAAGCAAACTTTATAAGGTGTAATCTATCAATAGATAAAAATTTAAAATCTAAAGAGTAGTTATTAATAATTATTATTTTGTAAATTAATTTTGATATTGGTTATGGGGTTATGGATGAAATTTTAAGAAATAGTTAAGAGTATCTTAAAAATACCAAATTGCACTTAGCTATAGAAAAGTAAAGGTTAGGGTTGGTTTGGGAAGTGAGTTGGTTTTTTGACTTTTTGACTTTTTTGGCTATTTTAGCCTGGGCTAAAAAGCTTGGTTTGGGAAGGGCTTTTTAACTTTTTTGACTTTTTTTGTAAGAGAAGAGTGTAATGATTATGGGTTGGATGTGATGTTTTGTTTGTTGCGGCTAAAATAGCCTATTTTGTCTTTTATGGCTAAAATAGCCAAAAAACCCACAACCTATCTTCCCAAACGGAGTAGCATCTTCAATGGTGTATCAAATTTTTCATTAAATTTGAGTAAAAGTTTCATTTGATATCAAGTGCACCAACAGAAGTTTTTGAAACTTTATCAAAACATCAGTCGACCAGCCAGTATAAATTTTTCACAAATTTTTACCTTGAGGTGGTCATCTAGGGGGTCGACCGGTCAGTGTAATTTTTTTTCGAATTTGTCTTGAGGTGGTCATCTAGGGGACATCCGGTGGTGAAAATCAAACGACTGTGAATAGTGATTTGATAAAAGACACATTAGTCCTCAGTTTGATGAAAGAAAAATGAAATATTAGATTTAATACTTATTTGATGAAACTATTGGAGCAGAAAAATGAGTGATTTTTCACCAAATTCAAATTTGATAATAGATTTAAGTAACTATTGGAGATGATCTAAGATGATGCTATTTGTAATTAATCTTTATAAAAACTTGAAAATGTGTATTTGTAATTTATCCTTATACAAAGTAAGATTTATTTTATTAAAAAAATAATAATAAGTCTCATTAATTTTTGGATCCATAATGCTATGATAATTATAAACAAGAGGGTGTTGTTGAGTATGAGTCCTATTTTATTTATTTATTCAGATGGTTCATTTTAGAATATATTTCGTGTATATGATTTAAAAATTTAAGTAATAAAATAAATTAACAAATGATTACAATTTATTTAATTCATTTTATTTGTTGCAAATGAAATGAAATAGGTATTGAGTCCAAAAATGGGATGGTCAAAAAGTGGGGGACCAATGGACAGCACAAACCCTGCCAAAGTTCTACACCTCATGAGGCCATGACCCCTCATCACTCTTATTATGACTCATCTTCTTCTTTTTTTTATTTTATTATTATTTTATTTTATTTTATTTGGGTGAGACTCTGTTCTCTTTTTTGCTCTGAGCAATACGCCGCGTCCGTACTCGCCGCCCACCTGCTCTGCTCGCGTGTTGTTTGTCCAGAACTTTGTCTCTTTTACAATTACGAAACTGCCACTCCCTTTTATTTATTTATTTTTATTTTACTTTTATTATGGGTCGAGAGAGAGAGAGAGAGAGAGAGAGAGAGAGGCCTTTCCCTTTTTCCTGGACCGGACTGCTTCAAATAATGGAGAATTGGGCTCTTCTTGCTTTTCTCTCTTTTCAAATACAAGCATGCTCTTTTCCCTTATAATTTTTTTTTTGCTCGTTACATTTTTTTTGTTAAAATTTAAAAAATATTCTCTCTTTTTTTTTTTTTTTTTTTTTGCTATACAGTTGGATATTAAGAATTTAAGAGATTAGTAAGTTAGATTACAACAAAATGGTCGCAGTCGCTCTACCAACTCGAATCTTGAATCTCTAAATTTTTTATTATTCTAAGAAACAACTGCATAAATTACTGATTTAAAAAGATAAAAAGAGGGGAGGAAAAAAAAAACTTTTACCCGAGAAACTTAAATTTGATGTCATGTAAAATTTTTGAAAGCCAACTCGAGTCATTTTTTTCTGGTTGGTAAATCAAAAATCATAATTTCAAGAAAGAAGAATCTTTGTCAATGTTCAATGAGAAGAATGCTGAAACTTTTAACCTCATGTGCAAAGTCATTTAGTGCCTTTTTAAAGGTCCCGAACATAGTAATGCATGATCACAACCGTTTGACAATAATTAATCAGTAGATATCTACACTTCTTTACCATGCACGTGCTTGGATTTTGCATCTTTTACCATATACCTCTTCTAATTAAAAGCTCTTTCATTAATATGTGAAATACTTTCTTTCTTGTCTCTCTTATGATGTGTTTGGATTATAAAATATGTTGCACATTTTTTTTTTCTTTTTAATGTGTTTGAATCATAGATTTGAGTAGGAATTTAAAATAAAATAAAAAAAAAGAAAATGAAATCATTATTCAAATTCATGATTTAAACATAATTTAACTATTTTTTGTGTGTTTTACATGGGTGGCCTAGTTTGGGAGAAGACATAAAAACTCAAAAAAAAATTGCAATTACAAAATGTATCAATTTTTTTTTTTTATATTCTAAAAAAAAAAAGAAGCTAATATAAAAAGTAAAAAAAAAAAATGTGAAACCCAAATGGTGATCCACTCTATAGCATATTTATAATGAAGAAACTCCATTTATATCATCTCAGGATAAGTGTAATGATTTTTCTTTAATTTAAAATAATTATAAATTTGTATTCTTATTTCATAATCATTAAATATATAATAAAAATCCTTAAATATAAACATGTAATGAAGATGATCAAAGAGTTACTAACTAGATTAATTTCAATTGATTTTTGTTTTCAGAAAATATATAATCTTTATCGTAATTTAATTTAATTTAATTTATTTATTTTTTCAATCTTATCCATTTTTTTTCTCAACCTCTGCAAAATCAAAATATATGGTTAGAGCTCATCACACATAGAGGTGTATATTTCCTTTACAATAATAGATAGAACAGAGATGATCAGAAGATGAGATAATGACACAGTTAGGAAGAAACAGTTCCGACAGGCGTAATCGAATAATATCATTTTCTTTTGCTTCACCTTCTCTCTATTTCTTTATTTCTCTCCCTCTCCCTCCCTCCCTCCCAAGAACAGGGCATATTATTATTATTAACAATACTTCTCACACTTTTGCATGTTAAAATCCTAATACACTTTTGCAGGAAAATGATCTGCCAAAATGCAAAGACTCCCAATACCAATACCAAAACCAAAACCAAAACCAGAACCAGTGAGTCAGTTGACCTCTTTCCGTGAAAAATAAACCCCCCCGTACAGATCTCTCCTTATTTGCAAGTTTCATTTTTTGTTTCTTAATAAAAAAATATATATATTATTTTTTTTATTTTTATATATAACAATGTTATACATAATCTCATTTTTTTTTCTACTTACACACAACTAATGAGGTTCATATTAATGCCCAAAAAAACTCAATCACGTGTCTAGAAATGGAAAAAAAAAAAATCATATTTGTAGGAGATGGATTGACAGAAGGTGTTGTTTAGGTCTGTGGCGCTTAGCACGGTCCAATTTTAATAATTCAAATAAATTTTTTTATTGAGCACTTCGTGCATTATTTACCAAAAAATAGATTGATTCGAAAATCATAACTTATTTAATTATTATCTATTTTTTTAGTGACAAACGCGATAAATTAAATAAATTATAATTATCGGATCAATCTAACTTTATGTGTGGATGATATACATAAAGTGCCTTATAAAATGAACGATTCAAATCATTAAGACAAGATGAGTCTGAATAATGCTCTCCAATCTATGTAGACATGTGAGAATCCATATTATGTGTAACATTTTCCTTTTCTTTTTCTTCATATATCGAAATATATAAGTCAACATATATATATCTAGGGAAATTTTAATATATGCATCTTTAAAAAAATTGTATCATATGTATTTTTAATTATGTTATTTTCTTTTTTAATTATGACTAATTTTCTTCTTTAGTTATGATATTATTTTAGTTATATCTCATATTATATTTAGTTATGACAATTTTTTTTAGTTATGATTCATAAAGTATAAAATTATACTATTTTTCTTTTAGTTATAAGATGTATATGATACACAGCATTTAAAGAGTATGTACCATAATATTTTCCGTATGTCTAACAAACATGACTACATAGCATTAGTCATGACAAAAAACAGAACAAGAACCATTGGGAAGAAGGGTTTCAAGGGAGGAGTCACAAGTCTGTCATATAATATAAGATTTTAAGATACGTTACACGGTTTTTTTAACTTAAAAAGACTAGACTCCCGTTTAGCGTGCGGCTTTTTTTTGTTGTTATGGTTGATTTTTGGTTATTTTAGCTTTGGTTAAAAACCTTTGTTTGGATTATTTTTATTTTTTTATTTTTGTGAGAGAAAAAATAAAATTATTATAGTTTAAATGTGATATTTTATTTTATTGACTTTTTAGTCTATTTTATCTTTTTATGATTAATTTAGCCCTAAAATCCAAACGAAACCTAATTGTTGAGTTAGATTACGGTAGATAATACTTTCTAGTGAGCTTAAATTTTATTTTATTTTTTTTAATAATTAAAATTACGAATCAATTTACGCGTACCTTAACTAAAGAACAAAAAATGAGGTTAAGTTGCTTTTCTCATACATTTTGTATATTTTTTACACATTCAAAATAATGATTGTGTAATGTTCATTTGTATTTTCTTTTTAAGATCTTGTTGGTAATGACAATTCTATGGGTTTTGTTTATGAAAAATGTTTGAGGGTTTGTGTGGCTCAAATCGCTTAAAACTGTCAAAATGATGTCATTTTGCAGAATAACGTCGTTTTAACAGTTTTGAGCCTTTTGAACTACACTTTTTGTGACCTCCTACCATTGCTCTTTGTTTATAAAGTGAACAAAAGTCTTAAATTATTCTTTTAAACTTACTTTCACACTGTTATTGTACTAATGGTAACTGAAATTTGTTATCCAATAGTTAAACGCTAACATGCGCATTGTGTTGTGAAGGCCACGTTCGATCACTTTTTTTTATCACAGTAGGGCCGACAAGAAGGACGGACACAGCCGTCTAATTAACCAACAACTCTCCCCTCTGCAAAAGCCTGAACCACTTCTCTCTCCCCTACACTGTAACATTGCATTTATACATTACTACATTTATACTACAAATACACAGTCGGTATACATGTTTTTATCATATTCTATAGCATATAAATAATAGGCTTCGGCCTGTCTCAGGTTAAGATTGTCTATTAAAAAAATTCATTTGAGTGTTTCTCTCTTGTAATTATGTTGGCGGTATAAATTGTATAAGTCAATTACGATTTAATATGTAGTTTGAGAATGATAATTTGGGAAGGTAATATAAATCGTCAATCATAATCAGACACGTATCAACCTATATTGGTAATAATGGTCTGCATAGCACTGAAATGATCGAGGGATATAAGGTGATATGGCCTAACGGTTACTCACAAGGTTCAAATTCAAAATCAGGATGGAAGCCTAACTGCAGACATGGCGTAGTGGAGCTAACTGTGAGAGTGCGTGATCAGCGATCATGGAAGGATGTTTCGACGGTTAGAAACCCATTTCGACGGTTATCATTGAGAAGTATAAATAACAGAGAAAGCTTCAGAAAGAAGCTCCAGATTTAGATTCAGAAACCAGTTTTTATCTATTTTATTTTCCTTCCAGTTTTTACATTTCTTATTCTTTACATTTCTGCACTTCAAATTCTTGTATTGCACTTTATTCATTGAAGTAGTTTCGAATAGTTTGTTACTGTAAACCTCTACGAGGCTAGATCAGATCATTTTAAGTTTTCATTTTTACTTAATGAAATGCTGCAATTGTTCTTCATTTAATTATTGTTTACTAAATTCTCTTAAACAAGCCACCGGTAAAAGTCCTCTTTATTGAGGCTGAAAGAACTGAAACACAATCGTCTGATAATTGGTTGGCAATTAATCTTCTGTAACGACTAATTGATCCTTACTGGCACGCTTAAAATTACAATACTAATCTTTGAAAGCCAAAAAGTCAACATATATTTTTGGCACGCCCAGTGGGACAAATTGAAATGGCTAGACGTAGGAGACAAGGAGAAAATGAATGCCCTAGAAGAAGGTGTAGAAAGAGAGGTAAAGGTACCTGATCTAGAGGATAATGTAATAGCACATCTTATGGAAGTACCTATCTCATCAGAACCTATAGTTGAAAAGACCAGTAATGCAGAACATGCACCACGTGTCCAGAATAGTGGACGAGACCATGGAATTGGACCATCTACTTTTCCATCTACTTAGCCAATGAATCCGTGGGGAGGCCTAGTAGATGCCATGGGACAACAGTTAATGAACACAATGGAAAGATGGGTAATATCCTTTATGGATCGGATGAATACCCATCAACCAACTAACACAAGGCATATAGAGGAAATTTCAAATGTCCTTCAACAAAGATTGGCTAGAGATAAACAGCCTGCGTAAAGTAATAGACATACTAATGGTCAAACTAGTAATCAAAATTATGAAAGACCATCACCTTAGTCTTGGTAGTCTTGGTATGAGCCTTTTTCGAGGCCTATGATAAATCAAAATGCCTTATTACTTAACAGTGAAGCCATGCAAATTGGTAGATCTGGGCCCACACAAGAAAATGACATAAGGATGTTTTCAAATCCCATGTTCGAAGCTATACTTGGCATATGGGGGTTCACTAATCTTTTGTTCGAATTTGTATCCGGAGGATTGGAAGGGTTTCCTGCAGCTAGAAGAGACACAACACCTGTTCCAGCATATTTCGCAGGTCCTTTTGCAGGATAGGCTCAGAGAGGTCAACCATATCCTCAACAGCAGCCAGCACCACAGGGACAGCCAGTCCCAAATATACCTCCCTATGGACCAAGAGGACCTCAAACACAAGGTTTTCCACTAAATCCTATGTTTGTTCCTCTAGTGGTGGTTCAACAAGTACAAAATATGGTTCCTAGGACCAAATTGCTGATATTGTTAGAGAAATGTGTGGACCTATGGCTAGGGGGTGTTCAAACTCCTATGTATAGAAAACCATATCTAGAATGGGTGAATAGGGTACATGAATACCTAAGAGGGTTTAGAATACCAGACTTTGCTCTTTTTTATGGGAATGGAAACCAGTCAATGGTAGAACATATTGCTAGGTTCATTGTCTAATGTGGTGAATTTACCAATAATAATTACATGAAGTTAAGACTTTTTCTAAATTCTTTAATTGAGGCAGCTTTTGTATGGTATATTAACCTTACACCTAGCTCCATCCAAACCTGGCAGCAAATGGAGGAGGCATTTCATGCCCAATTCTTCCAAATAGAGCCAGAGTTCTCCATGGCAGACTTGGCAAGGTTGAGTCAAAGGCCTGATGAAAAGGGTGCTCAATTTATTGCTAAATTTAAAGAGAGCACGAAACAAGTGTAGGGTTGTTTTACCAGAGCTTGAATTTGTGAGATTGGCTCAAAATAGTCTAGAGTTTAGGCTTCAAAAGAAGTTCGACTCAATTGAGCTTTAAGACTTAGTAGAATTAACCTATAAGGTGTCTAGATATGAATCATTACTTGAGGAAGAACAAGATCCAAGTAGTGCATCATACAAGACGTATTATAGAGATCCTAATTATGAGATTGATGTAGCAGAGATTTTAGAGAAAGAGCCCATGACCTGTGAGGCATTAATTCATAAGGACACTACAATCGACCAGAAGTTTAAAAAGAAAGACCTTCATAAGAAATATTTTTTTGATTTAACAAAGGCAGATGACATTTTTGATCACTTGTTTGCTGCGAATTTCCTAAAGCTACCAAAGGGGGTTAAAATTCCTTCCCCAGAAGAACTTAAAGGAAAGATGTATTGCAAATGGCATAATTCTTGGTCTCATTCAACGAAAAACTATATTGCTTTTCGGGACATGATCCAAAACAGATTCAAAAGGAGAGTTTGAAGTTCCCAACAACAGCAGAAAAGGCTATGGAGATTGACACTAACCCATTCCTAGAGATTGGCGAAGCTGCAGCCAATGTTGGAATGCTTGACTTCCAAAACCTATCCCCGAAAGAATTGGAGGAGGTAAATATGCAGATGCACGTTGCTAACCAGACTACTGTTAAGAAAGATACCAAAAGTTCACCAGCAAATGGACAAAACTTTAAGGATCAAAATAAGGACTCTATTGAAGAGGCACTAGATGATGATTCTTTCGAAGCGACTGTCATACAAAGGATGTGTCTCAGATGTAGTTTAAGTTATAAATGGTTGAAGGGCCTCTCAACAGATAGGAAACAATACTACATGGATGTGCAGAGATGCCCTAAACCAACCAGTGCTTACAACAAGAGGCCATACCCAACTGGTCCCAGACAACAGCCATTCTTGGTTGAACTATCAACTACTAAAGAGCATTCTAAGGGTAAGAGACCTATACATGAGGCCAAGCCACACAATTATTATAGGATGGAAGGCAGCTATCCTAAGAGAAGGCTCGAAGTGGGATTAAGTCATGGAACCAGAGCCAAAGATTGGTTCCCAAGATCAGCCTCAAGCAAAATGCAGGGTAATTACCCTGATAGAAGGCCTGAATTAGGCTCAAGACAAGGAATCAGGGTCAAGCAGTGGCCTCCATAGGAAGCTTCGAAACTAGCTTCGAGAACAGAATGAGCTAATTCGGCAACTGAACTAGTAGGTTCATGGGTCCCTGGGGTTCTAGATTGGTTTGTCATGTAGAATAAACTAAAGGAAATACTTACCCAGAAAAATGCTTTTGGAGACCAGGGTAGAATGATTAAACCTCCTCTGACGGTTCCAAACAATTGGGTATTGCTAAAACACCCAAAATCAAAGGAACCAGATATGGTTCTAGTGATCTCCAGGACTCAAAGAAGGAAGATCCAATGAAGGTATACCCAGTTCCAGAGGGACCAAAAAGAAAATAGAGAAAGTTTTTCATTGGCTCAATCAAAGGGCCAGGTAGAAGGAAAAGAAGGCCCAACATTGGCTCCTCAAAACAAAAGAAGTCCTAGCAGGGAACAGTTGGCTACAGTTCACACTGAATTGAAAGTCAAGGAAAGATTCACCTTAGCAGGTCTTGAAAAGGCCTTGATGGAAAGCGACACTGAGATAGAATGAGAAGTACAAGTTAGCTAGAGTAAAGAAATGGCTGAAGATGAAATGTTTGAAGCCTTCATGACTTAACAGACTTTTTTGGTCAAAAAACCAGCAAGTATGGAACACTCGAAGGAAGTCACCAGTACTGAAGTGCTAGAATGCAGCATGAAAAATGTTTCCGAAGTAAGTAAACAAGTTAGTTTGGAAAAGCAACAAGTGGAGCCACAGGTTCAATTTGGCTCATTTCCTCCAGTATCAGTAAACATGGTGCACATACTGCTGCAGGAGTTCCAGGCTGAAGATGGAAACCAAGAAGGTCAGGAGATTGACCCTATTCCAGTTTCTAGTGAAGATTCACAGGTTAGTATGGTTCAAGATGAATCCGAAGTGGCCACACCAATGGAAACTGAGGATGAGAGTGAGGAAGAGGTGAGTATTAATATCTCATATCCTTTTGAGTATCCGACAACATCCATGAGACAGCATGTCAAGCCCTTGTATATCAAGGCTTTTTTCGATGGGATACAAATGAATAGGGTATTGGTGGATAATGGAGTAGCGGTGAACCTACTTCCGAAATCTTCTTTGAAGAAGTTAGGGAAAAGAAACCCCAGATTAATCCAGCACAACCATTGCTGGTTTTGCTAGAGATAAACAGATGGCTCAGGATATTTTGCCCATCAACCTGAGTGTAGGAACCAGAGATTACATGACTGCATTCTTTGTTATTGACAGTAATGCTAAGTATAATGCTCTACTTGGTAGGGATTGGATTCACACCAACAAATGTGTGTCTTCCTCTCTATATCAGAAGATAATGATAGCCTTGTGCAATGGAGAGACAGAGGAGATTAATACAGATTCTCAACCCTTTGTCACTTATGCTGACTTTGCAGAGGCTAAGTTGTATACTGAAGGAGTGATACCACTCAGTATATTGAGAAAACCTGATGGTTCAGCTGAAGTGACGGCTGATGAGCACACCTGAAACACTTGGTGCAAGAGAGTGTTGATGAATAATTCGTCATCAAAGATGATAATGATGCTTGGTTATAAGTAAGAAGATGAAACCCAAGAAGCCAGACCTTTGGCTTTAGTCAAGTTCACAGTATTGGACTTAAAAGCAATAGTCCAAAAGGTTTAGGAACAAGAGAGGGAAGCCATGGTAGTTGGCTGTAAGCATAAATAACAACATGTCAGACCTAAATACTGTGCATTGGACATTGAAACAAAAGTCCAGGAAATACAGGAGGAAGAAGCCTTATGGACAGACTTTGTTTATGAGGAGGAAGGCAAAGATGTGGAATCAGAGAAAATGGGAGCAGAACAAAGGAAAGAAATTGCTTCGAAGACAGAAGAAATCAAAAAAGAAGCAATAGTGAGTTCTCAAATACAAGACCCCTTGGAAGAGGTTAATTTAGGGGAGGGTTCTATACAGCAACCCACCTATATCAGTGCTTGGTTAAGTGCTTTTGACAAGGACCAATTGTTGGCAATTTTAAAGAGATATAAAGATTATTTTGCATGGTCATATAATGAACTGCCAGGATTGGATAGGTCATTAGTGGAATATAAGCTCCCTATGAAGCCTAATTTCAAGCCATACAAGCAAAAGCCAAGAAGGATGAGTCCTAAGGTGATCCAGAAGGTCAATGAGAAAATTCTTAGACTCCTTAAGGCAGACTTTATTAGAACAGCTAGATATGTTGAATGATTATCTAATATTGTGCCTGTAGTTAAAAAGAATGGTAAAATGAGGGTATGTATCGATTTTACAAACCTGAATTTAGCAACTCCGAAAGATGAGTACCCCATACCCTTAGTAGATTTATTGGTGGATAGTTCAGCAGGGCACAAGATTTTATCAATGATGGATGGGCACTCTGGTTATAACCAAATCTTCATTGCAGAAGAGGATATCCATAAGACAGCATTCAGATGTCCTAGGAACATTGGCACATTCGAATGGGTCAAAATGCCATTTGGCCTAAAGAATGCTGGGGCTACATATCAAAGGACTATGAACACTATCTTTCATGATCTCATTGGAGGATATTTAGAGTGTTACATTGATGATATTGTAGTGAAGTCTCAATCCATGGAGGAACATCTATTTCACTTAGAAGCAGCTTTTGAAAGAATGAGAAAGTTTAAGTTGAAGATTAATTCTCTCAAATGTGCTTTTAGTGTATCAGCTGGAAATTTCTTGGGATATGTAGTACACAAGAAAGAAATATAGATTGATCAAAATAAAACCAAAGCCATCATTGAAGCCAAGCCTCTATCAAGTAAGAAAGAAGTACAAAAGTTCCTTGGACAGGTTAATTTTCTTCGAAGATTTATTTCTAACACTGCAGGGAAAGCTAAAGTATTTTCTTCCTTATTAAGGTTGAAAGATGAAGAGGAGTTTGTGTGGACAGCAGAGTATCAAACTGTTTTCGAAGGAATCAAAACCTACTTGGCTAAGCCTCCAGTATTGACGCCACCAAAGAGTGATAAGCCCTTGAAGTTGTACATTGCTGCAGTAGAAGATTCACTGGGAGTTTTCTTAGCCTAGAACAATGAAGAAGGCAAAGAGCAAGCAGTTTATTACCTAAGTAGGTTCTTAAATTCTTGTGAATGTAAATATTCAGCTGTGGAAAAGTTGTGTCTTGCATTGTATTTTGTTGTAATGAAACTAAGATACTATCTTTTGCCTACAACTGTCTTGGTAATTGCAACCACAGATTTGGTTAAATATATGTTGTCTAGATTTATGTTGAGAGGAAGAATTAGTAAATGAATACTAGCTTTATCAGAATTTCATCACGAATATGTCCCTCAAAAAGCAGTAAAAGGACAAGTTTTAGCTAATTTTTTGGCAGATCATCCATGTTAAACAGAAAGCCAAGAGATAATAGATCTTGGTATGGTTAGTATTGAACCATGGCAAATGTGGTTTGATAGATCAAAAGCCAACGGTCTAACTGGAATTGGTGTGGTGATTAAGTCACCACTGGGGGTAGAAACCACACATGGTTTCAGAGTGGATGAAATTACTTGTTCCAATAATCAGGCTGAATATGAAGCTTTAATAATGAGACTAGAAATACTTATTAGGTTACAAGTTCATGCAGTTGATATATTTGGGGATTCTCAATTGGTGGTTAACCAAGTGAAATGAATTTTCAAATGTCAAAGTGCAAGCATGTTGCCATACTATGTTGTTGTATTATATTTGCTTTCTCAATTCTAGATAGCAAATGTGACTTATGTCCCAAGATTCATGAATAACAAAGCCAATGATATGGCTCAGAAAGCTTCGAATTTCAAGAGAAGGAATAACACTCAAATGAACATACGTCAAACGACATATCAAAAAAGTAACACCACCATTAACTAAAAGGACTGTGGTGTTAGAAGTCAATCATAATGACTTACAAGAACAAGATTGGAGGTATCCAATAATGTAGTACCTAACTGGCCCATCTTCGAAAGCCAGTTGAAAAATCAAATTACAATCTATGCAATACATAGTGTATGGTAATGCTCTTTACAAAAGGGGAGCAGATGAGGGCCAAAGGAGGCATTGACAGCCATGGCTGAAGTTCATAAAGGTATCTGTGGTGCTCATCAGCCTGGTGTGAAGATGAGATGGCTACTTCGAAGACATTCCTACTATTGGCCAACCATCTTTAAAGATTATATAGAATATGCTAGAGGTTGTCAGGCATACCAAACGCATAGCACAATAAGACATGTACCAATAACTGATTTGCATGCGGTTGTGAAGCCTTGGCCGTTTAGAGAATGAACTATGGATATGATAGGAAAAATACATCCACCCTCTTCAAAGCATCATTGTTTCATCTTAGTGGCCACAGATTACTTCACTAAGTGGGTCGAAGCTAAACCATATAAGACTATAGACCAGACTGAAGTTATTAGATTCATTAAAGATCTGATCCACAGATTTGGCATCCCACAGACCATAACTATTGATAATGGGATTGTATTTGATGGGAACATGGTAAAGTCTTTTGTGGCAGAGTTTGAAATTAGCCTTGTTAATTTTACCCCTTATTATGCACAAGCAAATGGTCAGGCAGAATCATCCAATAAATCCTTGAAAAAATGAATATAGAGAGTTGTGGAAGACAATCCCAGGAATTGGCATAACTTACTATTGGATGTATTATGGGCTTATAGAACTTCTCCAAGATCAAGTACAAGAGTTACTCCTTATGCCATGGTATATGGGCATGATGCAATGTTACCTGTAGAAATTAATATCAGATCCTTGAGGGTGAGAGGCAGGGATTAGTTAGCTCTTAAGCAGTACTATCAGAGTATGTGTTTGGAGTTAGAGAATATAGATGAAGCTAGAATTTTGGCATTAAATATCATTCTTTTTCAAAAGAAGAAAGCAGCTAAGAATTATAATAAGAAAGTCAAGCACATTAGCTTTGATGAAAGTGATTTGGTATGGAAGACGATACTCCCAATAGGGATTAAAAGCCATAAGTTTGGCAAATAGTCACCTAATTGGGGAAGGACCATATCAAGTTCATAGAGTTTTGCCTTGGGGAGCATATCATTTGAGAAATTTGAATCGATATGTACACCCTAACAAAATTAATGACAGATATTTGAAGTCTTATTATCCAACTGTGTGGGAAACACAAGGAGTATAATAAGTGCTGAACAAAAGAAGCATGAAAACACTCAAATAATAAATAAATATTTTATGTCATAAAGAGTTGAATACATGCAGCCATAGATTAGCCCAAAAGTTAGTACAATGTTTCAGTTGTTCCTTTACAATTGACTCTCTACTCTTAAGAGATGGGAACAATTGAATGGCCGTAGTCATCTTTTGCTTTCGATCAGCTAGTCCTTGGTTGGTAATTAGCAACTTGGTGGCAGTTCGATCCAAAGCCAGGTTAACTGCTGATAACTCTTTTTCTAGTTGAGCTTTCTTCTCCAAAAGTTGGGCTCGAAATTGGGAGACAAAGGAATGTTGTTCTTTTAATTCAGATACTTCAGCATGTATTTGAGAAACAAATTTTTGGTCTCTCAACAATTTCTCCTCTGCAGCTTTGGCAACATAACAGATGTTGATATAAAAGTCAATGGTAGCCGATGCCCGAAATAAATGACTTGAAATAGCCATGCTGGATTGCTCAATAACCTTGCAACACTGGAGGAAACCATTTTTGATAATAGGTCTTTGCAAGGCTTCAAAGGGGGTCTTTGAGAACAATGTTAGCAACTCCAAACAACTATCCAAATCCAGTGAAGGCAAGGAAGTTCTACTGGTAGTGGAAGAGCTCTAAAAAATTTTCAAGAGAGAATCAGCCAGGACTAATGGTTCAGTTTCATTGCTAGCTGTTGGAATGGTAGAAAGCATGTCAAAAAAGTTAGCTAGTCTAGCTTTGAAAATGTCCAACTCTTCCATTGACATGGTTGGTACAGAAAGGGCTCTGTTAGAAGGAAGAGATGGCTGCGTAGGGATAGGAGAGGAAGATGAAGTATCCCTAGCAGTTTCCACAGTCTTGGCTACCAATAGGTCAAGAGAAGAGGGACTGGAGCTGGATAAGGTTAGTGGACAAGGAACTGGTGAGCTGCCAGTGTCTTCTCTAAGGGAATCAACTATCACTGGGGATGAGGTAATAACTGGAATTTCCTCAGGAGGGGAAGGAGCAGCAAGGCTTGAAGGGAGAATAAATTGAGATGAGTTAAAGGATAGGAGATGAAGGTATGGAGTTAAGCCAAAGGATAAGGACATAGGAATGTTTTGCCTCAAAAAAGGTATGAAAAGTGTAGAACCAGTGAGTGAGAGTATTGCTTGAATGGGCTCCACATTTCAAGGCATTTGTTCTGATAGTCTTTCAACTTCAGATAAAACTCAAGAAGTCCTTATTGAAGGAGAAAGCAGAATAGTTGTTGCTGCAAAAGAGGAAATACGAAGCAATGTTAAGTTTCAGTATCAAGAACTTGAGAAAGGAAATTAGAGACACAAAAGGAAGTTACTAGTTTCAGAAGTGGCAGCAATGGTTGGAGAGCTGCGAAGGGTATAATGTTCAACAGTTTGCTGTTTCCTTGCAGTTTCTCTTTGGAGTTCATTAGCAGCAGCAGCTTCATCCCTAAGCATTTGCTGTTGTCTTCTCTTTTCAGCCCTCTGGAACACAATGATTTCTTTAGAGTGTTCCACTTCCACTGCTTTAACAGATGCTTCGTGAATGGGGTCCCCAGTGAAATCAGAGAGAGAGACTGTCATTTTCTTTTTTCTTTTTAATGGTGCCTCATGCTCTTTTTCTGCTTCTTCTTCCTCTACGTGAGCCTCAGGTGCCATTTCGTCAGGATCAAGTAAAAGCTTTCTTTTCCTTTGTTGTTTCTGCTTGCTCTTAAAGAGATTTGAAGCTTGAGCTCTTTGAGGAGAGTCTCCTTGTGAAACGTCTGCGCCACCTACACTAAAGAAGGAACTATAAGTAAAAAGCAAAAGTATCATAAAAAGGAGAAAAAAAAGAAAAGAAGCAGCAGTGTATACTTTTCTTTAAAGTAGCTCGAGTAACTCTAAGAGGATGTGAGGTAGCAGAAGCAGACTTTGTAGTAGCCAGGGTAGGAATTGGGGCATCATGAGCAGTGGAGGAAGTAACCACTCCAGTCCCTTTAGACTTGGCTTGAGGCACGTCTAGTACCATTAATAGATCTTGAGGAGAAATGGCCAAATGCACTTCCATATTAGCCATCCACCAGTTCTAGTACCTTTTCAGTACTTTGCTTTGAGGTATGAAGGGTAGGTACTCAAAATCAATTAGATCTTGGATAAATTTGGAAGTTGCTTCTTCTAATCTGGATCTTGGAGCCTTCAAATCTCTGCTGGCAAGGTTTAAATTGGATTGACTGCAAAGAGGGATAGGGACCCCCTATGAGAGTCCAAATTGCTTAGCAAATTGAGCAGGACAATAGGGCTCAGAGATGCACTTATAAGCTCTGGGGTTCATAGTACCAATGAATAGTTCCTTGGGGATCATAATAGAAGCCCACATGTTTTTGTGCTGAGGCATAGAACATGACCTATCACTTAAAAAGGTCCTTAGCCAGGCTAGGCCAATATTGGTAGCTTCGAAGGGGCGGAATGTGTGAGAAGAAGGAGAAGCTGGAAGTTAGTGAAAGAAAGAAAAGTAGAAGGTGAAGTTGGAAGGATAAAGTGAAAAATTGGCTAACTTCATACCACGAGTGGTAGGGTTTGGCGCCAAGAACTTTAAGCATTTGGATTGCAAATCAGTGATGTATGCAAAAAGCCAAAGTTGGAGTATCCAAAATGGGCCTCATTGATTGTCATCCATGGGTTTTTCACAAAAGAGGGAACAAGCTCTATAAACATGACCCAAAACATATGGAGCTAAGGCCATTTTTCTTTGTAAAACAAAGGCTTTGACAAGAGGGGCAAACTCAGGCATGATTCTCTGAGAAGAAGTACAGAAGAGGAATTTGCAAAGCCAATAAAATAAAAAAGAGAAAAATTCCCTATTAGTCACAGGGCCTTCTCTTTTGTTTTCAACCTTGACAAAGTCACTATAAGATGAGTTTAGAGGGGGAAGAGAAAAAGGGATTTTGAGGTCAAGATAGTCTGGTCCGATGGGGGTACCAATAGGATATAATCCTAACAGATGACAAATGTCAAGGACAGTAGGAGCCATCATCCCTCATCTAAATTGGAAGAAATTGAAAGTAGAATTCCAAAAATAAAGAGCAGTTAGTATTAAAAATGAGTCTTCTGAAATGGTGAACCTGGACAATTGAAGGGCATCGAAGAGTTGAAGCTCTTGAAGATCCAGTGTCCTAGCAGGAACGACCCGATCATATCATTCCTCCAAACCTGGTCTTACTGTGGGCCAGCAGTGATAGGGTCGGTTCTTCCTCTAGTTTCCCCAATCAAGACCGCCTTCATAAAGGAGACAATGATCCTCCAGACGTGGATACAGAGCTAGAAGCTCAGTGGGAATCTCCTTAAAAATGGGCCCAAGCACGTATTCTTGTTGTTCATGGCGACGGGAAATGAAGATGCGCCCGTAGATTGCACTTTTCTTACCAACCTTGTATTTCTCACACTTTTCAGCAATGATCCTTTTTAAGGCCACGGATGGACTTACACGCTCCACAATCGGTATTTTTAAGGAGGAAGAAGCCATTGATAGGAGTTTTTTTTCAGAAGACGAAGTTGAGAAGGAGGGTAAGGGAAAGGAGAAGTCAATGGAGATGAAGGGTTTGTGTGTTGGGCGAACAAGTGAATTAGAAGCACGATATAAAAGGGTTTTTAAATATTTCTGTCCAAAAAATACCCAATCGTTTTAAGTGGATAGAATTCATAAAGAAGTACTAAAGGCACGAATGTGAGAAGTTTCTCTCAATGTTGATAATTTGGGAGGGAAACGTATCTCAAATACTAATATTGGCTTCGAAATCAAATGTTTGGCACCAAAATCAGGTGACACACATTCAGCTAGAGATTTGAAAGCAGGAAGTTGACTTCAAAGCACATTTCACACCTAAGAGTACAGGAGTGCCTAGATATGTGTTTACTTCAAGAGGATTGAAGACCTGCTTTTAGGTTTCTTGTTAAAAGTAAAATTCTTTGAAGTAAAGTTTGAAATACTCTGCGGTTAGAATTTGTTTGTTCTAGACTTCGAAGTGACATAAAACCAATATTTGGTTAAGAAGTGAAGAATACAAAGGGAATCACTTTTTTAGAATAAAACAGTGCAATCCTTAAAGAAAGTTTCCATACTTCAAAAAATGTAGACTGTTTGTTCGAAGCAAAAATAGTTGATTCGAAACTGATTGATTGCGTTAACCATATGATTGGGAAAAGAAGACCTAAGGCAAAAGTTGTCAATCACACTCCATATGTTGATGAAGTTCAAATTAGGTCTCCAGTATTCCATTGGATATGTTTAAATCTGGTTTCAAAGGACAAAATTGGTGAATTCAAAGCTCTGATTTTGTTTATTTTGGGGTAAATAGAATGAAATTAGACCATGCCGAATAAAGAAAGGAAAGCCTAGCTTTATTAAGATGAAAGTAATTACATCAGAAAGCCTTTTTGGCTATATATTCAATTTCATAAAAATAAGGAATAGAGAAAATGACAAGGTCATGGAACGTGTTCCAACAATGGTCAACGAATTTCTCTTCCTTTTTTATTCTGTCTTCTATCTTCTCCAAGCTAGGTTGCTGAAGCTGATTTGCTCTTATTTGATGGAAAAGTTGTTCGGCTTTTATTTCGAACTCTGTTTCCTTCAATCCTTGTTCTATCTCATCCATATCCAAGTCATCCCAGTATGTAGAGTCTTTATTCTTGAAGTCATTATATTCATCGATAAGGTTCTCTGCTTCATACTGGGTATGAATTCAACGGGCTGAGATTTGGTTCAAAGATTGAGTGATGGCCACAGAAGTTTGGTGCCAATGAAGAAGCAATGGAAGTTGATCCAAAAACATCTGAAGCTCTGTTTAGGCAATAGGATTGAGGACATGACTTCAAGTCATAACATCACATGTCCATTGAAAGTTCTTAAGAGGAACATCACCCTCAAGAACATTGAAGGGTGAGTGAGAAAAGGCCGCTAGTAGAAGCTGAGCTTGATATCGCTTAAATATAGTGGGGAGAGTTGGAGGTTCATAGAAAGGAATAAACTAATTCTCAAAGAGAGTAAGTCTCAGTTCTTCCACCCAATGAGGGTTATGCGGAAGAAGAGGTGTAGGAGGATCCATCTCGAAAGAAGAAGGGAACTGGGGGTTGTTTACGCATTCAAGCCAGTCGGAAGAGCAAAATTTTGCAGTCTGGGCTAAGAATGACAGGCTGTACCCTTGTGCTTCCTCTGGACGACGAGTGGCTTGCACAATCTTCGTAGGCATGGAGGATGTGTACCATGCTATGAGTAAGTTGTCTTCCGAACTGCATCGGCGATTGATGGATACATATGGGTAAACCACCGAGCTCCGAGCGAAAGGAGGGAAAGATGGAAGATCAGCGAATTCGACGAAGTGATAATTAATGCACTCTCTCAGCTTGGATTCCTCAGGTTCTGGCTAGCCTCCCCAGCCAGAAGTCTTAGAAGAAGAAGAAGAAGAAGCTGCAGTCTCATCCTACGCAGAAGGTTTTTGGTTAGAAGAAGAGCTTCCAATATTCATGTTTACAAAATTTTGGGTTAGAGAATTATGAACAATAGGTTCGTAATCCAAAGGTCAATAGTTTGCAAAAGCTTCCATGACTTGAATATAGGGAGATGGATAGGAGTGACTAATAAATGCATGGAAATTCTTTCGAGGGCAAACATTATTATCTAACAACTCCTCGTATGCTCGATCTATGTCAAAGAAAGTTTGTTTGGCCATATGAGCCGTATCAGTCCTTTCAAATGCTCAGATAATAGGAAATGTTCAAGGTGTAGAAAAGAATTTAATGTAGGCAGTTGCAGTTCTAAGAAGATATGAAACTCATGCACGTCCTAAGACGTGGGTGAAGTGTTTTGATCCACTAATATTACCAAGTATTGGGTATATTAGTGCAGAGGGTAATGTTGGTTGTATAAATTGTACAAGTCAATCACGATTCAACACGTGGTATGAGAAGGGCAATTTGGGAAGATAATATAAATCGCTAACCATAGTTAGACACATGTCAACCTATACTGGTAATAATGGGTCTGCGTAGCACTGAAATGATCAAGGGATATAAGGTGATGTGGCCTAACGGTTACTCACAAGGTTCAAATTCAAAATCAGGACGGAAGCCTAACTGCAGATATGGCGTAGTGGAGCTAACTGTGAGAGTGCGTGATTAGCGATCATGGAGGGATGTTTTGATGGTTAGAAGTCCATTTCGACGGTTATCATTGAAAAGTATAAATAACAGAGAAGGCCTCCCAAAAAAAGGCCCAAACTTAGATCCAAAAATCAGTTTTTATCTACTTTATTTTCCTTCTAGTTTTTATATTTCTACACTTCAAATTCTTGTATTGCACTTTATTCACAGGAGTAGTTTCGAATAGCTTGTTGCTGTAAACCTCTACGAGGCTGGATCAGATCATTGTAAGTTTTCATTTTTACTTAATGAAATGTTACAATTGTCTTCATTTAATTATTGTTTACTAAATTCTCCTAAATAAGCCACCGGTAAAAGTCCTCTTCATTGAGGTTGAAAGAACTGAAACACAATCGTCTGATAATTGGTTGGCAATTAATCTTCTGTAATGACTAATTAATCCTTACTGGCACGCTTAAAATTACAATACTAACCTTTGAAAGCCGAAAAGCCAACAAACTATAAATTAGATAAAGGAAGACAAAATTAGTGGCACGTAATTAAATTATAAAGTGCATTATAGAATAGATATATAGAGTGAGTTATGTTCAAAATAAAATTTGATGCAAAAAAAAAAAATATATGTGGAGATAATTTTATCCAAACACGTTACTTAACACTACTAAAAAGTTCAATAACTGAGTATAATACGATTATTTGTTTGATCAATTGATAGGTTAAGATGCAACTGGTGAATAATAGTTATCATCAACTCCTCACAATCACCAGATAAAAAGACATAATCTCACTAATAAAGTATCAACGTATACACAAGTAATTGTACATATCTCTTAATGGTAATTTAATCAAATATAGTAGAATGCCCAACTTTCAAGGTTTAAGTTTTAAATAAAATATCACATAAACTTATTATTATTTACTTAAAAGAATTAGAGTTTCCGGCTAGACACATTAGTCGATTCACTGGCTTTGTAGTTCCATTTGGCGGAACTTGTGCTCATCACTTTTGCTAAGTATGGTCAAACATTTTTTTCCTCACAAATTTATTTTTGGAAAACTTTTTTACCTGTTTAGTTTTGTAAGATTGTTGATGATAAAATAAAAGGTAAATTACACTTATCTCCCTTGAGATTTAGCATAATTACAGAGACCTCTCTTATAGTTTGAAAAATTACTCTAACCTCCTTTACTTTTGAAACTAATATCAAGATTCTCCCTTGAGTTAATTTTGGCTCAAACAATGTTAAAATTGATAATAAAATGACTAATTTACCCTTAGCTCTTCTTCATGTCTTTTGCAACCACAATTTTTTTTAAACATAATTCAGCAACCATATATAGATCACTACCCATCTTCTCTCTCTTTTCTCTTCTAGCTATAGCTAAGATTGTAACTGATCAACTCAGAGACTCAAAAGCCCCAAAATTTACTCTAAGAATGGGGGAATTTATTTGTGTGTATATATATGTATGTTGAATTGTTGATGAGGTTTGGAGAATTTATTTGACAATGAGATTTGATTATGCATTGGTGGTTATCAATAACTCTACCAATGAACTGTTGAAAAGAAAGAGTGAGGAAAGAGTTTCTATTAAGGAGAGATAGGGTAGAAAAAATGAATAAATAAAGAAAAACATATTAAAAAAAAAAGAAAAAGAAAAAGAAAAATAGAATATATATAGTCACTTAGATTTAAAAGTTAACACAAACATATATATGATCATATGTCTCAATTATGATATTTGTGATATTTAATTATGACTTGTTATGGTGTTAATTATGACTTGGTTATAACTCATTATGGTGTTAGTTACGACTCATTGTGATGTTAGTTATCATCTATTATAATTATTATTTTGGTTATGATCCAAAAAGTCATTAATTATACTTTATGTGATATTTAATTATGACTTTTGTTTTTAATTATGGTTGAAAAAAATTTAGTTATGAATACCACAAATATCATAAATTGCATATGATACACTATTTTGAGGATGTATATTATAACATGATTCATATATATATATACTAGATATTTATAGGGTCTTGCTACATCCCCCTAAAAAAACCCCCCTAATCCCCCTAATTTCCATATCAAGTAAAAAAAAAAAAAACAAGGAAACAGTTGCCTAAAATGGAAATTAGAGGGATTAGGGGGGACAGTTTTAGGATTCCAAATCATTTTCCATATTTATATATGCATATATAGATATGCATGTGTTTATATATATATATATATATATGTAGGAGAGGTAAGTGTAATTTATTTTAATATGTTAAGCAGCTAAAGGGTAGTATTGAGATTTGAAGAATAATTATGGATGACATCAGCAAAATTTATTTAATTTCGAACGGATGAGTAATAGAAAAGGATCTTTGTAGATTAATTTCAAAAATAAGAAAGGTTAAGATAATCTCTCAAACTACCAGGGAGGTTTTTATTTTCCTTTGTACAAATAAAAAAAACAAAAGTATTAGTAATATATTGAACACATGAGCATATGCATCTCTCTCTCCTTCTCTGTCTCTGAGATGTGCTCTTTCTCTTGCATGCGGTGAGTCTGCGGGAGACCAACTTTTCGTGGACAGAACAACTTTATTATCACTGAAAATGACTTACTATTTTTTTATATCTCTCTCTCAACTTACTTTAAAATTAAAATAAACCCTTCTCTAACTGCTTCAGTTAAACCCCTCTCCTTTGTCACCTCTATAAATACCACACAGCAGCACAGCCCCTCCATCACTCCTCATTCCCTCACTCACTCACTCACTTACTCACCAACTCTCAATAGTCTTCATTGTTCATATATACTTCACTGTCCAATCTACTTTAAACATGCATTACCAAACAGAGTCTTGGGGTTCCTACTTGGCAACAACAAGGAGTGTAAATGGTAGTGATCCGCTCGAGCGCATAGAGAGGTTGGCATCAGAGAATGCTGTAGTTATATTCAGCATTAGCACTTGTTGCATGTGTCACGCCATCAAGCGCCTCTTCTGCGGCATGGGTGTTAACCCTACTGTTTACGAGCTCGACGAAGATCCCATCAGAGGCAAAGACATCGAGAAGGCCCTCATGAGCCTTCTCGGAACCTCCTCCGCCGTCCCTGTCGTCTTCATCGGTGGCAAACTCGTTGGAGCTATGGACAGAGTCATGGCCTCTCACATCAATGGCTCTCTTGTCCCACTCCTCAAGCAGGCCGGAGCACTCTGGCTTTGACCTCTCCTTCTCTCTCTCTCTCTCTCTTCGTATAGTTTTAACAGTTCTGCTACAAATACAGCAATTGATCACAAAACCAAATGCAGAACACATTTAAATGGAAAAAAAATTATCAGTTTATATCCATTCTGTTTTTGATTTTGTGACCGATTTCTGAATTAGTAGACTTATTCATGGTTTTAGAGAGTAAAAAGTCTATGATAACACAAAAATTGATCACAGAACTCGATACGATCCTTTCATATGAGTTGGGTCTCACTTTTTTTGTGAGTCTTAAACCGATGTGAGAAAGTAATGTCCGATTTTATGATTGATTTATGTGTAAGTATAAGAACTGTTCAGCAGAGAGAGCAAGGGAACTTACTAGAATGAAAAGGAGTTAGGAGAAGAGGAAGAGGAGTGGGTTTCTTGCTCTGTCATTTTGGACACAGTACTATTGACTAATGTTTTTGTATTTTTGTTTTGTTTTTGTTTTTGCGATCCAGTTGGGTCTGCAGTTGTTGCTTTGTTTTGCTTTTTCTAATCTAACCGATGTGAATCGCAGACAGAAAGAAATGTAATGTGCTCCCTCCTCTGTATAGAAAGCTAGAAATTAAACCCAAAAAAATTTATTGTTAGCTTATTTGCCACTGAGTTTGCAGTGTTTACTACATGTTTTGTTCATTGTTGTCGGTGGTTTAGTTTTTCGTTAACCTTGCAAGAAAGAAGTTCAGGGACTTTAACGTTTCTGTCGGGTCGTTTTCTTAACTTTTCCTTTATACTATATTCTAAGATTTGAAGTTTGCCTCCGCCACTTCCCCTTTCTCAGTTTCAAAGATTTTAAACATGATAGTGTTAAGCATTTTCAGCGTGACAAGTATTTACAATATTTTAGGTGAACTGCATCCATTTTGACGATTTATGTATTGATCATTCCAAAAAAAAGAAAAAAGAAAAATCAGATCATAGTTATCAAATTAATTTGATTTTTTTTTGTGTGAATAATCTACAAATAAACCTGAATACATGACTTATGATGGGTTCCACGATATCCAAAAGCACATCAGCTTCTCGCATTTTAAAAACATAATAGATAATTAAGAGCATCTCTATCAAATTATCTAAATTTTATCTTAAAATATTATTAAAAAATTAATTTCTTATTTTAAGAATCACTTTTTCATTTATTTCTCCCAACAAACTCCTTATAATTTTCCTATTCTATTAACAAACTCTTTATTTTTTCTCTATTTTATTAAAATATAATTTTTAATTATAAATTTTAAAAAAATAAAAATCATAAATGTACAGTCCCCAAATAAGACAAAAAAAAAAATAAAAAAATTATAGAAGAGTTACAGTGACTCCTTACAAATAGAGAATAACTGTAACAATTCCTATTTTAAAGAAGTGTTTAAGGGTTCTAATGACAGAGTATAGGGAGCCACTAATCCCTTAAAATAGGCAAGGATGTCATTTAGGGGTTAATCCTTTAAAATAGGTAAGGATGGCATTTAAGGGTTCTATTAAGGATGTTCTAGTACGTATTAGCTTGTTTGGTTGTAGTTTTTAGAAAATAGTTTTCAGAAGATTTTACTTTTTTATTTTTCGTATTTTAATATTTTCAATGAATTTTTTTAGTAGTTTGAGCAATTTTTTTAAAAAATTTTTAGACCTACCTAACATAAATATACTTAAAAAGTATAATATTTGTGAATTTAAAAAAAAAAATTCACTAAATACCAAAAAATAAAAAATAAAACACAAAACACAAAAATTCAGTACATTTTTTTGTATTTATTAATTTTTAAAATATTTTATTATTTAGATACATCTAAGTAAGGTGTATTTAAAAAAGTAAAAAAATTACTTAGAATTTTAAAAATATTCAATAAAAATAAAAAAAATACGAAAAATAAAAAACATAATTTTTAAAAAACTAAATTCAAAAAACTGAAACTAAACATACTGATAGATATTTTAGTTCATTCTATCTCTCTTGATTAGTAATATTTTGAGAGTTTTAAATGTTTGGAAAATTAATTATAGGAATATGAAGTGTAGTTGGATATAGAGAATAGGTAAAGTGGCTAAGAGCATCCCGCCAGTTTATCTAAATTTTATCTTAAAATATTATTAAAAAATTCATTTCTTTTTTTAGAAATCATTTTTTCATTTACTTCCCCAATAGACTCTCTATTCTTTCTCTATTCTATTAACAAACTCTCTATTTTTTCTTTATTTTATTAAAATATAATTTTTAATTATAAATTTTAAAAAAATAAAAATCATAAATGTGTATTACAGTCCCTAAACAAAGTAAAGCAAAAAAAAGAAAAAATAATAAATAAGGGAGCTACAATGACTCCATACAAATAGAAAACCACTGTAGCAAAAACTAATTTATGGGATTATTTAAGAGAGCTGATGCAGGTGTATAGGGAGCCGTTTACCTCTTAAAATCGGTAAGGATGAGGTTTAAGGGCTCTGGTGGGGATGTTCTAATAGAATCCTTATATCTCCATTTTACCTATTTTAAGGGGTTTGATGGCCCCTATACACTTTTAGCAGCTTCCTTAAACACTCCTCTAAAATAGAAATTGTTACAGTGCCTCCTTACACTGTAGCACCCTTATATATATATATATATATTATTTTTACTTTACTTTGTTTAGAGACTGTAGTATACATTTATGGTTTTTAATTTTTTTAAATTTATAATGAAAAATTATATTTTAATAGAATAGAGAAAAATATAGAGTTTGTTAATAGAATAAAGAAAGAATAGGGAGTTTATTGGGTGAAGTAGATGAAAAAGTGATTCCTAAAATAAGGAATAAATTTTTTAATAATATTTTAGAATAAAATATAATTAATTTGGTAGGATACTCTAAGACAAAGTTGCTATTATATCACCAAAGTTGCCAAGAATATACATCAAATTTGTATGTAAATGACTTGTATTTTACAATAATAATTTTGTAATTATGAAATATAGTGATGAGTTTTTTTTTTTTTTTTTTTTTTTGGGATCTCTAATGAAAATGGATATAATTAAGAAGTTTTGTATGTAACATTACATTTTTGAGAATTTCATTTTTAAACTTGTTAGCAAAATATGTCAAGCTTGAAATTTTTATGTTTTTTTTTAATAAGCATTGCTATTTAAGATAAAAAAAAAAAATTAGACTTAATTTTTAAAGCCAGTAATGTGGCAATTAATTGGACTAGTAAATGTAACACTTTAATTAATATTTTGTCTAATTATCAACAAATCATATCATTTATATATTATTGAATCTATAAAATGGGTTTAAAAAGTAGACTCATATATCATTTTACAAGCTCCGGTTAAACCGAGCCTTAACTAGGCTGAAATTTGGCAAGCCGAGCCTGAGTTGGGATAAGCAAAGTTCACTTGAACATGGGTCGAGTCCGAGAAAAAAGAAGCCTTTTTTGTGACATTAACCCAGTTGGGATGGGATGACCCGAATAAATTCTCCAGTTCATACAAAATTGGGCTAAAATTCTGGTAGTACTCATCCTTTTTATAATTGGGCTGGGTGTGAAAACAATATGATCCGTACACGTTGGGAGATTCTATTTACACCAAAAAAAAAAAAAAAATTTAAATGAGCCCAATTTTTTAAGCACATCCTATTAAATTCTTTAGGTTTATTTTTAGTGCACCTTATTTTTTTCTCAAATTACCCTTTTGAGGTACACCCAAATAAAAGAATTCACAAAATTCAAATTACTTTTGAAAAATCAATCTTTTGTTCACGTATATGCAGGCAGGGAACACGATTAGGAAACCCGACACCGATGAAAGTGGCACCGACAAAGGACGATGTTGAAGGAGAAGCAGAACAACAAAGGAGAAGGAGAACAACGGAAGAGGACGATGAATATTCAATCCATTTTTCATCATTATTGTTTGGACTTTTAGAACCAAACAATAATGACGAAAAACAGGCTGAATATTTGCTTTTATGTAAAAAAAAATACAGAAATCAATAATTGTACTTTGATATTTATGTGAATATATACTTACCTTATTTTTGATGAGTTGCTTCAAAAAATAGCTTTGATTGTTACTCTCATCCATTGTTCGAATTTGTTCAAACTTTCTTCTACTTACAAGTAACAATATAATAAAAACTAATCATATTAATGACAATGGTGAGTTTTAGCGAGGTGAATTGGAGTTTTGGAGTGAGAAAGAAGAAAAAGAGAAAATGATTAAAACTTGGAAAAGAAGATGAAGAGATTTGAATAAGAATAATCAGTCCCGGTAGAGAGCCCAAAAAGGGCAAGGCTCGAATGGCTCGAATTTGAGAAGGAAGGAGGAAGAAGAAAAAGAAGAGGAGGAGAAAGGAGGAGGAGAAGAGGAACTGGAGGGGGCATTAAAATCGGGCGGAGGCAGAGGCGGTAGAGGCTGCGGAGGCGGGCGGAGGCAGAGGCGGAGGCGGAGGCGTCGATGCGACGATCGGCCGACGAGCGACGAGCTGCGACGATCGGCCGACGAGCTGCGACGCCGACCTGCGTTCTCTCTCTCGCCTCTGTGTTCTCTCTCTCTCTTCTCTGTGTTCAACTCAACGAATAAGAAAAAAGAGAACGAAGGAAAGGAAGAAAAGAAAAAAATAAAAATAAAAAATTCGAAGCCCAAAACAACGTCGTTTTGGGCTTTGAGCCGGATTCGAGCCCCAGATTTCGGGCTCTCAACCATTTTTCTAAGAATAATACGTATAATTGATTAGGGTATATTATGAGAAAAAAATAATATTTTATTTTAATGTTTAATATGTGTTGTCCTTATTAGTACATTCACATTAGGATATAATTGGAATTAAAATTTTAGAATTTGAATTGGGTGTATTGAGATAATTTTTGGGTTCAAATAGAATGGCTCGTACACGTTGTGTCTCAATTTAATTAGCCAATTGTATTTTGACTATAGCAGAATAGTGTCGCACCAATTAAAAAAAATGTTTTGAAATTTTAATTTGTGAGTTTTAATAGTTCTAAGGAGTATGTAAGATCCATCTAATATGATGTTTTAATCTCTCTCCTTTTTTTTAAAATTTTTTTTCACCTTATTAAAATTTAATTAAAATTCTAAATTTGGAGGGATGTATGACTATTAAAAAAAACAAAGTTGGTATTGTAACAAATTTTACTCACAAATGGACTGCACATCTCTTTATTTCACTGACAAGATTCCAAAATTTATAATTGTCCTGTACTTTCCCTTACTCGGCAAAAAAAAAATACTATGAATAATAATAAATGTAAATAAAGTGAAAAACAAAATTACTAATAAAACCGCGGCTTTAATAGTAGAGAACTATAGAGAACTTGCCCCACGCACAACACACAGCAAGCAAATAACAGTGAAAGCGTCAAGATCGGGTCTAGGGTTCCTCAAATTCATCACCTCTTATCTCTCTCTCTCTCTCTCTCTCTCTCTCATCTCATCATCTCATAATCCACAGTCGGTTGTGGAATCTCTCTACAACTTCTTGCCCTCAGGTAGACGCATATCATTTCTGAATTCACATTTAATTACTGTAATTGCTTCATTATTTGTTTCCATTTTCGATCGATTTGAGCTGTTTATGTATTTATTTATTTTTTTATGCATGTTTTAGGTGTTGAAATTGGTGGGAAGGGTTAGTTGTGGTTTGGTAGGTTGATCGGAGGTTTTGTTGAAGCTGAGATTTGAGGTTGCAAATGCCGGACGAGGACTTGGTGGAGCTTAAGTTCCGATTGTATGACGGAACAGACATCGGTCCGTTTCGGTACTCACCGGCTTCCACAGTAGCCATGCTCAAGGAGAGAATTGTCGCCGAGTGGCCTAAAGGTTAGAAGTTTTACTCTTATGGGTACACTCTCGCCCGTGAATTTAATTGTATCCATATCTATATCTATATCTATATCTACATATCAGTGTTTCAATTGAAGTTGGTTTGTTCGATGGTAATTATGTGGCATTATTGTTCCTTGGATTGTAATAGGTGACCTTTTTATTTGTGTGAGATTTATTCAATCAAGAATGGCAAATCCTAACGATCACTGCCCTGCAACCGTGGGGCATTGTGTAGTATTGCAATTGGGTGAAAAGTTCATTGGAAATAGGTTGAAAGCTTAAAATGGGTTCTGAAATAAGTAAAAAATGTTTCAAAATTGGTAAATGCTGTCTCATGTTTTTCATATTTTTTATTTTTTTGTTTTCATGTGCCCCAAGGCCACTTGTTAGCAATAACATGAATTTTCACCTGTTCAAATTTGGAACCAATTTATGTATACATATATATATAATTTTTTGCCTAAAGCTCAAGGTTACTTTGTGTCTGTTGGTACTTGATAAGAAATGTCCGTCAGTTCTTGAAGCATTAAATGCATAGGGCTTAGATCGTGTACATGATATATGAATGGAACTCCTCTTGTTTACGAGACAAGGAGGGTCGCTGCAATCCACTTGAAATTTTTGGGTCTGAAATCTAGTTTTTATGCTGTTTAAAACAGGAAAAAATGGGTTTTTATTCTTACTGCTGCAAAAGATCTTATTCTATGATTCTAAGTATATCTAGGTATAAAGTTTCTGTATCCTTCCTCTTTAAGAAAGATGACTAATATATATACATGTATGTTGTCCTTATCATTCTTTCAATGGTTAACTAGAAGAACCGAAGCTTATCAAAATATTTTAACTGAAAAAAGTACTTGCTGGCTTCGTTAAAAACTTTGGTGGTATGCTCCAACTTCTCCTTGATGGTTTCCCCATGCAAGTATAAAGACATGTACTCTATAGAGTTTTATACAAGTATATGACACGTCTCATTTTTATGCTTTGCCTTCTATAGTAACTGTCATCTTAAGTGAAACATGAATGCCTGGTTGCTTCATTTGTAAACTAATTCTCAATCGTGACTATTTTATATAAAGGCTAATATAGTGGGAAGCATTCATCTTTATCAAGATGTACATATTCACAAATATGATGAAGCTGTTTGTCATCATTTGTTTAATCCAAATAATCAGCACCCTCTCTCATAGAGTATTTTCACACACTATAATTTTTTGATTTAGCTAACTATCCTAGATCCATAATCACTAGTTAATGTCACCTGAATATTTTGATAGTTGTGGAGTATTTGTGCCAAATATGAGTCATATGACATCTTAAGGTTGGGGATATGGTATCATAATACATTTTTGTTGTCCTAATTGGGTCTTATATTACCAATTTATATGTTCTTTTAATGAACATTGAATATAAGTGTATGTATGCATGTCGAGCTCCACAACATGGCATCACCATGTCATCTCCATATTGGCATCTCAAAAGATCATGGTCCTAGCCTCGTGAAGTGACGTGGATCAATGACATGTCTCTACAGGCTCTCCTCTAGCAAGTCTAGAGCCATGATTTTTATCTAGTGGGGGGGAATTTTTTACCTAGAATCATATACAGTCGCGCCTTTTTTTTTTTTTTTTTTCATATTTGCTAATAGAACAACATAAATATTTTAACATGCTAAATATTTTCCTAATTTAAACCTGAAGTATATTTATATTTAATGTCCTGAATGGTAGTTATAGAATTCTTCATAGATGTTAATTAATTCTCTTCATAGATGTTAATTAATTCTCTTTGAAAAGGAAAAAAAAAAAATGGCTAACAAGAATTTAATATCATGTAAACAAATTTTCCCATATCCATCAACAAATCCACATCAAATCTCAAATTATTTGCATGCTTCACCTAAAGAAATTCACCCAAGAAATCCAAACTTTTCGGTACCTCCAAATTCATAAAAAAGAAAAAGCAAGCAAAAGCCTAATATGTGTGTGTGTGTGTGTGTGTGTGTGACAAAGATGCTAATCAACAAGAAAAAGATGATTATCCTAATTTGACAAAACAAAAGTACGTAATACGCATACACATACCTGCGTGAATTATGATTAAATGGCACTTTATGTTTATAAAAACACAGTATATAAGACTTAATGCATCTTTAACTTCAATGCAGGTTTTTGTACTTGGCTTTGATAAATTTGCTGTTTTGAATTTTTGCATTCGGCTGCTGCTATCAATTGATGGGTTGCCACCAGAAATTATAAACTTAACCATGTAGTATAGCAAATGAAATTAGTCTAAATGAGAAAACATATTGAATAAACATATGTATATATATATATTTTTCTTATAGTGGTTAAATTAGATAATGGATTTCATTTCTTTACCTTGTACTTGCTCGGTTAATAAATATTGAACAATAAATACAAATTTAGGCAACCTAAACAATCTTCGACTCCAACGAAAAGTGTAAGATGTTGTATTCTGGCTCATCATATGTATGCATGGGGAAACTAAAAGTGCTTACTGTCATGCTCTATTTCTGGGGAAAAAAGTAGTCCTGTGCTACTCTTTTCTTCCTTGCATGCCACAATGATTCATTTTTCATCTTTTTTGTAAATTCGGTTCATGCGCATAATGCCTAGTGAAAGTATGCAACCAAACAAAAACCTTGTCAAAATGTAGGCTCACAAATCTGATGCTGTAGGAGGTGATGAAGGCAAAGTATGGATGTATGTAGTGAGATTGGATGTCATCAGAAGATTCTGCCTTATGGAATAGGTCTTTGGAAGGGCATCAGGAGGGGATGGAGTGTTTTTAAAATCCATATGAGGTTTTTAGTGGATAATGATACAAAGGTTCGTAACATTGTTTACATCACCTTTGGTGTGGGGAGGAGAGGTTGTGGGTGGCTTTTTAAGCTCTTGTTAGGATTGCACTGCATAGAGGAGTTGCAGTCAGCGACTACCTCAAGATAAAAGGGAACAATATTTTCCAGGATATTGCGTTTCGAAGATTTAAATGATTGGGAGGTGGAGGACTTGATACCTTTCCTTGGGGTGTTTATGCATTCTTGGAGGACAGCTAGAGTGCATAGGAGAATGGAAGAATGCTTGGTGCTTGGGGCCTTTGGCTCTGATGTCAGATTATTTGGAAAGAGCACACATGGCTTGGAGACTCCTATTTTATTTTGAAGACTAGGATTTTGTATATTTTGTATATTTGGTTTTAGGTTGAGTTTGATCCCTCTTTGAACCAAATTTTGGATTTTGAAGAGGCTTATAAATAGATCTATTGTATAGGTGTGTTTTGTTTAGTTTTCTTGCTTTGAGATACTTGAATTATGTGACTTTCCTATGTAATTCTTTTGATGGATAATAGACTTGCTTTTGTTTCAGTTTTTCAAGCTATTCATCTCTCTCTCTCTCTCTCCCCTCTTATCATTGCCTTTTTTTGGGGTAACTTTTTAATATAGGATATTCATGCTAACTTTTTAAATTCAATCGCATTTTCACTTGGTAAAAAAAAAAAAGAGAGAGGAGTTGGCTTGATTTTGAAAAGTTGCAGGTTGCAAGATTTCTAGAGTAAGCCACAAGAATTTTCTAAATTACTATTTTAAGGCTTGACCAAACCAGCCCTGAGAATCATATCTTGCCAAATACCTACACAATCCCCAAGCCAAATAGGAAAAAAACCACCACCCTGGAGAGAGAGTGAGAGAGTGCACATTAATAATGATTCTTTGTCATCAATTGGTGAAGATTCCAACAATGAGAAGAGTTGATAAGGTATGGTATGTTTGGTAAATGGCTGTGTCATGTCGTAGAGGTGAGTTGGCGCGATGGCAAGTGCTATCTGTCCCATTGTTGTTCGATTTTCAGGAATTAGTCTCTCCACAAAAAGTGGTGATATGGCTGTCTACCTACTATCTCTGCCGGACCTTACTCTAAGCAAGAGCCTTGCTCATTGGGTAGGACTTTTTTTATTATTATTAATTATTTATATTTGTGTGTGTGTGATGCCATATTGAATGGTTATGCTAGTTATGGCAACTGCACCATCAATTTTTCATTTTGATTTTACACACACTAAGACAATCCCATGTTGCTCTCCATCTTTATATAAAATCACAATAGATGTTGGAAATTTCATTTCCTTGTCCTGCTGCATCAACTAAATGGTTAGTATAAGTTGTTAGCACCAAATGGTTTTTGGCTCATAATATCGTTTTCTTCCAATGACCAATGTGCATTAATCACTTCAGCCTTGAGTTTCTGCACTTTGTCAAGCAATAAAGTAGGATATGGATATTTGGATTACATTGATATTTTATGTCATTTTTCAGCTTTTGTCTTAATTGCTAAGAAGCATGGACATAGATATAGATGCGGACACGGGACACAGCGATTTCAAAAAAATTGGGACACACTATGGGAACATGGCAATAATATATGTTTTCATATATTTTTATTTGTTATCTAGATTAATATTACATCTATAAACAATCAATATCAACAAAAACTAATTTTAATTCTAATCTTTTTTGGTTAAAAAAATACTTTTAAATTAACACTTATAGTTTATATTTTTTTTATTATGAATGATTTATTAAGTATTTAAATCTAAGAAAAAAATAATAAGCATTCAACATTCATCAAAAGCATTAAATAGCATGTTCTTAGTGTGTCCCCAAAGTGTCTCCTGAAAATAAATTAATTAAATAAGGGGCACATGTCATGTGGTGTGTCCCCGAAGTATCCGCGTGTCCCCGAAGTGTCCGCGTGTGCAACACGGATATGGCACTTATTTTGAAGTGTTGGTGCTTCGTAACTTAATTTCCGATATCTTCATTTTAACTGGCCTTTTTATTTTTATTTTTTTTATTTTTGTGATTTTCCTCTAATATTTGATAGTTGCATTGGTTTACCTCAGATAAAAAAATTGCACCCAAGGCAGCGAATGATGTCAAACTGATAAATGCTGGAAAAATTCTGGAGAACGGCAAGACTGTTGGCCAATGCAGAATACCATTTGGAGAGCTTCCAAAAAGTGTCATAACCATGCATGTTGTTGTGCAGCCGTCTTTAGCAAAAGCAAAAACAGGTAGTTTCAATCTTGCTAGTACAGTTTTGGGTGTAATGCCTACCCCATTGCAACTTTCCTGTTGGATGACTTGATACACTTGCGGTACATGAAAAAAATGCATTGGATTCAAATTCATAGGCATTATTTCCCAACAATTGCCCTATATATTTTTCACTTTCAAATATATTTATGACTGTTTATAAGCGATAGTTTTGGAAACTTCCACACTTTATGCTTTGATTTTTCAAAGTGGACAATCTTTTTGGGAGCAAAAATGGGTGGAAGGAGTATTTCATTATTATTATTATTTTATTCATATATATTTAAATTTTTTAAAATATATTTCTGGTTTAGTTCTCTGATATACATTTATTGACCTCAGTTCAGAAATCTCTTCAACCCAAATTTTGGTTTCCTGGTTGTCTAGGGAAAAAATAGTTACTATATTGCATCCTATGTGAAGATTTCGAACTGTTTTTGAATGTGCTATGCACATGCCTTGTTTTTGTGTAAGACAATTGATTGAATGTAATTGCCCATGTCCTCCCCCATTCATATAAAATGCAAGCCCCTTTTTTCAGTTTCTGGTAGTTGATTGTTTATTGTCAATTAGTTACAGGGACAGCCTCCCATGGAAGTTGGTTATCATGAGGTTAGCTTAGTGGCCAGAGCCTATGAATCTCACTAGGGGGTCATGGGGTCAATTTTCCTTTCACCATCCATTGTATGAGAAAAAAAGTTTTGTACAATATAATCATTTGGAAAGACGATGTAGGATCTTCTACTTTCAGCACCACGATAGTGAACAAACAGCTTAAGATAGCTTAGAGAAAAATAGAGAGAAGAGAATAGGAGAGGAAAGCCTAGGCAATCAGACCTAGGTTCATTAAATACCTCAGTCACAAGCTTAAACTAGATTTGCTAACCTCCCTTGGGTATTTCTCTACTCCTGGAAAGACGGGGTTAAAAAGTTACACAAGTTTTTCTTTGTGGAGGAACGACTCACCACCCTCCACCTCATTCATGAAAAAGTGATGGAGAGTACATTTTGACAAGACTTTTATGGTGATCTTGAGTAGAACTCTGAAAGATTATCAGAAGGATTGGGATTGTGTGCTGCCCATGGTGCTCTGGGCCTGTCATACCTCCCCAGCTCTGGAACCAAGACAGTTTCCCGTGCAAATGATAGTCTCCTACACTCAAATGGTCCTTCAAAGTATTTTGATTTGAGTTATTCCCTTTGAAGTGTTTTATATTGCTTGTACTATGTTGGTTTTGGTCCTTTTCGGAGTTCCCTGGCATATGATGCTCCGAGTTCAGTTATGCTATCTCATATTTCTCTGTTTTTCTTCCTAAAGTCTACCCAAAAATGTTGTATAGTCTGTTGTTCTGATTCATTGCCACCTTCCATGGGATATTGGAATAGCTAGCATACTGTTGCTGCTGTGTTTGTAGTTCAGTCTTTACTAGATGACAATGACATCTCCACAGCAAAATGTCATTTGTATCATAGCAAATTAAATGGATAAAATAAGTCACAGAAGAAAAAGAAATAGAAGACAGTAAATAGCTTACAAGTCAAGAATTACCTATGGCTGTTATTTTTCTTATATTTTGGTCATGAGTAGTGATAATGAGTCAGAGTCACTAATTGGTGATGGTGAAACTTTTTTTCTTTTAAAGTAAAGTAAACTTGTTTACTAAACTCCAATATTTATGAGACTTGGTGCAGTAATGGGAATTATTATTTTTAGTTACATTAGATGGTTTAGATGCATATTACTGCTACTACTGGGGTTGTAAAGCCCTGTCCATTTAGTGAGGAGTTTATTTATGCCAAGTAAATCAAGTATGTATTGGAACTGCAAATTTTGTAATATTTATTGCATAAAATCTTTGGATAATAGTTTGACTGTTTCTTCTCTAATATAGTTGCTGAAAGCCATGCATTTTCTTTGTTTGAACAGAAAAGAAGGTTGATGAGGCTCCGAGGAAAAACTTCTGCCAATGTTCAATATTGTGAGAAGTTAAAAGTTTGATTCAGAATTAATCTTGTGAGATTCTTGTTGGGATCAACCGGTCTGTGGAATTGAGCAGTTGGAAAGACAATAATTTGTAAACAGTACCATATACCTCATTTTACATATGTTTGTTGGAGGGCATTCCTTTGTAACACTGCTTGTCGTTTGTGATGCATATCTGCCTTTTATAAATTCTTGTGTTTGTGTACATTTATAGCTCTGCAGTCCTTTGCATATATATAAATACAAGGCTTTTGGGGTTTGGTAACCTTAAAAGGGCTTTACGTTACCTTTACGTCTTAGTTTATATCAGCATGGCTAGGTATGTTTGGGGGTTGTATAACTGGCAATGCTGCTAAGCCTTGTTAGACCTAGAACAAAATGGGTGTGCCAGGACCCAGAATAACATGAGTTAAAGTTTTTTAAGCTGACATTTGAGGGTAAGACTCATCATGTTCATTAATCTTACATCACTGGTTTCTTTCTTGTCATTTTGCTCTCGGTTGGATTGAGATCAGGTTATGGCCATCTTGAGAGAGCGTTTGCAGACCACTTGCCTGTGGTACTTCTGCATTGATCAGTCTGTCTAGATCATTTTTGTTCAGTTTTTCAGTGGGTAAAAGACTCGTAGAATCATATTTGGATTTCTTTTATTGCCTAGCAGAACACACAAGTACATGTGCACTGGCGGTTCTACTTTGCAAGGTTTCTTATTTTGCTAAAAAAATCTAATGTACAAAGATTTGGTGTGTAGGCATCTTAACTATAAATTTATGTTTGGTACTATATATGATTTTTGTCTTGATTTATGGAAAAGGTAGTGTAGTGCTGTATGAATATAATTTATATTAATTATTCATACAAAAAAAATTTTGAATTACCATTATAGTTCATGATTTATTGTTACATCATTTTCAATGAATTTTTTATATATAAAATTTGTTTATGCTTTGAGTAACTATATATATATATATATAAATTAAAAAAAAAAAAAAAAAAAACTCTAATACTATGGATGATATGCTTTGAGTAACTGTAATAATACTACAAATCAAAACACTCACGGTATTGATAATAAATATGAGTGGATACCCAACTAGTAATAAAATGATGTAATTGAATTGTGAGCGCATCACCAAATAGAACCCAACCAGATGCCCTTTAGTTACAAATAAAAAGATGGATACAACCCATCCAGATGCCCTTTAGTTACAAATCAAAAGATGAGTATAAAGATGTGTACAGAATTCAGACACAAAAATATATTTGGAATATTTCTGCGCACAGATTCTGTATCCGTAACATAACTGCAAACAACTACCATGCAAAAGATCAGCATCGCCATGCAGAAGCAGCAAGGATAGCTCTATCTAGCCACCCCAAAAGCAAACAACCATTGTCTACCTTCAACCTATACCCATCACAATTATACAAACCCAGCAATATCTCCGACTGGTTCACCGCATTCGCACTCAGCGCCACCCCTTTAAATCCTTTCCCTTCCATAATCTTCCTCCACTTCTCCAACCTCTCATGCCTTATCACCCTCTCCGCTCCCTCACACGCCACGATGTTCCGAATCTCCGGCGCAAATATATACTGCTCCACCTTCGCCCTCTGAGCGGACTCCGCTGGAAAAGTTGCATCCAAAGAGTCGAAAACCGCTGAATAATAATGCAAAGCCTCGAGAAACCGGCCCAAGAAGTAAGTTCCGTTATGGTTCGCTTCTCTCTCCACAATTGTCACTATGTTGGGCGCTTGGTCTCTGATCATTGCTAGAAGGTTCTGAAGACTGTTGGCTGGAACGCGGTGGAGGCAATTAACTGAATTAACAGCTAAAGCCTCGCCTACGTGGCGGTTGAACATGTGGGGCTTTAGCTCTTCGAGTTGTTCGCTAATAGGGTGGAATTCGAAGGGGACGTGAAGAGAGTGGGCGAGTTCGGTTAAGCAGCGGCCGGTTTCTCTGACGAGTTCAGGCAAGGGGCCGACACCGGTGATGCGGAGAAAGGGAGGGCCACCAGGGCGGGCAGCGAGGGCTTGCATGAAGGCAGGCCATTGGTAGCCTTGGAGGATGTCGAGATCAATGATGTGAACACGATCTTCAGCTTCAAAGGTTTCGAAGATGGCTTGGTTGGCGGTGAAATGGGCGAATTTGACGTAGGGACAGGCTTGGTAGAGGATTTGGTAGATTTTGAGGATTTCAAGGGAGTTAGAAGGGAAGATAGTGAAGAAGGGGGGGGCTTGGGTGGGGGTGGGGGTGGGGTTGGGGTTGGGGTTGGGTTTTGTTAGGGTGGAAGCGAGTCTGGCGCTTAGGGCTTCGGTGAAGCAAGAGGCGACCCGTTGCATGGAGTCGCCGAGTGGGGTGACGAGTTGGTTGAGGTGGTGGAGGTATCTCCTTGCTGACATGTAGTCTTTTTTCGAAATTGATTCAACACAAACTAGAAGGAGGTGCACCAGTTGAAGCCCACTATCTTGTTCCTGATCCTGTTGTATATTTCAAACCAAAAATGTTATGAAAAATGAAAAATGTGATAAATTTTATTGATATTTTCATCTCCCAATGGATGATCTGCATTCACATAACAATTAAATAAAAAAATAATTTGGTAAAATTGATTTGATGATACATAATAATCTTTTTCGGTATATGAAAAGACAACAATTCAAAAAATATATATGACACAAAGTGAGCTAGTCCAGTCGATCATTACCATTCTTGTATATTAGGAGTAAATTCTTGCCAACGGCATGTGGTGCTTGGATTATTTCGTGTGGTTATTGTTGGCTTTTACGTTGTTAGACTCCTATTGTTTAGTTCAGGTTGTAACTCATTCATGATGGAATTTTTTAAACAAAATTTCTGTTTTTCTGATCCAATTACATAAGGAAACGGAATATAACATGGGAGAGAGAGAGAGAGAGAGAGAGAGAGGGATTTGCCTGCTCGGGTCCAATAGGAGGAGGCACCACCATGCCATGGTTAATATTATGTGGTTGCACTTGCTGTTGTCTTGGCGGTGGTCGCTGCTGCTGTTGCCTCTCTTGCAACCATTCTTGCTGAAGTTGCAGTAACAATGGTGCGGTTTCAAGAGACCCCACCTGATGATGATTATGATAAATCCCACTTTCTAGTGTCAATTGTGATCCTGAACCTCCTCCACCACCTCCACTCCCCGATCCTTCATTCACCGATCCACTATACCTAGAAGAAGAAGAAGAAGAACTAGGCACTGTCAACCAGTCTAGCGTATCATAACACTCAGACTCTGATGAACTCTTGATCGTCGTTGGAAAACCTATCAAATCTTCATCTCTCTGATTAAAATCATCCAAGAAATTCTCAAGAGCCGGCAACGAAAGGCTCTCGGTTGGTTGCATATACTGATTGTTGGGTGAGTTAAAAACTCTATGAAGCGGACTCAAAAGTCCTTTCCCTTTCTGGGTACTACTACTATTGCTATGAGATGAAATGCGATTTGGAGAGTACCTCATAAGGCTTGATTGAGCTGAATTGTAACTGTAATTGAAGTTTGAAGCTTGTGGTGAAGCCATGGTCCTCACAGGCGGCGATGATATCATGAAATCGCCTTCCAAGAGATCGGAGAAAAGAGACTCCCATAATGAATTATCTGGGGACTGAATTTCAACGTCTCCGTCTACTTCAAATTTAGGTGCTGCTGGGAAGCTCAGACTTGATGGGATTAGGCTATTTTGATCATGATCGAAGTTTGCCGAGTGTGGAGTCTTCTTAGAATCCGATACCGGCTCGTTGATCATCCTCCTACTCTAATGAGAACAGTGAGATTTGAAACAAAGTGTTTTCTTGTTATCTCTTCTAATTAATAAGCTCTCTCCCCCTAAAAGAGAAATGGTGTGTGTTGCAATGCTCTCTCACATAAATCTTTCTTCCTATGGGTGGTTCTAAAAGTTGATACGGTATATAGAGAAAATGTTGGGGCTTGTGATCTTTTTTTTTATTTTATTTATTTTTTTAAATCTCAAAAGAACAAAAAAAGAGCTATTTAGATTGTCTCTGGAAGAGTTTGAATCCTCGAGACAAATTACCAGTTTATTTTCATGTATTTGGAGGTTACTGATTAAATGGGATGGAAGATCTCTTAAATTTTTGTGTGGTTGGTTTCATATTGTTATATTTTATATTATTGGGTGATTATTGTCATCTCTTAAAATTTTGAAACAATTAGTAATTCAAAGTGGTATCAGAATTTTGATTTTAGGAGATTCTCAATTTAAGTCTTATCATCTCATTATTTTTGTTAATATATATTTTGTAATATAATTTGTTGAGAGTATTAGATTAATATACATTACTGTTTATTCCTAACAACATGAGTTTTTAAAACAATTAGTGACTTAATAGTCACTTATAGCCATTAAATCATGTCAAAATATCATGTAGGAAAAATAAAAATAAAAATTAAGAATAAAGAATTCCTTTTCCACCTTCATTTGATCCCCTCTTACTATAGTTGTTTTCTAGGGCCATAACTTGTCATCTACAGAAGGCTGTGTTTGATTGCACAATGTAATGGGTTGGGATCCAGCTGAGACAAGAGAGTTGAAAAAATTAGGAAAAATTATACTAAAGTGCAAGTTTCTAAAAAAAAAAATTAGAAATATATTATTATTTTAAAAGTGTAGCACTCTCACTTGTTTTCTACTTTTTTATATAGGAAAATTATTGACAAATCCTATTTAGAAGTGTTTTAGCACAAGAAGTCCATGAAGGAATTTTTTAACCCATTTAGTCCCATGTATGTATAGTTTTATTCCATAAAGTCTTTTTTCTTTATTTACACTATTTTCTTGGACACTTATGCCCTTATATTTAATTTTGATACCCTTATAAATATTTTTTGAACGGTTAGCAATTTATGATGTGAACATTCATATTTTAAAATTGACATTGGTAGGAATGTAAAATTGGCCCGTGGACGGCCCGAAACCCGTCAGCGAGCCGGGGCGGGCCCGGTCCGTTGACAATGTGAATATTCACATTGACATGTTAACATTCACATTAATAGGAGTGTAAAATTGGCCCGCGTCCCGTGGCGGTGCGAAACCTGCCCGCAGTCCATGGGCGGCCCGGGGCGGGCCCGGTCCGGGCCGTTGACAATGTGAATATTCACGTTGACATGTTAACATTCACATTGATAAGAGTATAAAATTGGTCTGCGGCCCATGGGGGCCCAAAAGCCCGCCCGCGGCCCGGGGCGGGCCCAGCCTGTTCACAATGTGAATATTCACATTGACATGTTAACATTCACATCGATAAGAGTATAAAATTGGCCAGCGTCCCGTGGGCAGCCAAAAGCCTGCCCGCGGCCCGGGGCGGGCCCGGCCCGGCCCGTTGACAATGTGAATATTCACATTGACATGTTAACATTCACATTGATAGGAGTGTAAAATTAGCGCGCGCCCTGTGGCTGTCCGAAACCCGCCCACGACCCGTGGGCGGGCCCGGCCCGTTGACAATGTGAATATTCACATTGACATGTGAATATTCACATTGATAAGAGTATAAAATTGGCCCGCATCCCAAAACCCGCCCACGGCCCGTGGGCAACCCAGGGCAGGCCCGGCCCGGCCTGTTGACAATGTGAATATTCACATTGACATGTTAACATTCACATTGATAAGAGTATAAAATTAGCCTGCGCCCCGTGGCTACCCGAAACCCTCCCACGGCCCGTGGGCGGCCCGGGGCGGGCCCGGCCCGGCCTGTTGACAATGTGAATATTCACATTGACATGTTAACATTCACATTGATAAGAGTATAAAATTGGCTCGCGACCTATGGACGGCCAAAAGCCCGCCTGCGGCCCCGAACGGGCCCGGCCCGGCCCGTTGACAATGTGAATATTCACATTAACATGTTAACATTCACATTGATAAGAGTATAAAATTGGCCCACAGCCCGTGGGCGGCCCGCAGCCCGAGGCGGGCTTGGCCCGACCCGTGACAATGTGAATATTCATATTGACATGTTAACATTAACATTGATAGGAGTGTAAAATTTGTCCGCTGCCCGAAGCTCGCCCTTGGCCCGGGGTAGGCCCTACCCGGCCCGTTGACAATGTGAATATTCATATTGACATGTTAACATGCACATTGATAGGAATGTAGAATTGGCCCGCGGCCCGTGGGCTGCTCGAAGCCCGCCCATGGCCCAGGGCAGGCTCGTTTGGGTCCGGGCCCAAGCATGTCCGAGACCCTAGGCTAGGGCCTAGGCCATCACTTTGAAGCCCAGCCCAGCCCATCGGCCCGCTTAAGGCCCATTCAAGGCTCGATCCGAGGCCCAGCCCACCTGAGGCACAATGTCTTTTTTTGTGGAAAATAATAAAATTTTGATAGAAAAAATTAAAAAGAATTAAAAAAAATGGCCAGGCCCGCCCAAGCCCGGCCTAAGCTAGAGCTTAGGCCCAGGCCCACCGGCCCGACCCGAGGCTGTCGTCTTCGGGCCGTGGGCCAATTTTACACTCCTATTAATGTGAATGTTAATATGTCAATGTGAATATTCACATTGTCACGGGCCCGGCCGAGCTCGCCCCGGGCAGCGGGCGGGCTTCGGGCCTCCCACGGGCCGCGAGCTAATTTTATGCTCCTGTCAATGTGAATGTTAATATGTCAATGTGAATATTCACATTGTCACGGGCCGGGCCGGGCCGGGCTCGCCCCGGGCCGCCCACGAGCTTCGGGCCGCCCATGGGACGCGAGTCAATTTTACACTCTTATCAATGTGAATGTTAACATGTCAATGTGAATATTCACATTGTCACGGGTCGGGCCGGGCCCGCCCCGGGCAGCAGGCGGGCTTCGGGCCTCTCACGGGCTAATTTTACACTCCTATCAATGTGAATGTTAATATATCAATGTGAATATTCACATTGTCACGGGCCGGGCCGGGCTCGCCCCAGGCCGCGGGCCAATTTTACAGTCTTATCAATGTGAATGTTAATATGTCAATGTGAATATTCACATTGTCACGGGCCGGACCGGGCTCGTCACGGGCCGGACCAGGCTCGCCCCGGGCCGCGGGCTAATTTTACACTCCTATCAATGTGAATGTTAACATGTCAATGTGAATATTCACATTGTACATGGGCCGGGCCCCTACACATTGACGATATGAATATTCACATTGACGGTCTGAACATTCACATTAGGGGTATTTTGGTAATTATGTCACCCATAGGACTTATTGAAATATAAGAAAATAATATGAACTAAATAGAACATAAGTAGATACATTAGGGGTATTTTGGTAATTATGTCACCCATAGGACTTATTGAAACATAAGAAAATAATATGAACTAAATAGAACATAAGTAGATCAAAAGGGTATTTTGGTCTTCTTATCTCAAATAGGACCTAATGGAATAGTAAAAAAGAATATGGGTTGAATGGAACATAAGTAATTAAAGATGGATTTATGGAAAAAGCTCCCTTTTTATATTCTTAAAATACTCTTCTTAACATATTATCCTGAAAAGGTATTATATAATGCCAATTACTGCCACCATGTAATAATAGGCACTAAGACTTCTGAATTTTTATGAATGGTAGCCGCTTTACGATTTTCATCTGTTAGTGAATTTAATATATATAATAATAATATTTGAAACTTTTAAAAAAAATTCTAATTTAATCCACAATGATGTGACATAATTGATGCTAATGTATATTAATTTTTAATTTGTCATGCACTTAATTATAATAGTAGATATAGTGTTCAATTATCTTGCAACATAATTGCAATCGAATTTGTAAATGTAAAACTATGGATCTCCAGCGGTTTTCATGTAATACATAATTTTGTGGTTGAGTTTTTCGAAAATTCAAATATAAACTTGATAAAATTTGACAGGCTCGTGAGGTTCACCACAAATTTTGTTTTAATGATCTGAATTGTTCATTTTGTACGTGTCATGACCCAAACCCGCCTCTATGGGTTTAGCACCGTAACCGGCCAGTAATCCGTGATTACCGAAGGTCTGCTTAACAGTAATAACAGTAATACAGAGTACAGGGGCTGGCGGAAGCCAATACAGTAATAAAAGATGTCCAATGAGTTGTGACGGTCTGTATGCAAAAAGACTTTTCATACATGTTCACATTCAGAACAAAACAATATATACATACATATACAATCATCCAAGACAGGGACTTAATCCCTATTAGAATAGTACAGTGCAAGTCTATACAGTATTACAAAACAGAGACAAAAAGGGAGAAAACTAAAACACCCCAAACAGCCTTGGCTCGGTCAGGCTTGGAACCTCTCAGTGAGGCATAGTGGTTGGCTTGACAAAGAGGGAGTTTAACCCAACGCTCCTAGCATCGATCCGGTGCCTGAACACCTACATATATATATAAACAGTGAGTTAAAACCCAGTGAATAACATATACGTAAAAATGTTAGGAATGAATGTCCTTTCAGTATTTAAAACAGTCATTTGAACAGTATATCAGTTATTCGATCATAGCAGTCATAAGTGGTACATCCAATAGCAAACAGTACAGTAGGTCTTAACAGACCGAACAGTCAGTTGATGGCCATCATATCAGTAAACAGTAGTGGTTCCAACATGGGAACCGACAGAGATCTCTGTGACAGTAGCAGTAACAGTACAGTATTAGCAAATTGCTATGGATGCCACGAATACAGTTCGCAAATAGGACAAGCATTCATTCAGTAAGAAATATCATTTCAGAAAGCAGTACAGTTGATCATTTAGAAAATATTCATGATTGAATATATCTTTACAACATTGTTACTCACAGAGCACTGGGCTACAGATAGGCTAGAGCGTCCTCGGATACCAACCCTACAGTTACAGAATGAACACACACTAAGTTACACACTTGGGAATCAATGCCTTAGTCCCTATCTTGACTCGGTGTGGTTCTACATCAATATCCTCATTAAGATGCCTTAAACTAGGCCTAGGAATGCCTAGGATGGAATGTGGATGCAAAGATGCACTTAGAAACACTTTTCAAATTTTTGCTGAAACAAGGGTCCCGCTCGAGCGTGGATTTTTACGCTCGAGCGGACATGCAGACAAAGGAGCTCCGCTCGAGCGGACTGTAAAAGTACTGGATGCACGAAATTCACACTCGACGGGCGCTCGACCTCTGCTCGAGCGTGCATTCCCCCGCTCGAGCGGACTGTAAAACATATGAAAGTGCTGAAAACACGCATTTCACGCTCGAGCGTCACTTCCCCTGCTCGAGCGTGAGTCCAAAATCTGGAATTTCCAGATTGAACCTTCAAGCTCAAAATCAACTTTTAAAGCATCAAATTCGATTCTTTTGGGCTAATTTTTTGGAAAATACTTGTAAACTCATAATATGACATGTTTTGAAGATCAATTTGAGAAATCAAAACTCAAAGGTAGTTCAATTAAACACAAATTCATTTAAAACTTCAAGAACATGATCAAACATAACATACATGTATTTGCTTGAATTCAAAGCTTCAAATACATGATCAAATGCAAGTTTTAGCTCAAGAACATGGTGAATTCATGAACTCTAACAAAAATGTGGACATGTATGCAAGAATCTCCATGAAAACAACTTCAAACTTCATGATATGCACATGCATGCATGATTTAAGCTTTAATTCAACAATCTTAACCAATTCTTGACTTTGAACTTCAAATCTCCATGAACCATGCAAGAACTAACTTAATTCACAATTAAAAGGATAAATTCCTTACCTAGGTTCCTCAATTACAAGAATTGAAGCTCAATAATGCAATCAACCTTGAATTTCTCCAAGTCTCCAAGCTAAATGCCTAGATGAAATCAATTTCTCCTAACTCTCTCTCTCTAGTCAGCTTTGCTCTCAAAATGGCTGAAGAAATGTTGTGTCAAAAGTGTATGAAGTGGAGAGGGGTTAGCCTAAATTACTCCACTAGATGGCAAATTTGTAGATAAGTCAAACTTTTGTAATTTATCAATAATTAATCTAATTTAATCATGCCAAATCAAATTTTACTTAATTATACCATAAAATCACATAAATTCTAATTAACATAGAATACCAATCAATTTCAGATTCGGCCGCCGATAAAGCCTTCAATTTACAGTTCGAAGCTAAAACATGAACATATCAATTAACAGTCAACAGATAGAAACATAATTAAACTATTACACTCAATCAATCAATTCAGAATTTCAGTTAATTATCATGCTTGGTCACAGTTTAGCAGTAATCAGTGGTATATCAGTAAACAGTGGTGAGGGTTGTCACAGTACGACTCTCCGTGTAATTTTATCATGATTGTCTAAAAAAATAGTTTATTTTTAAAAATATATTTGTCTTCTATATTTTTAGAAACGTGGTAAAATAAAAATGTTATGCTTATCAAATCAATATAATTTTTTTTTATGAATAATATATATTGAGGGTTCTACAAAATGAACGGTTCGAATAATCGAAACAGAACTTTTGGTGAGCCCCAAGAGACTGTCAAGTTCTCTCAAATTCAAACTAAACCCTAATTCTAAAAGTTAAAAATTAATATTTTTTATATAGACCGAATGGTCATACTCCTACAAATCATTACAAAATTAAATTAAATTCTATTCATTAAAAGGGACTTCATCTTCTATATAAGGTCTAAGTTTTTCATTTATTTTTACTTATACAACTTTTACTTATATTTATTGTGCAAGAGAATTCAACCACTTTTCGATAATACACATTTATCTTTGTTACGAGAACTTCTACAAACTCAAAAGTTTTACTAGAAATTTGTCTAAAAAATACATGTGTGGTTGAGATTTATTTTAGAAAGTAGGACCCATCATTTAAGAATTAAATCTAGATAATTCATCAGAATTCTCGATAAATTCTGGGTTTAAATTTTTTCTTTCTTACAATTCTATTTAGTTATTCATAGGCCAAATCACATTTGTACATTATCAGTGATTTTACAAACAGTCCCGCTACAGACCTCGAATGAAGTCTGCCGCGAATGGCTCGAATGATGATAACACGTGGCGAAAACAGATCCAATGGGTTAGAAGTTACCACATCACGGAGAGAGATAAGTTGAGTGTTGGACGAAAAGATGCTTTTGTTTTCTCACATAACAGAGGCAAACAGACTCAAGCTTTTGCCCCAAAATGTCCATTTGACGACCGAAGGAAAAAAATAGAAGAACGGAGAGACAGCGACCCTGGCCGAGATTAGCAAACGACGGCGTCCCACAATCACATATTACTCCTCTTACCTAAATGGCTCTCTTCACTTCTGTATTTCCTAGATCCCATCGACGTCAATCTTCTTGCTGGCGGAGTATATATCTAGCAACAGCGGCGAGCCGAAGCCCCACCATCCTGCAATATACACCCTCCAAAGTTATATTCTTAGTTTGCCTTCAATACACTTCTCCCTTATCAAAGATTTGTTTGTAAAAGTGAAAATCTGGGTTTGCTCAATACACTCCTCCATTTACTTTTTTTGATTTTCTTTTCTGTTCTTTTCTTTTCTTTTTGGCAATTTTTCTGGTTTTCCTCAATTTTCTATTTGTTTAGAAAGAATTTTTTTTTTTGGAAAAAAAATGTGAATGAAGTTTGTATGAATGTGAGGAAAATAGAAGGCAATGTCACACTGAAGCTACTAGGACAGGATCATCGTCTTTGTTGCGTATTAGTCGATCATCGTCAATGGAGGAGCCTCTAGGAAAAATCCTATCAGGTTGGTATTCTGAGTGAGGAGAGGAGTGAGAACGAAGTAAGGAGAAAAGAAAACATGGCTGCCGTTAGTTCCGTTTAATTTCCTTCCTTGTCTGCGACGTGGATGTATTTTGTGAATATCTCGTTCATGGTGGGTAGTGGGAATGTGGACGAGGGGGTGAGTTCGGTGTTGTGGGGTTTGAATAAAGGAGAGAGAAGAAGACCAAAGAGAGAAGAAAGTCCCGCGTTGGTTGAAGAGAGAGAAAGTTTCGAGGCATTTGAGCCTCGACATTTCGAGGCCCCAAGCATTAGTGTTTTACAAATTCTAATATTGAACCTCTCGCTCTCACTTTTCTCATCTACTATAAAATACTGTTTTTGTGTTTGGTTGATAAATCCACATAATTTACAAATTAATTATGAAATACTATTTCTCTAATATTTATTTAAAAAATAGACAATTACAAATAAGTGGATAGGCAATATAAGTTTTCAATTTAAAAATATAATTACAAGTACCACATGCAACACATGTGTATATTATCACTAGTTAGTGAAAAAGTTTTAAAGGGGTAGTTACCGATCAATCTTATTAATTAAACTTATTTACTTACATATCTTATTGCTAAATTTATCACTATAAATTTATTTATAAAAATAAGAGAGACTGATAAATTTATCAATGGGACTTAATGAGTAATTTTGGAATAATCTAAATAAGTGTACTTTTTATTTTTTATAAAAAAATGTGTAAAAAACTAAAGAGGTGATGTGTCATAAATAAGTGTATTTATCTAAATAAGTGCACTTATTATTTAGGAGATGCCAAGTAAGCGCTAAGTCCCCAAAGTAGGACATATTGATACTTTATCATAATTAAAGTTATAAGTTTTTTTCATTAATTTGTAAATATTTTGTAGAAACAAATTTATAATTTTCTCAAAAAAGTATAGACTTTTTTTTTCCTTTGTTTTTTTTATAATATGAATATCAATAATACTATTATGGTTAATTTTTTTTTTTAATTGTATTTTGTTTTCTATCTCGTGTGTTAGTGGCACATATAAATGGTATGATATTTTTTGGTTCACTAAAATGAAGTATCATGAAAGCATCATTTTTTTAAAATGTTCATTTTAATGTTTAATTAAACTAAAAATAAATAAATAAATATATTATAAATAAAATCATTATTTATTATATTAAGAGAATAATAATTCATAATCACAATTTCTTCTCATTTTATCCACCCAAAATTCTCACTCATTTTAATGATTTGAACAAGAGTAACGTTATATCAATAAATGCATATAGGAGTGAAAAAGAATAATGTTATATGTACCAATTAATATACTAATTAGTATACTTACAGGTAATGTGACATAATTTTAAAGGTTTTGAGTATTTGTAATTTGTATAATAGGTGAGGTAAGCAATAATGATATAACAGTTGGTATACTAATATATACATTAATTAATGCATATAGCACTATCGAATGAAAAAACACAAAATAAGAGTATTCCTTTGAAAAAAAAAAAAAAATGGTGACAAAATGAGGACATTGGCGAAGTCGTCGGTTAAAGGTCGGTGGTGCTGCTTGCGCCTTGGATTTGCCATACTAATTAATCACTTTCTCTCTCCTCTCTCCTCTCTCCTCCATTAATTCCTCCTCCTTCAACCTTTTCCTCCTTGTCGATATCTCTCTCATTCTATACATTTATATGCCAGATGATATGCTACCACCACCTTAAATTATCAAAAAAAAATTCTTCCAACACATTATATGGGTGTGTGTTGGGTGTCACATGTAAGGTCTTATTAGTGACAAAAATTTAATAATTTAATATTATATGTGTATATATATATATATATTTTTTTTCACTAGGGGACAAGAACCTTGCACACGTTAATTTCTATGGCAATCTCCTTCTCATTGTATAAGTCCTTATTAATAAGTTCAATTGGTTGTGTCGTAACTCGACAAAAGGTCTTCTCTTCTTGTTTCAACCTTGTTATGGGGAACACAAACTTCACTGTTGATTTTGAAACCAACTATAAATGTTAGGGATGGGTAACGGATATATCGATCCATTCAAATTGATCGAATCGAACTGATTCGTTGTATTTTGGATAGATGCGTGATGATTAGCGAACGGCTGCGGATTGATTTTTTCCTATCCACCTGATTTTAGATGGATGGCGGAATTGAGATTCCTCTGACCGCAACCGAATTACCAAACCGCGAGCATCTCTAGTAATTTGAAAGACTTTGTGTTTTTAATTTGTTTAGATATTCTATTTGTGTTTTCAATTGAAAAAGAGTTTAAATATTCTGTTGAATACATTTTGTTGAAAAAAAGTTTTAACTTGAATATATTTTTTGAATTGAAAAAAAATAAATATATTATTTATCTATATTTTTTGATTTTTAAATCTAACTCTAAAAATAATAAATAAATAAATGATATATATTGGTTGGTTTTTGTTTTCAAAAACAGATATAGATGTAACAATATAGAGGCATACAATCTCTACTATTGCTTTGTTCATGATTTTGGTGGTTTGAATTGTTTTTATATTTTAAAAATTCTAATACTTTATGGGGGTGTTTGCTTTGAAGGATTAGACTATCGGATTGGACTATTAGTCCGGATGGACTAATAGTCCGTTGTTTGGTATTAAATTTTTGCTTCGACCTATTAGTCCTATATTTGTTGGCTTATTATATCCGGAGGGGGGGTTGGGACAGAATTCATGGGATAAGTTATCCCATGGGATTAGCCAATAAATTACATTTTTGATCCTCGGTAGTTCATCTTTTGCCCATTTTGCTTACACAGTAGCTTCATCTTTTGCCCAAGGAAACTTCTTGCATCTGTGTGTAGTGGCGGAGCCAGAAAATCAAATTAGAGGGGGCACTTATTAATTACAATATTGAAAAATCTTACAAAAATATTTAACGCAAGTTTTTACGATTGATTTCGAGAAATATCAAAAAAAATAATGTTATTTATAACTAATGTATCATGGAAAATATAAAAAAATATGGATATAAGTCTTAAAATAAATTATATAATGATAAAAAAAAATTTATACAAAATTTGATTAAAAATTCAATATAATGGTAATATCACGTCACCATTAGTATGTGATATCACCAACTAATAGTAAATAAACACATAGAGAGTGAACCTCACATGTTAGATGTAACTAACAATCCAATAAATTTCATATCTTTATAATGAAATTACTTATACTTGCATGTCAATAATAATGACATCACCGTTCCATTCAAAAAATTTCATAAAATTTTCATAGATGATATGGTTTATAATAATCTCTTCATTTTCATTCAAAACAATCATTATTGTTCTCATAATTTTTAAAATGTCATTAACATTTCACTCTAATAATATTTTTGTAATTTTTTTTATTTAAAATATTTTCTTTATATTTGTAACAAAACAACAATAACAACAACGCCCAATTAGTACATGTGTTTGGGAGGAGAAAGATTGAGTACACACCTAACCTTTGACATAATGCACAAAGTGGTGGTCCCAAGACTTGAACCCATAACCTTAAACCCAAGTCTTAACTATTGAACCAATAATCACCCTTTTTCTTTAAAAAAAAATAAAAATAAAATAAAATAAAATAATTCTCAAAATTCAGGGGGGCATGTGACCCCCTCGTCCCTTGCTACCTCCTCCGCTGTCTGTGTTCTATTTTTGTTTAATACTTTCTTCTCATGTGACAGACAAAGCAAATTTACTTTATTCTCATCTCAAAGATTTGAAAAATTATTTAGTAGTGCTGGAAAATTATTTAGTAGTCAAAAAATTTAAAAATCTCAATTACAAATTAAAATAAATTTGTATAATATTTATTAATATTCTATTTATTTAATTTTTTAAAAGTTCTAATAAAAAAATTAAATAAAATTTATAATTCAGATTTAATATTACTATTATTTAGCAAATAATTTAAAAGGGCAAAATAGTCTTTTGAACATTTATCCTTCTCCACAATATCCCAAATAAATATGAGATTTAATAGAATAGTCTAATCTAGACTTCTAATCCCATGACTTAACAAACATAAGATATAAATCCAGTTCAACCAAATAGTCCAAGGACAATATATCCCAAGACTAACAGTCTGATAGATTACAATCCCCCATTATCCAGTACGTCCAAACAAACACACTCTATGTAGATGAGGCATGCTGAGACATGTAGTGATTGTAATATTCTAAAATTTCAAATTTTCTTTCTTTGGATGAGGCATGTAGTTATTGTAATATTTTTTAAGACATTGACTGTACTATATATATATATATATATTTTTTTTTGAGGAAGTGCATAAATTGAATTATGTTAAAAATTTATAAATTTTAAACCGCCAAACCAATTCGCATTCGTTCGCTAATCCACTCAATCCATATTTGTCGGATTGGCGGATGGATGCGGATTGATTTTTTCCAATCCACCAATTTGGCAGACGGTTGGCGGATTAGAGGTTCCGTGACCACAACCGACCCGCACCCACCCCTAATATATGTTAATTAAATTTATTATCAATATAATTTATATTATATCAATTTCAAATCTATATTATTTGTTAATATTTGATTTTTAAAAAGAAAGAAGTAAAAATCACTTCTGGATTGAATCTTAATAAGTGGTTTTTATTTTTATTTTTTTGCTTGTTTGTTTATTTTTGCTATAGTTAAATTTTTTAAAAATTATAGACAATCCTGAAATTTAAAAAATAAATAAATAAAAATTAAAAGGCCACTAAAGAGAGAACATAACCTGTTTTTGTGGAAAAAGCCTAAAATGGTTAGATTATTTTAATCTGTAGTGAGTATTTAGAGTTGCATTTTTAGTAGCTTTTTTGTTACTTTTTTTTTTTTTTTTTTTTTTTTTTCCAGTCTTTCAAAAAAAAAATTTTCAATTTAAAAAAATCTTTAGGGTTCTACTTGACTAGATGGACTTTTTTAGATTTTTTCAAATTATTATTATTTTTTTTACTTTTTAGATTTGTCTAAACAAAATGGACCAAAGAAGTAAAAAAAAAATGAACATAATTTTGAAAGAAAAATATTAAAAATAAAATGAATTCACAAATAAACTTTTTTCAAATGTTTCAAATTTTTAATAAAATATTTATGGTTTAAAAGATGGACATGGGTGGGCTTGGAGGAGAAGCAACAATGATGGGTTGCAAAGATTGATTTTTAGTGCCGTTTTGGGAACATTGGAAAAACGCTACGTTCTTGGTAAAAAAAAAAACGCCCGAGTGTTGAAAAACGCTGAACCACCATTGGGAAGAGCTGGAAACGCAACTCTTCCATTTACGAAACTACCCTCATCTCATAAATTGGTAGCTAGGGCAAAATGTATTCACATTTGCCTCCTTTAGCTGCTTGATTCTGCATACTCCTCCTTCAAGCGGCGCCGTGTAAGTTCGTCGAACAACCGACGACCCCGCCATCCCCCGCCGAAGCTACCGCCGGATTCGTCGTCCACGTCCTCGCCTTCGCCGGATCTGCACCATCAGGTACGCCGAAAACCATCTTCCATTTACTATCTTCTCGCAAGTAGTGACGGACCCAAAACCATGGCTGAACGAGTTCTTCATCTTCTCGAGGACCTGCAGATTAGATCTGAAACACCAAGGTCTTCTGGACTTAGAACACCTGTAGATTAGATCATTGACAAAAAAAAAAAAAAAACTAAGAATTAACAAAAAAATTTCCCATTAACTGAAGTGTAGTATATACATATATATATATATATATGTAATATAGTGACAGATATCATCTACAGAAATTCATATATAACTCTTTGAGCACATCATTCTGTGATTTGTGACTCCTCGGTGAATTTTTTTCTGTGGTTTATGACTCGTGTGTATAGAAAAATCTGTTGTTGTTGTTGTTGTTGTTCTCTCAGAGACGTTGTATCAAACACTTGATATGCAAGTGGAAAGATACACATGTTGTGATTTCAATGAGCCTATTTTGCCCGAATTTCTTGTTGTTTAGGTTCAGAATTGATCACTGTTTTATGCTTCCAATCAGCCTCTTTCATCGGCTGCTTCTATGGATTACATTATGGATTAATTTCGTTGGTAAGTTTAGGCAATGAAGTACTCAGCAAATTATAATACATTATTAGGAGTTTATGCTTTTTGAACATTAAGAACAAAATGAAAATGTAAGAATAGGCTCTCATTTTTTGTGTATTGTATATAAGCTCTGTGGTTTCTCCACTGGTGTTACTTAGAAGTCTGATATCTGTTTCTGGAAAATTGGCCAAATTGATCACAGAAACTTGACAAATTTTGAAACCGTAGTTTAATGAAAATTTATTTTGGCCATTTGACTGAGGAACTAACAAATAAATATACAGAGAAGTGGAGAAATTTGAAATCTTATCTCCGACTGAGGTACTAAAATTTCATGCTAACTCTGTTAATTCTTTTTTTATTTTTTATGTTTTTTTCCTCTTTAATTCAAAATTTCCAGAATATTGTAAAACTTAGCAACATGTAAGTACATAAACATGTGAACTTCAGTGGGACCAAACCTATTTAGGTTAAAGCAAACCTTAAGAATCCCAACACACAATCCTCTCATATTCCAGCTTAATCCAAATCAAAGATATGGTTAAAATAATATCAAACATTTGGACACAACCACATGTGACTTGGTCCAAATCCAATGCATTTTGGAGCCTCATTTCCAACTTTTTAAAATAAAAAGTTTGCAATAAACAAAAAGTCCCCAAGCCTAGCTAAGCATACATATATGATTTTAAGAGTCCCACATAGTTCCCTCCCCAATAAATGCCATCAGACATATATTGAAGTTCTTAGGTATATGAAAGTTGCACTCTTTCATGACGTTGGACACCACTGCTGTTGCTTCATACTGTCAATTTACATTGTGTAACAATTGTTAAATAATCAATGGTGTAAAATAATATAAAGTAGTAATCAAATAATCATTCCAATCTTGAAATCAACTAATGTCCCAACAAAATTTTAAATTAAAGTTATTCAGTCTATTTGGGCAATTACATATTTAAAATTTAAAATTTTGTTTTAAATTTTAATAATTCTATACACCTATAGGTTAATGCAAAATATGTAATGACTGTTACATTTGTCAAACCCAAGAACAAGTCTCAACAATGTGGTGCTGAATTTTTTTGGGAAGCATTAGCAAGTGGATACAAAACACTCCCAAATTGTTTAAGGCTATTGATAAAATCAGAAATTTATATTATTTAATGATAAATAACCATGGGAGGCTTAATATTGTAAAGTAATAGAATTACTAATTAAGTTATAATCATAATTTTGACTATGCATGTCTGACTTTTCTTGTATGACTAATGACGATAGAGTTTTTCCAACTAAATATACATCATATCTACTGAGTTGAAAAGAATCACCAAATGTCATTTTCTATAACTGATAAATTATCATTAATAATGATATCCACATTATATATTTAGTCGTGTATGGGCATATAAGTCTATAAATTTTTTTTTTTTTTAAATGTTGTTAAGTAAAAGAATTATCAATACTCTACCATACAATGAAGTTCTTTTTTTTTTTGGGTGGATAATCATACAATGAACTTGGTTCTTATCATAGGGGTCATAAAGCTATATAACATTAATTATAAGAAGTTTAACTACATTTTTATCTAGTACCAGTTACGAAATTAATGTGGAACACGTTTCACATGATTTTTTGTCTTCACCTTCCTTTTTCCTTTAACAACTCCAAGGTTCTTTTATTAAGATTACTGTGGACAATGTTTCAAATAGTAATTCTTTTTCTTCCTGTTCCTTTCACTTTCCTTCAATAACTCCAAAAAGGTTCTTTTATTCTTCCCCTGAAGTTCCATTAGCAATTCCATGATCTATCACAGTGGATTCATGTTCAAGTATTAACCTAAATTCAAAGTGCATTCATGTTCAAGTATTTATGCCTTAAGTTTCAAAATGAACTCGTTTCAGTTACTGTCTTTCATTCCGCACAGTAGATTGTATTAGTTCAATTTATAACATGAACAAAAAAAAACAAATGAGTATACAGATGGCGTTCTCCACGTCAAGTGCCACTTCATCCTGGCCACCAAGGATGTGTGATTGTGGGTTTGGACACTGCGTTGTAAAGATATCAAGATCCGCCAAAAACCCTGGTCGTGCATTCTACGTTTGCCTTAGAACTACGGTGCGTTTGTGTTGCCACTCTCTTATGCACTTAGTCACAAAACTCGTCGTTCATTTGTGGTTGTGTCGTATAGTATGCATGCTAACTATCTACTGCAATTTTGTCCAGCAGAGATGTGCATCGTGGGTTGGTTGGTGTGACGAGTTTCACAGCACCAGTTTGCGTGTTGACCAGCCACATAATGATGTCGATCAGGGGTTACGAGTAGACATTGCGCGCATAGATCAGAGCCTACGTATGCTTAGGACTGTCGTCGGTTTTTTGTGTGTCGTTGTTTTGGTGTTGTTGTTTCGCATGTGATGTATTGACGTGGATATGAACTGCGTAGTTACTTTATGTATCACATATGTACGTTGCTGTCAGTTAGATGTTTTGGTCCTGTTACATAAGATTTCCCCAACGTGTAATACAAATGAACTTTGTCTTTCGAAAAGTGTTGTACTGTTTTGTGCTTATGTGTTTTAATCGTGTTTACACTTTTATTTCACTTTTGGCCGTGCAAACTATATGTATTGTACTTCATTTCTTTCTGATAATTAAATTGTAAATGTTACAAGCAGGACAGGACTATTCATGGCAACAAACCGAACATCACCCCGTACGCCTTCAAAGTATCGAGGTAACGCTGCAAAAGCAACCCAACCACAGCCAGTCCACAAATGCCAATTCGACAACGACAATACAAAGCTATTTCTTCAACTCATCATTGCTAAAATGGAAGGTGGTAATCGACAACTGTGCGGATTGTCCATGGCAGGGTATAAGAACGTAGCAAACAAATTTCTAGAGAAAACCAGCCTACTACATTCAGCCAAACAAATGAAAAACAAGTTTGACAACTTAAAGAAAGATTGGGTCGCCTGGAAGAAGTTGGAGAATGCCAGCCACGGCTTGACAGGGCTTGGGTACGACCATGAGACAGGCTTGATCACTACACCTGACCATTGGTGGGCGAAAATGCAAGCGGTATGTTTTCACAAAACTTTTATTTTGTTGAGTTACATTTATTGTTTTGTAATTACATTTCAAGCTGTAGTAAAAATATGTGTTTTCTCCTTCACAGATGAACAACCGATGTGCTAAATTCAGGACTAAGCCGCTAGAGCACGTGGATCTCATGGAGCGGGTGTACTCTGGTGCAGCAGCGACTGGAAAACATGCATGGACTCCAACAGAAGTGCAAGATGATGCTGCTGCTGCGACCAATGCCATGGACGTGGATAGCGGGATGGGACCTCTCAGTGCAGACACACCACCACAGCCGGGCCATGACACTGTCAGGGAGAATGTGGTTGATAGTAGCCTATTTGAGGATGCTCCTCCCCAGTCAGCCGTGGACGAATCATTCAATCCAAAATGGCGCAAGCGGGCAACGCCTAGTACTATTGCTAGCAGCACGGACAATCTGGTGGAAGTTGTGAGCAAACAAAGCAAGGAGTTGAAAATCACGCAATACGTTGTCATGGGTAAAGGTGACAACACAGTGGGGGACTGTCTTGCACGGCTTATGAGCACGCCTGGATTAGAGCCAGGCGGTAAGTTGTTCTCATTCGCATGCGGCATAATGGATTCACCCGATAATCGGGACATCATCATGGCCCTCCCCCAGAATTACATTGTCAACTGGTTGACAGAGAAGCGTGCCTGCACGCCGGCCAATGTTGGCAGGGATCATGACGGGGGGACACGGCTGTTCGGGAGTGGTGGTGCTGTTGACTTGGACTAGGCCGTTGTGGTTGGATTGTCATGTTACTATTTGATTATCATAAGACTGTAGTATATTATGTGTGTTTGTATTGTGCTCTTTTTTTTTTTTTTCTTTCTTTTGGATGGTGAAGACTGGAGACAGTTTGCATTTCTTTTATTTTTCTGTAGACGTGTATGTATGCTTCTGCAGGACTTTGCAGGCTTATTTTGGTTTGTTATGCTTTTATTTTGGTGTGGACGTGTATGTATGATTCTGCAGAACTTTGCAACCGATATGCGAGTATACACGCCGCAAGGTGGCATTATTTTGGTGTTACATGCTTGTTATGTTATGCACAACTTGTGTCCAGGGAATGTACATGCAACTCTTTGAAGGCTATTAATGCAAAAAAAAAAAAAAAAAAGATGAAAAGTAGTTACATTTCTTTAATTAACGTATTAATTATTTATTAATTTTATTTGTTGTGTAAACTTATATATTCAAATTATTTAATACAGGCAGAAAAGTACTTACATTTCAATGATTTGCAAAATTATTTATTTATTGGATGCTTCTTATTTATTTAATGCCAAAAAAAAAAAAAAAGGGTGCAAAGTAGTTACATTTCTTTAATTGACTTATTTATTATTTATTAATTTTATTTATTGTGTAAACTTATATATTCAAATTCTTTAATACAGGCAGAAAAGTACTTACATTTCAATGATTTGCAAAATTATTTATTTATTGGGTGCTTCTTATTTATTTAATGCAAAAAAAAAAAAAAAAAGGTGCAAAGTAGTTACATTTATTTAATTGACTTATTTATTATTTATTAATTTTATTTATTGTGTAAACTTATATATTCAAATTATTTAATACAGGTAGAAAAGTACTTACATTTCAATGATTTGCAAAATTATTTATTTATTGGGTGCTTCTTATTTATTTAATGCAAAAAAAAAAAAAAGGTGCAAAGTAGTTACATTTCTTTACTTGACTTATTTATTATTTATTAATTTTATTTATTGTGTAAACTTATTTATTCAAATTATTTAATATAGGCAGAAAAGTACTTACATTTCAATAATTAAAAAAATTATTTATTTATTTGGTGCTTTTTATTTATTTAATGCAAAAACATTTTACTACTTTCATTATCTTATTTATTTATAGTTCTCTTTATGTACATAATTTTTTTCCAAAACACTTCACATCAGATATTGAAAAAATGGATGTGCCATACGTCTCTGAAAAGCACATGAAAGTTACATGCTTATATGCAAGCATGCAAATACAAATTGTACAAACCTGCAAAGCATTCACATGGTTTTGTTTGGTGCACTAGGCTTCCTTACATTTCACATGCCCACAGTAGCCTACGTTGATTTGGTCATTGAAGTGGCTTCTGCAGGAGTGTTATATATCATGGAGTTGTGTAACTCATTTCGCCAATTAAAAGTTACAACTGGTAGTTCTTATTTCATATAATTTGTAACGTCTATGGATGCACAAGAGGGTACTAGCTTGGGAGTCGTACGCAATGGCCAAATAAATGCTTGGATACGAGAGACGATCGGAGAAATGGAGTCGACGACATCAATGATTTAGATGGAAATTGCTCGCATTGCCAACGAGTACGCGTATGTTGACAGGACTCCGTTTCACACATCCGCATTGACTGGTAGCATGTAGATGCAGGAGATGCTTGGAGGAAGGAATGAAGCATTTCAGCGAAATTTTCAAATGTCACAGGAGGTGTTCTTGATGTTGTGCAAGACATTAGTTGAAGATTTCGGCCTTCCAGTACCACAGCGTCCTCATGGTATAGACGTAGTTGAGAGTGTCGACATGTTCATATTCGTGTTACGGGGCTTCACGAGTTGGGACATAGAAGACCGTTTTCAACACTCGGGGGAAACAGTCTGGCGTCATGTAATGTGAGTTCTTAAAGCGATGAAGTTGTTCACGAGAGTACATTGCCGACCGACAAGGTCACAACACAGTAGACATCCGTACTTGGAGTCCTGACGAAAATATTTCCCATTCAAAGTGAGAGTATTTATTTTTGGCACATTTAATTATGAGTAGTACCCGCTTTCGGAAAGTAAGGCAAACTTATTTTGGGTAGTAGCATTTTTCCATATTTATGATGATGTGTGAAATTTCAGGACTGTATTGGCGCGTTTGACGGCACACATGTGGAGGCACATCTCCCTCCTCAAGAGGCACCGCCATATTTGGCCGAAAAGGACGGCACACGCAAAACATACTAGCAGCGTGTGATTTCGATTTGTGTTTTATTTTTATCTCTTGCGGATGGGAGGGAAGTATGCATGACAGTAGAGTTTTTAACGAAGTAACACAGGACCCAGCCAAACAATTCCCCATGCCAGAGGAAGGTAGGATGAACGACACATTTTTTTTTGTTTGTATTAGTTGTGGGCATTTGATATTTCTAATTGACCACCGTACTAATGTGAAATTATCGACATGCAACCAGGGAAATATTACCTTGTTAACGCGGGATACAAGAACCAAAAAGGATTTTTGGCGCCGTATAAGGGATGCCGGTACCACCAGGAAGTGTTCCGCGCAACCGGACGGCCAAAAAATGCAAACGAAATTTTCAACACGGTGCACTCCTCCTTATGGAGTGCAATTGAACGTACGTTCGGCATATGGAAAGCGCGATGGGGATTCATACATAACACGCCGCGATATGATTTCGGGAAAGTGCAGGTGCCATTGGTTGGGGCTTCAATGGCGATACATAATTTTATACGCCGCAACTCGAGCGATGATGAAGCATTTAACAAGGTTGCGAATGCAGAGACTTTTACATTCAACGACATGCCAAATGTTGACGGTCTTGGTGACGATGATGATGGTGAACCAGAGGGTGACGATGACGTACATATGAATGAAGTGAGGAAATCAATACGGAATGAATTAGTGCGACATCGGCGTGAACTTGGGTTGTAAATCCCGTTCCCACATTACGAGGTGATGGCAAATGAAATGAATGTGTAAAACTATTGAAAGTGTCAAGAAAAATATATGGTTCTGTTGGTAAGTTGCAGGTTCTGAAGGGCATTTACCAAATTGTAATGTGGAAATTAATTAATGTAAGAGCGTAATTCGTTGGGAAAAATTAAGAAAATAAATATGCCATGCAATAATAATAAAAAAAATAATTAACAAAACTGTCATAATAATTTTAAAAAAGTTGCTACTGGTATTTTTGTCTTTTGCAATATTTGTTTGGATAATTCGGTAATTGTTTGTATTAAAAAAATAATACATTTAGTAATAAACTTGTAATAATAATAATAAAAAAAAATCGAAAAACAAAGAATAATAAATTTGTAATAATTAAAAGTATTTGGTCAAATTTGGAAATTGTAGAATATATAAAAAATAATACATTTATTAGTAATAAACTTGTGATAATAATTAAAAAAAATTCAAAAAATAGAGAATAATAAATTTGTAATAATTAAAATTATTTGGTAAAATTTGGAAATTGTAGAATATAGAAAAAAAATACATTTAGTAATAAACTTGTAATAATAATAATAAAAATTTTAAAAAATAGAGACTAATAAATTGTAATAATTAAAAGTAGTTGGTAAAATTTGGAAATTGTAGAATATATAAAAAATTATACATTTATTAGTAATAAACTTGTGATAATAATAATAAAAAATTAGAAAAATAGAGAATAATAAATTTGTAATAATTAAAATTATTTGATAAAATTTGGAAATTGTAGAATATATATATAAAAAATACATTTATTAATAAACTTGTAATAATAATAAAAAAAATTCAAAAAATAGAGAATAATAAATTTGTAATAATTAAAAGTATTTGGTAAAATTTGAGAATTGTAGAATATATAAAAAAGTAATACATTTAGTAATAAACTTGTAATAATAATAAAAAAAAATTCTGAAAAAAGAGAATAATAAATTTGTAATAATTAAAAGTATTTGGTAAAATTTGAAAATTATAGAATATATAACAAATAATACATTTAGTAATAAACTTGTAATAATAAAAAAAAAAATCATAAAAAAGAGAATAATACATTTGTAATAATTAAAAGTATTAGGTAAAATTTTGGAATGGTAGAATATATAAAAAAGGAGAAAACTTTGTTGCAAATGTGTGGCCCCAGAAACGTTGAAAACACTGTTCACGTACTAAAGGGCAGAATCGTAATTTCTAGTAAAAGTAAGGGTATTTTCGTCATTTTGCATTGATTTGAAAGTTTTAATAAATATTAAACCAAAAATCCAAAAAGACAGTTTTTTACCAACTTCCCAAATCACATCCAAAAAGGCCAAAAAACTTGGCAAAAAGCCAAAAGTCAGCTTTTTACCAACTGCCCAAAACAGCCCTTAGAGTCCCATTTGATGAACATGTCCTATTATGCTGTCCGGGTTTGGAGCCCTGTTTATGGATTGGGGTAAAGGTTCTCTTTATTGGGCTTTGAGTTGAATAATGGGCTGAAGTCTGATGTTAAACCCATGCCATGCTTTAACAGTGTCTGTCTGTCTGTCGGGAAATTATTCAATATTCTCGGAGCATCACGTGTCTATACTCCAAATCAATCACCAATTAGTTAGCCCCATGTTGTCCCCTATTTCCAACATAAATCGTGGACCCTTATGTCTCTCCACCAATCCACCAATCAAAATCTTATAGAGCACCACGTGTTCTCCGAAAATACTGAATAATCACCCTGTCTGTCCAGGGCAACATATGACCGTCGTATGGTTTCGTATTCTTCAAGATCTCAATCCATAACCATTAAATATTTGATTTCCACAAGCATTAAATATTTGATTAGATGTGAGTTTTGATTTTGATTTCGATTTGAGTTACGCTATGAATCTAAATATTCTATCAAATCTCATACTTAGAGCATTCCTACCAGTTTATTTAAATTTTACCCTAAAATATTATTAAAAAATTCATTCCCTATTTGGAGGAATCACTTTTTCATTTACTTCCCCAACAAACTCCCTATTCTTTCTCTATTATATTAAAATAATATTTTTCATTACTTTTAAATTTAAATATTTTTTTAATAATAAAATAATAAAAACAAAAGCAAGATAGAATTATAATATTTTTCATTACTTTTAAATTTAAATATTTTTTTAATATTAAAATAATAAAAACAAAAGTAAGAGCACAACATGCAATGATGCAAGATAGCTTCTCTGCAGCTAAAGGCGGTCGACCAGCCGGATGACCGGGCGGTCGACCTGGTGGATGTCCGAGAGGACGTTTAGGCGTGCTTTCAAAACGAAATAAAATAAGAATTTATCTTAAAATATTATTAAAAATTTCATTTCCTATTTTAGGAATCATTTTTTCATCTATTTCTCTCAATAAATTTCTTATTCTTTCTCTATTCTAATAAAATATTATTTTTTAATTATTTTATATTTTATATTTTTAGAGATAGAGATGCTCGAGGTTGAATAAAAAATAATTTTATATTTTTGAGGAGTGAACAGTTGCTCCCTACATTTAGGGAGTAACTGTAACAACACTTTTATTTGAGGGATGGATTAAGGAATCTGATGAGGGTATTTTTTAACAGTAAAATCCCTTATTTTTAATAAAGAGGTGATATAAGACATCAAAAAAATGTTTCAAACCTCCTTTGTTTCCCATCCCTTTCCTTTCCATTGGTCAATTTTTTTTTCTTTTTCTCCAATTACCATCTTTCCTCCAATTACCATCCGCTCGGTTGGGGGGGGGGGGGGGGGGGGGAGTTCTCTATGACATCTGCTGGGATGCTCTTAGAAGTGTGTGCATGGGTGCTAATTTTGGTAGAATATTTTGAATCAAAAAAAAAAAAATAAAAATTTTGGTGGAATATTTGGAAGACATCTCTTTCGATTTTGATATCTCATCTCATCGTTCACTCTTTCCGGGGGGGAAACCTCTCTCCTCTCTCTCCTCTCCTCTCGCCCACCGTTTTGGAGATCTTGGCCGATTTGTGCTCTTCGAGTTCTCAGAATGTTTGGGAGTTTTGATTTTCCCTTCTTTTTCACTCTCGCTGAAATTATTACAATACAAAACCCTATTATATTATTGTTTGGTTTTGGTCTGTGCTTTTTTCGAATTCTCATAGCCAACAGTCAGCCATTTTTTGTTGTTCACAGATTTCCCGTCTCTTACCTTCCAAACCTCACTCTTCTCGGCGATTCGTTTGATTTTACAGTTTGGCTTGGCTTTGAACAAGTTCATCGCAAATTGGATACCAGAATTGATTCACACTACTTGGACCAACTTCGTGGTAGTCGAATTCGATGCCAGAATCGACCCAAATGACAACCTACGCCCGGTAAATCTCTCTCTCTCTCTCTCTGTTAATTGTTGGTATATATATATATATTCAATTCAATTATTTGATTTGTACTCGTGGATTTTCTTACGCCTTATTAGTTTCTTACTATTCCTGTTTAATATGTACTACAAGTGTGGTGTGGTGTGGTGTGGTTTGCAATAATATATTGAATAGAAAATTGGGTGTATTATGTATATATGCTTCTTCTTCTTCTTCTTTTTCTTATTTAGATCATCAATTATTTGATTTGTACTCATGGATTTTGGTAGTTCCTACTAGTTTCTTACTATGCTTTGTTTAATAATTACTATAATGCTGTGTTTGGTTAAAGGATTTAGGAATGGATTTGGAAATGGAAATGAAAAAAGTGTGTGAAATTAGGTGAAATATAGGTATATTTTATTCATATTTTACCTACTTTTTCTCTTTCTTTTTCCAAATCCTTTCCCAAATCCCTCAATCAAACACAGCGTTAAGTGTGTGCAATAATATATTGAATGGAAAATTGGGCCTACATGCTTTGTCTAATTCTTGAAAGAAACAGTAGTGCACTTTACAATGTTGAGAATAGAAAAGAAAAGTGGGAGGAAGATCGGTAAATAATACCTTAGGTCATGTTTGATTCACAAGACTAATAGTGAAGTATTAATAATCCTATTAAATTAGTGTGGTATTCACTATCCAATTGGATTAATATCCATTGGATTAATAATCCCACCCCTACCCCATTACTAATAATCCCACAAATTTGTTGGATTAATTGTCCATTGGATTAATAATCCTAAACCAAAATGTTAAAACAAACATAGGATAATTGGGCCCACGGATTAATAATCCCAATCCCATGCTCTAATCCACCCAATCAAACATGCCATGAAGGAATAGATGTGAGGAGAGCACTCCTTCCCCTGTATCATCTAATTGCATGGATTGTGGCCCCCATCCTTTCTTCTTCTTCTTCTTTTTTTAAAAAAAAACTTACTTTCCATTTTTATTTTAATCTATTTACAATTGAAACATTAGGTGGCTATTAGTTGTAGCCTAGTTGTAGTCTATAAATAGGTGATACTTTTTTATTAGTAGAATATATATTTTGTGATACAAATAAAATGAAATCACGAATCTAAAATCAAGAAAGAAAAAATCCCCAATTAGGGGGTAAACCCCTAAGGATTAGAGAGAAACCAAGGCTCTACCCCCCATCAAAATGTATATTCTTAATAAAATAAAATAAAATAACTGAGTACATTGACCCATACATCATCTATTGATAGACCACAACTATTAGGACACTTATCCCACTAGAGTGGACATTTATATACAACTCATTTTGTTCTGTCTCTCTCTCTCTCTCAATTTGATATTTGTTTGCAATTTTGGTTGCATTGCTCTTAGCTTTCCTTGTAATCAAAATAATAGTCTTAGTTTTAATAATAATGCAATTTTGGTTTTTATTTTTATTTTTGGTTTATTTCTTGTTTGTTTGTTTGTTTGTTTGTTTTTTTATTTATTGTTTAACTTTTTCATATATTGCTTCTTTTTTTTTTTGTTAATAAAGATACTATTAATTGTTTATTTATTGTTTTTGGTTTTGGGTTTATTGGTTTGCGAAGAAATCGTGAGAGAAGAATAAATAACTTTTGGATCTCAATACTTGAGAATAGGAAAAACGGACATCTTTCTCTCGGAGTCTCCATTGAGACTAAGCTTCTATCCATGATTTCTTTATAGTTTAGTATCTAATTAGCTTTTTTCATATTTTGTTTCGTTTTTTATTAAGTATATTATTTGTTGTTTGATTTTTACTATTTGATTTTTGGTTTATTTATTTGCGAAGAAATTGCGAGAGAAGAATTCATAACTTTTGGATCTCAATACTTGAAAATAGGAAAAATTGATATCTCTATCTCGGAGCCTCCATTGAGACTAAGTTCCTCTCCACGATTTCTTTGCAATCAATATTATAGTTCTAGTTTCTAATTAGTATTTTCATATTTTGTTTCGTTTGTTAATAAGCATATTACTTACTGTTGGATTTTTTTATTTTTGTTTTTTGGTATATTTGTTTGTCAAGAAACTGTGAGAGAACATAACTTTTGTATCTCAATACTTGAGAATATGAAAAACGGATATCTCTCTCTCAAAGTCTCCATTGAGACTAAGTTTTTCTCCATGATTTCTTCACAATCAATATTATAGTTTTAGTTTCTAATTAGCATTTTCATATTTTGTTTCGTTTTTTAACAAGTATATAATTTATTGTTTGAATTATTTATTTTTGTTTTTTGTTATATTTGTTTGTCAAGAAATCATGAGAGAACAACTTTTGTATCTCAATACTTGAGAATATGAAAAATGGATATTGCTCTCTCAAATTCTCCATTGAGACTAAGTTCCTCTCCACGATTTCTTCGCAATCAATATTATAGTTTTAGTTTCTAATTAGTGTTTTCATAGTTTGTTTCGTTTTTTAATAAGTACATTATCACTGTGTTTGGTAAAATTTACGTTTTCAGTTTATATTTACAAAAATTTTATAAACTGGTTTTTGTTTATTTTTAGAAAAACATAAACTACAAACGCGTTTGGTAATTGACAAAATGTTTAAAAAATTTTGAAAATATAAAAAAGAGTGAGAAATGGTAAATGGCGGCAAAAGACAGTGGTGGAAAGTGGTAACGGTGGGTGGTGGGTAGCTGGTGGTGGTGGGTGGGTGGGTGGGTGACGGTGGCGGGTGGTAGCAAATGGGTGGTGGTGGTGGTGGCGGCGGGTGGTGGCAGGTGGTGCAGGTGGTGACGGGTGGGTGATGGTGGCGGTGGCGGTGGCGGGTAGGTGGCAAGTGGTGGTGGTTGGTGGGTGGGTGACGGTGGCGGGTGGTGGGTGGTGGGTGGTAGCGAGTGGGTGGTGGTGGTGGCGTGTTGTGGGTGGTGGTGGCAGGTGGGTAGCGGATGGTGGGTGGTGGTGGGCGGGTGGGTGGTGGGTGGCGATGGTGGGTGGATGGGTGACGGTGGCGGGTGATGGGTGGTGGTGGTAGGTGGGTGGCGGATAGCGGGTGGTGGTGGTGGGTGGGTGGGTGGGTGACGGTGGCGGGTGGTAGGTGGTAGCGAGTGGGTGGTGGGTGGTGGTGGCGGTGGTGGTGGCGGCGGGTGGGTGGCAGATGGCTGGTGGTGGTGGGTGGGTGGTGGTGGGTGGTGGTAGCAAGTAGGTGGCGGGTGGTGGTAGCGGGCGGTGGATGGTAGTGGCGGGTGGCGGGTGGGTGGTGAGTGGTGGCGAGGGGTGGGTGGCGGTGGCGAGTGGGTGGCAGGTGGGTGGTGGTGGCAGGTGGGTGGTGAGTGGTGGTGGCAGGTGGTGGTGGGGGGTGGGTGGTGGTGGCGGAAGACGGTGGTGGAAAATGGTAATGGGTGGTGGCTAGTGTTGGTTGGTAAAAAAAAAAAAAAAACTCAAAACTCAAAACGGAAACACATTTTTTCTGTTTTCATTTTTTGGCCAAATTTATAAACTGAGACCACTGATTTATAAATCAAAAATTTTACCAAACAAGTTTTTATTTGAGTTTTTAAAATTTTTATAAATATAAATAGAAAACTGAAAACGTAAGTGTTACCAAATGGCAATTGTTTGATTTTTTTATTTTTGTTTTTTGGTTCATTTGTTTGTCAAGCAATCGTGAGAGTTTTGGATCTCAATACTTGAGAATAGGAAAAACGGATATCTCTCTCAAAGTCTTCATTGAGACTAAGTTTTTCTCCATGATTTCTTTGCAATCAATATTATAGTTTTAGTTTCTAGTTAGCCTTTTCATATTTTGTTTCGTGTTTTAGTAAGTATATTATTTATTGTTTGATTTTTTTGTTTTTGTTTTTTAGTTTATTTGTTTGTCAAGAAATCGTGAGAGTTTTAGATCTCAATACTTGAAAATAGGAAAAATGGATATCTTTATATCGAAGTCTACATTGAGACTAAGTTCCTCTCCACGATTTCTTCGCAATCAATATTATAATTTTAGTTTCTAATTAGCATTTTCATATTTTGTTTCATTTTTTAACAAGTATATTATTTATTGTTTGAATTATTTATTTTTGTTTTTTGGTATATTTGTTTGTCAAGAAATCGTGAGAGAACATAACTTTTGTATCTCAATATTTGAGAATATGAAAAACGGATCTCTGTCTTAAAGTCTCTATTGAGACTAAGTTCCTCTCCAAGATTTCTTCGCAATCAATATTATAGTTTTAGTTTCTAATTAGTGTTTTCATAGTTTGTTTTGTTTTTTAATAAGCACATTATTTATTGTTTGATTTTTTTATTTTTGTTTTTTGGTTCATTTTTTTGTCAAGCAATTGTGAGAGTTTTGGATCTCAATACTTGAGAATAGGAAAAACAGGTATCTCTCTCTGAGTCTCCATTGAGACTAGGTTTCTCTCGACTATTTCTTCGCAATCAATATTATAGTTTTAGTTTCTAATTAGCGTTTTCATATTTTGTTTCGTTTTTTAATAATTATATTATTTATTGTTTATTTATTTATTTATTTTTGTTTATTTTGTCAAGAAATCGTGAGAGTTTTGTATCTCAATACTTGAAAATAGGAAAAACGGATATTTCTATCTCGGAGTCTACATTAAGGCTAAGTTCTTCTCCATGATTTCTTTGCAATCGATATTATAGTTTTAGTTTCTAATTAGCGTTTTCATATTTTGTTTCATTTTTTAATAAGTACATTATTTATTGTTTGATTTTTTTTGTTTTTGTTTTTTTGGCTTATTTGTTTGCGTGGAAATCGTGAGAGAAGAATTCATAACGTTTGGATCTCTCTCAAAGTCTTCATTGAGGCTAAGCTTCTTTCCATGATTTCATATCTTGTTTCATTTTTTAATGAGTATATTACATATTTTTTGATTTTTTTAAATTTTTATTTATTTATTTGTTTGCGAAGTTGTAAGAGAAGAATTAATAACTTTTGAATCTCAATATTTGAGAATAGGGGAAAAAAATGGTTTCTAATTAGCTTTTTGTTGTTTCGTTTTTTAATAATTATATTATTTATTCTTTGGTTTTTTTATTCTTTGATTTTTGGTTTATTTGTTTGCGAAGAAATTGTGAGAGAAGAATTCGTAGCTTTTGGATCTCAATACTTGGCAATAGGAAAACAGACATCTCTCTCTCGGAGTCTCAATTGAGACTGAGGCTGTGTTTGGTTATGTTCTGAAATCATGATTCAGCAGCATCACTCACGTATGATGTTTGGTAGGTGTTTTGTAATCACCTTTCGAAAACTCTGCAGAGCGCTCTTCTCAGCCGCTGTTTTCAGGATTTTTTTTTTGAAAATTTTGCCTGACGGGTCGTCCGGCCGGTTGACCGGAATAGTGATTTTTTTTTTTTGCAATTTGTATGTTAATTTTTATATAATTGAAAAAAACATTTTCTGAATTTTTTATGTGCTTTAAAATAATTTTGAGTTGTATGTTTAGTTGTGAGTTGTAAATTTTTGTATCAAATATCAAATGTCACATCAATAATTCCCTACTCAAATCAAAACTCTTTTCAAAACTATTTTCAAAACTCTTTACCAAACAAATTTTCTACACTCAAATCATAATTCCAAATCCCACAAACTCAAAATATAACTCATACTCTCAAATCATAATTACAAAACACAACCAAACGCTACCTAAGTTTCTCTCCACGATTTATCCGCAATCAATATTATAATTTTAATTTCTAATTTGCGTTTCATATTTTGTTTCGTTTTTTAATAAGTATATTATTTATTGTTTGATTTTTTGATTTTTGTTCTTTGGTTTATTTGTTTGTCAAGAACTCGTGAGAGAACAATTCATAAGTTTTGGATCTTAATACATGAGAATAGGATATCTCTCTCTCGAAGTCTCTATTGAGGCTAAGCTTCTCTCAATGATTTCTTCGCAATAAAAATTATATTATCATTTTCTAATAATTAGCTTTTTCATTTTTTGTTTCGTTTTTACTAAGTATATTATTTATTATTTGAGGTTTTTTTTTTTTTAGTTTATTTGTTTGCCAAGAAATCATGAAAGAAGAATTCGTTACTTTCGATCTCAATATTTGAGAATAGGAAAAACGGACGTCTCTGTAAGTTTCTGAAGACTATTGTATATTCAACTTGTAAATAATACAAAGATTGCAACCAATATTTATAGGAATCCTAACCCTAATCTAGAATAGGAAATACAATCAATCGATCGACTATTCACAAGCAACCTAATTCCATATTTACATAGCATCTTATAATTACATAGCAACCTAATTCCATATTTACATAATAGTCGTAATTTACACAATATATTCTCACACCCCTGCTCAAACTCAAGGTGTTTTAGCAGAAAACACCGAGTTTTCTAAGAAGAAACTGAAACCAAGCGGTAGTGTGAGTCTTGGTGAAGAAGTCCGCAAGTTGCAAAGTCGAGGAGACGAAAGGAAGCAAGAGAGAGTAGCCAGACTACAGATGTTGTTGGACAAAGTGACAATCAATCTCAATGTGTTTCATCTGTTCATGGAAGACAGTATTGTGGCCAATCTGAATATTGTTGTGGTTGTCACAATAGAGAGAGGTCGAAGAAGACCGAAGGACACCCAAATCAGAGAGAAGACAATGAAGCCAAACAAGCTCAGTAGTAGCATGAGCCATAGCACGGTACTCAACTTCGGTAGTAGAGCGAGCAACAGGAGTTTGTTTCTTGCTTTTTCAGCAGATCAAGGAATCGCCAAGAAACATACAGAAACCAGAGGTGGACTTGCGATCATTAACATCACCAGTCCAATCAGTATCAGCATAGGCCACCAAGTCTAAAGAGGAAGTAGAGGACAATAGTAAACTTTGAAAGATGGTACCCTGGAGATAGCGAAGAATGTGAACCAAAGCAGCCCAATGGGTAGAGCGAGGAGCAAAAACAAACTGACTAACCACATGAACAGCATAAGCAAGATCAGGGCGAGTGACAGTCAAATAAACTAAACAACCCACAAGCTCGCGATAGATCGTGGGATCATCCAGAGGGACACCATCAGTAGAGTTGTGCTTTACATTAAGCTCAATAGGTGTATCAGAAACCTTAGTATTAGTAAGACTGGCACGGTGAATAACCTCATTAGCATACTTGGCCTGAGATAGAAAATAGTTCTTTGGAGAAGAGGTAACCTCAATACCAAGAAAATATCACAATGGACCCAGATCCTTCATTTCGAAGGTGAGGAAGAGATGGTGCTTGACCTCAGAGATAGCAGAAGAGTTAGAGCCAGTGATGATCATATCATCCACATAGAGTAGGAGAGCAACAAAACCAGTCGAGGTATGTCTTAGAAACAAAGCAGAGTTAGAAGCAGAAGGATGAAACCCAAGCTCGGTAATAGCAGTCTGAAAGCGATCGTACCAAGCACGAGGAGACTACTTCAAACCATATAGAGTACGCCGAAGATGACAAACCTGCCCAGAGGAGTAGAGAAGGCGGGGAGGACGCATGTAGACTTCCTCAGTGAGATGACCATTAAGAAAAGCATTCTTGATGTCCATCTGATAAAGCGGCCAATGTCGAACAACAGTAACAAAGATCAAGGTACAGACAACAGTCATCTTGGCAATAGGGGCAAATGTCTCCTCATAATCAATACCATACTCCTGCGAGAAACCCTTGGCAACCAAGTGAGCTTTGTAGTGCTCGAGAGAGCCATCAAAATGAGTCTTGATTTTATAGATCCATTTGCAACCAACTAGATTCTTGCCAGTAGGCAAAGGAACCAACTCTCAAGTGTTAGTCTTCTGCAAGGCAAACAACTCATTCTCTATAGCTTGAACCCAATTAGGATCCTGACAGGCCTCTGTATAAGACTAAGGTTCTAAAAAAGAATAAATAACAGACAAAAAAGTACGATAGGAAGCAGAAAAACATGTATTAGACCAACCTAACCTGTTTGGAGGACGGCGCTCACGAGTAGGATATCGGTGTGCAACAGGAGCAGCAATAGGAGTAGAGACAACTGGTGGTGGGGGAGCCTTGCGACGAGAATAGACCAACAACGAAGGGGAAGAAGAAGCCAAAGGAGGAGAAGGAGCCATGGGTGACGCAGGCGAAGAAGTAGGAATGGCCTCAAGAGGAACAGTGGAAATGTACTCATTAGACGGGACCTCAGAAGGAAATGGGTCAATGTGAACCAAATCTTCTTTGGAAACGGAAGCAGTGAGAGGGGGAAGCTGAAAGCAAGACAGACGTTTGAGAAAGGCAACATGACGGGAGACATAAAGGCACCGGGAAATAGGGTCGTAACATTGGTAGCCTTTCTGAGTAAGACTGTAACCCAAAAAGACACAAGACAGACCGGGCACTGAGTTTGGTCCTATCTTTACGGGGAAGGAGGACAAAACTAGCAAACCCAAAGGCACGGAGGAGGGAATAATTAGGAGGTTAGGAATACATAGCCTTAAAAGGGGATTGACCGGAGAGTAGGGGAGTCGGCATGTGATTAAGGAGGAAAGCAGCAGTAAGAACTGTCTCACCCCAGAATGGTGCCGGAAAAGAGGCAAAAAGGAGAGATCGAGTTGTCTTAATGAGATGACGGTGTTTACACTCAGCACGACCATTTTGGGCAAGGGTATTAGTACAAGAAGTTTGGTGAATGGTGCCCAATGTAGCCAAATACTCACAGAATTCAGTTTTAAAGTATTCCCCACCCAAGTCAGACCGGAGTATTTTAATTGTGGTCCCAAACTGTGTAGTGATCATAGACTGAAAGGTACAATATATCTGGTAGAAGTCAGATTTATGAGCTATCAAATAAAATCAGGTATAGCGGGTACAATCATCAACAAAAGACACATAGTACGCAGAACCTCCTTTAGTGAGAACCTATGAAGCACGGACACGTCCCTGAGGCTTGCGTATCAGTGTCGGACACGGACACGCGTACGACACGCTGTTGACACGTGTCCGACACTCTCCCCTGCGTGTCCCCCTTTTTTCAGAATTTTTCAGAGTCGGACACGAGGTTGGACACGCGAGGACACGATTTAGACACACAGGTGGGTGGATCGAAGAAGCCCTAGAACTGTTGGAGAGGAGAAAGAGAGAGAGCCAGAGACAGAGACAGATCGAGGGGAGAGAGAGAGAGGGAGATAGGTCGAGGGAAGAGAGAGACAGATTGAGGACAGAGAAGAAACCCTAACCTGTTCGTCTTCCTCGTCTCCCTCTCTGCGCCTCGATCGACCATCGATCGCTCTCGTTTGACCATCGTTTGACCATCGATCGACCATCGATGACCATCGATCGCCATCTCTGCTCTCTCTCTCTCTCTCTCTCTCTCGCTAAAATTTTCGACGCGATAGCTATATACGTTATATACTAACAATATATATACATATATATATATATTTATATACTAATAATAAATAATATAAATAAATAAATAATATAACCCCTAACCTTTCTTTTGGTCTTAAATAATATAAATAAATACAAATAATATATTTATTTTTTAATTTTACATATAATAAATAAAATAAATAAATAAAATTAGTATATATTTTTTAATTTTGCATATAATAAATAAAATTAGTATATATTTTTTAATTTTACATATAATAAATAAAATAAATAAATAAAAACAAATAAAAATAGTATATATTTTTTAATTTTACATATAATATATAAATAAAATTATATATATCAAACGTGTCCCCAGCGTGTCGTGTCCCTCATTTTTTGAAAAATTGCGTGTCCGCGTGTCCGTGTCGTGTCTTGTGTCCGTGTCCGTGCTACATAGGTGAGAACAGGAGAAGGTCCCCTAGACATCAGTATGTACAAGGGAAAAAGGGGAAGCAGAAATAGAAGTACTGTTATTAAAGGGTAAAGCTGTCATTTTAGCAAGTTTATACTCTCGACACTTGTTAATTTGACTAGGAGAAACTTTACCTAACAATCCCGATTGAGCTAAAGACCGCAAGCGGTCAACAGGCAAATGACCTAAGCGAGAATGTCATAAATAAAATTGACTTGATTGAGAATCTAACTGAAAAGATGAAAGTGCAATAAGGGAGTTAGACAGAGGAAGATGCAGGCTTTCCACCACATAGAGATCTCTAACTCTACGGTTGGTCCCAATCTGCTTCTTGGACACTCAATCTTGCACACAACAGACAGAAGAAGAAAAGCTAACATCAAAATCAGAAACATCAAGCTGACTGATAGAAAGCAAGATAACAAACAGTTGAGGAACATAAAGAACCAAGGGAGTAGTAACAGCAGACATGGCAGAGGATAAGACAGACCCAATAGATGGGACAGACATACCTGACCCATTAGCAGTATTAATAATAATAAGAAAGAGAGGGGGGATATAGTTTTGGAGTAAGGAAAGGAGATGAGTCATATGATGAGAGGTACCAAAATCAAAGAGCCAGACAGAGGAAGGAATACCTGAAGAGGATCCAAGCAAACCTGAACGAAGAGAGGTGAGAGCAGAGGCAGATGAAGATGACTGAGAGGTGGACCAGAGATGCTGAAGTTGAGCAATCTAGGCACTTAAGGAAGCCAAGTCAGGATTAGAAGCCGGAGCAGATGCAGTATAAGCAGGAGAAAGGCGAAAAGTGCTCGGAGCAGGATCGCGAAACTGTGGCTGAGACGGCTGAGAAGACTGAGCAGACTGACGGCCCTTCTTGGGACAGTTGTACTTCCAATGGCTCTTCTGATGGCAAAAAGCACACTCATTAGAGCCTAGTGGCCCCTTCTTGGGCTTAGCATGGCCTTGAAGCTGATGAAATGGTGGGGTCGACAATAGAGGAGGCTGAGTAGGAGCCAAGAAGACAGATGGAGATAGAGTCTAACTGGCCGTCTTAAGGCGGGTTTCCTCGGAAAGGAGCTCACAAACAATAGCATCCACAGACGGGAGAGGAGACCAATGAAGGATGCCACCACGGATAGCCTCATACTAAGGGAAGAGAGCTGTTAAGAACTGTACTAAACAACCTTGCTCCTGAAACTCAACATAAGCATCTAGTGTCTTGAGGCTAGATGGTTCCATGAGAGCCAATTGATCTCAGGGACCTGTCATCTCAATATAAAAATCCTGAATAGTTTGATCCCGCTGACGAGCACTTTGAATAGCTGTTTCCAACTCATACTGCTTGGTAAGGTTGGACTGCTGATACACACCAAGTAAATAATCCCACACCTTCTTGGCTACTGTATTTAGAAAATATCATTCCAATACAATCATCTATTCGCAGAATTATGAAACCAGGTTAGAACTTAGGCATTATCACAATCCCAACTATCACAGGAAATCAAATATCCTTCCGCCTTTGAGTCCAATGGCTGAGGAACAGAACCAGAAACATAACCCCATTTTTTCTGACTAAGAAGAAAAATTTTCATAACATTGGCCCAATAGGCATAATTGTCACCAGTGAGTTTGCATCTAATGGTTTGAATATTAGGGTCCATTATAAAGAAAAGTTATAGAATAGTTGGGTCAAAGTATAATAAACGAAACACTAAAGAACCAAATTGAGATGTGTCACTAACTTAGTTAACAGACGGAGCCAAGAGATCCAAACCAGAGGAGTGAGAACCTGAAGCCAACACACGCGATCTAAAATGAGAGAGAAGACGGCGAGTTGAACAATTGCAAGGAATCAGATGAATCAGACCCAACCAGATGATCGACGAAGCAAGAAGCTTCGTTCGACAACCAGGTCAGAGAAAGAGAGAGAAATCGCGAACCAGACTGTGCCAAGGAGAAGATTCACAACTGACGATTAATGAAGCAAAGGGCTTCGATCAACAATCATGTCTGAGAGAAGGAGAGAGATTGATGGCGCTAGGGTTTCTCAACCTGCTCTGATACCATGCAAGTTTCTGAAGACTATTGTATATTCAACTTGTAAATAATACAAAGATTACAATCAATATTTATAGGAATCCCTAACCCTAATCTAGAATACGAAATACAATCAATCGATTGACTATTCACAATTAACCTAATTCCATATTTACATAGCATTCCATAATTATATAGCAACCTAATTCCATATTTACATAATAGTCGTAATTTACACAATATATTCTCACAATCTCTCTCTTGAAGCCTTCATTGAGGCTAAGTTTCTCTCCATGATTTCTTCACAATCAAAATTGTAGTCCTAGTTTCTAATTAGTATTCTCATATTTTGTTTCGTTTTTTATGAAGTATATTATTTGTTGTTTGAGTTTTTTGGTTTATTTGTTTGGAAAGAAATCTCGAGAGAAGACTTCATAACTTTTGGATCGCAATATTTGTGGATAGGAAATGTGGACATCTTTCTCTCGGAGTCTCCATTGAGGTTTGAGACTAAGCTTCTCTTCATGATTTTCCTCACAATCAATATTATTATTATAGTCTTAGTTTGTAATTAGCTTTTTCATATTTTGTTTTGTTTTGTTTTGTTAAACAAGTATATTATTTATTGTTTTTGTTTTGTTTCTTGGTTTATTTGCTTGCCAAGAAATTGTGAGAGAAGAATTCATAACTTTCGGATCTCAATACTTGAGAATAAGAAAAACGGACATCTCTCTTTCGAAGTTTCCATTGAGACGAAGCTTCCCTCCATGATTTCTTCGCAGTCAAAATTATAGTCTTAATTTCTAATTAGCTTTTTCATATTTTGATTAATTTTTTAATAAGTATATTACTTATTATTTGATTTTTGGTTTATTTGTTCGGGAAGAAATCGTGAGAGGAGGAATTCATAACTTTTGGATCTCAATAATGGAGAATATGAATAACGGACATATCTCTCTCTCTCTCTCTCTCTCTCTTTGTCTCCATTGAGACTAAGGTTCTCTCCATTGAGACTTAAGGTTCTCTCCATGATTTCTTCGCAATCAATATTATAGTCTTAGTTTAGTCATATTTTGTTTCGTTTTTTAATAAATATATAATTTGTTGTTTGAGTTTTTCGTTTTTGTTTTTTGGTTTATTTGTTTGCCAAGAAATGTGACAGAAGAATTGATAACTTTCGGATCTCAATACTTGAGATTAGGAATAACGGACATCTCTCTCGGAGTCTCCATTGAGAGTAAGCTTCTCTACATGATTTATTCGCAATCAAAATTGTGGTTTTTTCATATTTTGTTTCGTTTTTTAATTAGTATATAATATTGTTTGAGTTTTTTTTGTTTTTGTTTTTTGGTTTATTTGTTTGCCAAGAAATCGGGGGAGAAGAATTCGTAACTTTCGGATATCAATACTTGAGATTAGGAAAAACGGATATCTCTCACTCGAAGTCTCCATTGAGGCTAAGCTTTTCTACATGATTTCTTTGCAATCAAAATTGTAGTCTTAGTTTCTAATTATATTTTTTATTTTTTTGTTTTGTTTTTTAATAATTATATTATTTATTATTTATTGTTTGATTTTTGTATTTAGGTTTATTTGTTTTCTTAGAAACTGTGAGAGAATAATTCATAACTTCTGGATCTCAATACCTGATAATAGAAAAAATAGACCTCTCAATCTCGGAGTCTCCATTGTGGCTAAGCTTGTCTTCATGATTTCTTCGCAATCAAAATTATAGTCTTAGTTTCTAATTAGGTTTTTTATATTTTTTTCATTTTGTAATAAGTATATTATTTATAGTTTGAGTTTTTTGTTTTTACTTTTTGGTTTATTTGTTTGCCAAGAAATCGTGAGGGAATTCATAACTTTTGGATCTCAATACTTGAGAGTAGGAAAAATGGACATCTCTCTCTCTCTCGGAGTCTCCATTGAGACTAAGCTTCTCTCCATGATTTCTTCGCAATAAAAATTATAGTCCTAGTTTCTAATTAGCTTTTTAATATTTTGTTGTGTTTTTTAACAGGTATGTTATTTATTGTTTGATTTTTTATTTATTTATTTTATTTATTTTTTTGTCTTTTGGTTTATTTGTTTGCTTGGAAACCGTGAGAGAAGAATTCATAATGTTTGGATCTCAATATATGAGAATTAGGAAAAACGGAAATCTCTTTCTCTGGTTCTCCATTGAGGCTAAGCTTCTTTCCATGATTTCATATTTTGTTTTGTTTTTTTTATAAGTATATTACATATTTTTTGAAATTTTTTTTTTTTTTTTGGTTTTATTTGTTTGCGAAGAAATCGTGAGAGAAGAATTAACAACTTTTGAATCTCAATACTTGAGAATAGGAAACATGGACATCTTTCTCTCGGAGTTTCCATTGAGACTGAGCTTCTATCCATGATTTCTTTATAGTTTTAGTTTCTAACAAGCTTTTTCTTGTTTCGTTTTTTAATAATTATATTATTTATTTTTAGTTTATTTGTTTGCGAAGAAATCGTGATAGAAGAATTCGTAACTTTTGGATCTCAATACTTGGGAATAGGAAAACGGACATCTCTCTCTCAGAGTCTCCATTGAGACTAAGTTCCTCTCCACGATTTCTTCGCAATTAATATTATAGGTTTAGTTTCTAATTTGCATTTTCATATTGTTTCGTTTTTTAATAAGTATATTTTTATTGTTTGATATTTTTATTTTTGTTTTTTGGTTTATTTGTTTGTCAAGAAATCGTGAGAGAACAATTAATAAGTTTTGGATCTCAATACATGAGAATAGGATATCTCTCTCTTAAAGTCTCCATTGAGGCTAAGCTTCTCTCTATGATTTCTTTGCAATCAAAATTATAGTCTTTTTTTCTTATTAGCTTTTTCATTTTTTGTTTCTTTTTTTTGATGAGTATGTTATATTGTTTTTGTTTTTTGGTTTATATGTTTGCCAAGAAATCGTGAGAGAAGAATTCGTAACTTTTGGATCTCAATATTTGAGAACAGGAAAAACGAACGTCTCTCTCTCGAAGTCTTCATTGAGGCTAAATTTTTCTCCATGATTTCTTTGCAATCAAAATTGTAGTCCTAGTCTCTAATTAGCATTTTCATATTTTGCTTCATTTTTTATTAAGTATATTATTTATTGTTTGAGTTTTTTGTTTTTGTTTTTTGGTTTATTTGTTTGGAAAGAAATCATGAGAGAAGAATTCATAACTTTTTGGATCTCAATTCTTGTGAATAGGAATGAATAGTGGACATCTTTCTCTCGGAGCCTCCATTGAGATTTGAAACTAAGCTTCTCTTCATGATTTTCTTCGCAATCAATATTATAGTCTTAGTTTGTAATTAGCTTTTTCATATTTTGTTTGTTTTTTAATAAGTATGTTATTTATTTGTTTGTTTATATTTTTTTTTTGTTTGCGAAGAAATCGCGAGAGTAGAATTCTTAACTTTTGGATCTCAATACTTGAGAATAGGAAAAACGGACATCTCTCTCTTGGAGTCTCCATTGAGGCTAAGCATTTCTCTCCATGATTTATTCGCAATGAAAAGCATAGCCTTGGTTTCTAATTTGTTTATTTATTTATTATTATTTTATATTTTGTTTTGTTTTTTAATAAGTAGTATATTACATATTGTTTGATTGTTTTATTTTTGTGTTTTGGTTTATTTGTTTGCGAAGGAATCGTGAGAGAAGAATTCATAACTTGTGGATCTCAATATTTGAGAATAGAAAAAATGGACTTCTCTTTCTCAGAATCTCCATTAAGACTTAGGCCTCGTTTGGCAACTCAATATTTTAGCCTAAAAGTAAAAAAGTTACTAAAAAAATTAAAAAGCCAATAACCTATACCAAAAAGTCAAATATTCTCTTTTCTCTCTTCTACTTTTTGCACATCTATTCGTAAAAAAACCAAAAAGTCATTCCAAACATACTAATTTTTTTTTACCTCCCATTTTAGTCAAAAAATCAAAAAGTTTTGTTTTAAAAATTATAGTATGATAAAGTAGTATGGAGGGTTGTTGTGTTGTGTGGTAGGGGTTAAGATAAAAATAGGGAGTTGGTTGTACAGTTAGGGGAAGCAAGTGAGGGGTTTTGCAATTTCCCATCTTTGTTTTGGCAAGAAACAGTTAATTTTCTTTTCTAAGCCTATTGTAGATATAATTTAGTAATATTAATTATTTAAAAATTTTGTTTTCTCACATAGTCTGGCAGACTTCGATGTTGTACTGACACTCTGACTAGGGGTTCATTTTTTTGATTGGGAGAGGGAGGTATCCCCCAGGTTTATTCACTTTGGTGAATTGAAATCTTATTTTTGCAATTTATTTTTTGTTACTCTCTCTTTGGTTTTGTATATGTCTGGTTTACATCCACATGCTTATGCTTATTGGCTTCGAAATCTCTGGGTTCACCTTTTTTTTTCTTCTGTTAATATGGAATCTATGAATGGCTTCGAAATCTCTGGGTTAACCTTTGTATGGTTGGCTTTAATTTATTATTTGTTAATTCTATCAAAATAGAACAGTTTGTTGATGCTTTTGAACAAATTAATGGATAGGCTAGTTCCATTGATTGATGAAATTGTTACAAAGGTGAGAACTTTATTACATTTTTTCACTCAAATAATTAATGTGCTTAGAATAGTTTGTTGGATGAAATTGATTGTAGTGCATATAGTTTGTTAATGTTGTTAGAACAAATTATTCTTGTATTTAAATTTTTAATGTATGTAGTAAAACAATGGGAGTTGATATTTTTATTGTAGCTAGAGAAGAGCAAGTAGTAACATTGTTTAGTGTAATTGAGTTGAGTTTTGTTGTTTTGTTTTACTGAAAAGAGAAGAAGTATATCTTTAGGTTCAAGAATTATTTACCTTGTTGTCTTCAATTTGGACTTTGAGATGGTGCTTCTTAATTTGTTACTGTTAGCATGAAATTGAGTAGTCACTATTGCGGAAAACTATGCAGAACAACTGTAGAAAGGAGGAAGGCAATACCAAGAGGTACACTTCTATCCTTTTTTCCTTGCTTTTGCTATCAGATTTTCTTTTTGAAGGGTTTCAGCTTTTTCTCTCATCACTGGAGTAAATAAACATCTATGTTACTTTTTAAAAAAAAAAAAAAAAATTATGTAAGCATGGTAACAAAAAAGTAGCAACACTAATCTTCTAAAAGGGCATGTGTAAGCCTCTTTCCTTTAATTAGGGGTGGTGTTCCAGTGAAAAAATTTGCCCATGGACACCACGTGGCAATGCCACATACCAATCACTAAATACCACCACCATTGTTGTCTCTTCAAACATCAACATAATATGACGGACCCCACTATATACACAAATCGCATTCATTTTGCAGCACCGCATGCTCTATTCAAGTCCACGCGGAGGGTAATCTGCTTGACTGGTTTCACCATTGATCCTTTACATTTATTTATCACTCATCAATTGCTTGATTGTAGAAAACATAGATTTTTTACCAATAGGTTGCTGTAAAATTTGATGTTACAACTCTCATCATATTGTTTCATTCTAATTTTCTTTAAAAAACAACGAAGTCCTTTTTCACAAAAATAGTAAAAGATTTAAGCATTATGTGTATTAAGGCAGCAAGCCAATCAACCCCAAAAGCTAGCTATTGAGGTGAGCATGCTTATATATTTCACATTTCCTTACTTCGGTGATGTGGGACTTTGCTTCACAGCTATCAGATTGAATATTTTGGGTGTCAGAGAAAATGACAGGAAGCTTTGGGTTTGCAAAAAAATTTTCTTGCTTTTTCTACTAGATTATTATCAAAGAAAAGTAATGCTTTTATATTTGTTGATCAAAGAAACTGATTGCTTTCAGTGTGTGCTTTTGTATTTTCAAACAACACAGACAAAAGGGCTAACGTACAAAAGCAATCCTACAATTAGGGTTTATGTTTTTATTTATTTATAGTAATGTTATACAAACAAAACCTTTTTGACAAACTTAGTTTACTAATTGATGTGGCAGATGAGTTATTCCCATAATTTAATTTCAAGGGTCCCATTTCAATACCAAGGCTTTTTTATTGGGAAAATGCTATGGACCCCAAACAAATTACCAAATTTTCTACTAAACCTTTCACATGGGTGTGGGACCCACACAAATCAAATGTGTGTGGGTCTCACACCCATGTGAGAGATTTGGTAGAAAATTTGGTAATTTGTTTGGGATTCCTAGCATAACTCTTTTTATTGTGTGCCATACCAATTTTTGTAAAGAAATTTGGTAAAAATTTTTTGTTTGCTATTAAAATCTCTTTGAAGTAGATATGACATGTGTTTGTTATTTTCAAATGGTTCATTTTCTTTTACATTTCTGGTTTATGTTCTTAAGTCTATATTTGTTGCATTTATTTTTAAACGTCATAGACTGTACATCAAATTCTTTGGTAATTAATGATGACCCATAATTAAAGATTTTTTTTTTGGATTGGAGTTGGATGATACTTTATGATGAAGCCTTTTCCTTTTCCTTGTTATGTACCTTAAAGAGATTCCGTTTTTAGTATGATTTTGCCAGTATGTTTATGAATCTAATTTATTTATTTATTTTGTCTGTATGTGTATATGTGTACATAGGTATATGTTATTTTTATGGGTTAATGGTGCTATACTGGCTTAAACTTCAAAATTTTTTGTTAGTGAACCTTGGCCTACTAAACTTGAGTTTATCGGTTCAAGTCTGAGGACAACCAATTTGTATATTTATGCCAAATGTTAGGTATGTACCCTATCTAACCTTACCCAAACACCTATTAACTGCCAAACCACCGTTAATGGGCACTAATTGGGCGTTAGTTTTGGTGCTTTAGAGCAGACCAATTATTTGTAATTTTGTGTATAAAATATTTCTAACAATTGAAGTGAGTTAATATGCTTTCATTGTTGTTGGATAGAGATTCCTGTTTTTGATAAACTACGTTGGAAATAAGGGTTTTGGATGCTTTACTATAGTAAACATTACCATTCAATAGCTAGGATTTTTTTATAGGTGATGAGTTACTTTACTATAGCAGAGCTAGGATTTAATTCAAGAGGTTCAATCATGATGGAAAAAAAAAAGGCATTCAATTGAATAGGGGTTAGGAGTTTGCATTATCACAAATTCATAGTAGCATGAAAGAAAATCATTCCTTGTTGGGAAATCTATTAGGTTACTATAACTTGATTACTGTTTAAGAGTATTTCCCAATTTGGTTAGTTCTTTTTTACTCAGAAATTGGATATTTGGGAAAGAGAATAATGCTTCACATTATCTTTAATTTTTACTATCAGCATATGATCTCTAATTTCTTTATTTTCCTTTTTGCTTTGAGGCCGTATTCGAGGCCCTTTGAAAAACACTCAACAATTAGTTTATGGTGCCATTGACTGGTCTTGCCCATATTGCAACCTTTTTTTTCATCTCATACTTAGCTTAGAATGCAGCAGTTCTTAAGATTTTTAATGGATATCTATCTATATAATAAGATAGAATCCAACACTTCAAATTTTTTTTTTTTTTTTTTGTGTGTGGATATTTATATAATAAGATAGAATACAACACATTTTTATTTTTAATTCATTCTAAGTTTTTTGGCAAAAAAAGGAAAATGAGTCTTTGGAGCTTTAATGGCATTGATGAGATCCAAAATTATATGTGAAGAGTAGATGAGAATTGCATTAATCTAACAAGAGTGGAATGTTGGTATCATAATATAGTTGATTGAATAATCCTTCGTAGCTCGAAATTTGTTTGACCCGAGTGGCTCGACTGCTCAAAAAAACGTCGTTTTTTTTTCCTCTTATATTCTGAAACAGAGGGAGGAAGAGAGAGAAGAGAGAAGAAGAGAAAGAGAGAGAGGGAGAAGAGAGAAGAAGAGGGAACAGAGAGGAGAGAGCCATCACCGCACCATCATCAACAGATCTGTGTGTATACACAGATCTATGTATCTCTCTTTCTCTGTGTGTGTGTGTATAGATCTATCTCTCTCTCTCTCTCTCTCTGTTCTGAGTTATCTGAAAAGAAAAAAAAAGAAGAGAGGATGTGGTGTTGTTTGTTGTTGATGCCAAAACGTGTTGATGATAATGTGGTGTTGTTTGTTGTTGTTGTTCTTGATGATGATGATGATATGCTCTCTCTCTTTCACATAGCTCCCTCTTCTCTCCTCCTCCTCCTTATTCTTCTTCTTCTTCATCTGAAAATAAATAAATAAATAAAACGACGTCGTTTTGGGCAGTTGAGCTACTCGGGCCAAATGAAATTCAAGTTACAAAACGGAACTTATATATTTTAGAAATTTGTGTATTTTTTCATTGGTTGCTGTTGTTTGTTTAGTGAATAAATAATAATAAGATTTATTCTGGGTTTTAGAACGTTGTATGGGATCTTGCCATCTTGCCAGAGTGGCAATCGAGTCCCAATTGGCTTGTTAATTTCTTGGATTAATTCATTTTAGAATGTTTGAAATTGCTCTATGCTTTTTCTTATATTGCTTAAATTGGATTGATCAATTAGATATTGGATTTTTGTTTTTTTCCCCACCGCTTTTTAAATTCGCTTGAACCTATGTCAAGCTTATTTTAAAAAGAGGATTTTGGGAGTCGGCTTGGGTTGTGCCTCGACGACCTCTTGAGTAACCACCATCAAGGTTCAAATTAACTCTAATCACCATAATTGCTCATATTTTTAAGTGAATTTGGTTTTATTTGATCATATTTTTTGAAGATTCAAGTTAACTCTAATCACCATATTTGCTCATAAAGTGAATTCAGTTGTATTTGATCATATTTTTTTCATATTTTTTTTAGGTTTGAAATTTGGAAAAAAAAAAAATTAATTAATTTGGATTTTTGAATTTTTTATTTATAATTTTTTATTTTTATTTTCCAAGTGTGATTCCCATATTTTTGGAAGATGTTCCAATCCATAAGAGTATGAACTATCATGTTGATCATGAACTGTTACACGGCATTAATTTCTCTTTACGCTCACATGTATGTACGAGTGTTACATCAATGTGTAAAATGAGTAATGAGAAATTTAGTTGATATAGGTAGAAGCTCTCTTATTTTTACGATTAATTACCTAAAAATATTGTTTACAAAATTGATGGTAGTTTTTAAGTCTTACTCTAACCCTCAACTCAAGCCATCTTTCTAGATTATTTTCCTTTTCTATATGATATTGTCGTTAAGAGTAACTATTGCTAATTCATTTTTTCACAAACATGGATCCAATCCCCCTTCTAAGAAAAATTATTAGGTGATCTATGTAGTAATACATCGCACCAATCACTAAATATCATGTTCCTTATTATTTTTTTTTGACCCAACATAAAATCATGAGTCTTATCATTTCTACTAATAATAGCACTCTTGGTACGCCTTTGGCTATGCCATAAGACCACCAAATAAACAAAATCAATATTAATATATCAAATCATATGTTTGAGTTTGGGAGATAAAAAGTACGAAAAGTTGTTTGGTTTGGTTTTTTTCAAAAGATGTTTTGGAAAATTATTTTGAGAGAGAGTTTTGGAAAAAGTGATTGATTTGATGTGTATGAGAGAGAGATTTGTTTGGAAAACTTGTAAACCAAACAAGTTTTGGGAAATTTTTTTGAGAAAATTTGTTTGGTTTGATTACTTTTGAAAACTTATTTGTAGAAAAATTTTTCCAAAAATTTTTGAAAAACACAAACCAAACAAGGCCGTTATTTTTTGGTTCAAATCTCATTATTTTCATGGCATAGATCCATTTTAAATAAAATTTATATTTTTTGAAATCATTCGTCGAGATATGTCACATGAAATTTATATTAAATATAAAATTATATATAGGTGAATATTGTTATACAAAATTCCCTCCATATTATCAATTTCTGGTTTCCCTTGTTAATATGTAAGCTTCATATTTTCTTTTGTTTTCGTGCATATCACACTTTTAGCAAGGACCGTCACATTTGATTGTGAAACTATGTACATATATGTATATTAGCATTGGGTTTGGCTTCCCTCCTGTCTGGACTGGAGGGTGCTGTTAGGCTTGTGAAGCCCCATCACAGGTCCCGTTTGGATAATTTAAACCGTTCAATGTGTAGAATTCGTAGAATACTATATACCTGTACAAATCACATTGATCGGATATTGATAGCTATGTGATCAAATCAATTTTGTAAAAAAAATAGAGTAAACGGTTGACAAAAATATGATCCGATAAAATAACTATCGATATCCGATCAATGTGATTTTTTTACAAGCATATAGTACTCGACGAGTTCTACACATTGAACAGTTCAAATTATCGAAACGGGACCCGTGGTGGGTCCCTACAGGCTCAACAACACCCTCCAATCCAATCACAGACTAGAGGGAAGCCAATCCCATTAGCATTTTCTACACACGCAAATGTGTTATATAAATTGTGTGCTTTATAAATAAATCAAATAGATATACAAACACCCCAAGAGGGCTTATGTATAAGAGATTTCTTTTCTTTTTTGAATAAATTCATCTAATTTCTTTTATTTATTATTTATTTATTGTTACATAAATGATTAGAAAAGTGAGAAATTTCTCAATCTCAATAAATTGAGAAAATTTTCAATTTTGTGACTTTTCTTTGTTCTATATTTTGTATTTCAATTACCTGTTACATAAAATGGAAAGTCCTTTTATCAAATGATTTTATTATTGTTGGCTTCATATTTTGTACAAGCCAGTTACAATTCAACACGTGGCAGAATAAGGGTAATATAGGAAGACTATTCAAGTCTTCGATCCTGATCGTACACGTGGCAGTTAGTATTGATTCTCTCATGATCTGAGTAGCATTGGATCAATAAAGAGGTGCAAGGTGACGTGGCTTCAATGGTTACTCAGATTCAAATTCAAATATAGGAGGGAAGCCTAACTGCAAGTGATGGCGTAGTGGAACTACTTATAAGGCAGCATGATCAGCGATCATGGAGGAGCAGTTCGACGGTTTGAAATGCAGTTCGATGGTCATTCTTGAGAAGTATAAATAGCGGGAAAGACCCTAGAAAAAACCCCCAGACTCAGGTCATACAAACCAGTCTTACTTTACATATTTTCTTTTCCAGTTTTACATTTCCAGTCTTTACATTTCCTGTTCTTTAAATTCCTGTTCTTTACATTCCTGTATTTTAAATTCCTGCACTGCACTTCATTCATAGGAGTAGTTTCAAGTAGATCGTTGCTGTAAACCTCTACGAGGCTGAGTTTGGATCATTGTAAGTTTTCATTCTAATGAAATACTTCAATTGCTCTTGATTTAGCTGTTATTTTGCTTAATTTCTCCTAAGTCAAGCCACTAGTAAAAGTCCTCTTCATTGAGGCTGAAAGAACTAAAACACAATCGTCTGATAATTGGTTGGCAATTAACATTTCTGTAAGGACTGATTGATCCTTGCTGGCACGCTCGCATTTACAAAAATACCCTTCGAAAGCGAAAAAGCCAACATATATTTTTGGCACGCCCAGTGGGACTAATTGAAATGGCTAGACGAAGAAGGCAAGGAGAAAATGAACGCTTGGAAGAAGGCGTAGAAGGAGAGGTAGAAATACTTAATCCAGAGGATAATGTGGTGACACATCACTCCCATATTATCAGAACCTATAGTCGAACAGACCAGTACTTCAGGACAATAACCACATGTTCATAATATTGGATGAAACCAAGGAATTGAACCATCCACTGTTCCATCTACTCATCCAATAAATGCATGGGGTGGCCTAGTAGATGCCATGAGACAGCAATTAATGAACACAATGGAAAGGTGGGCAACATCCTTTTTGGATCGAATGAATAACCACCAACTAACAAACACGAGACACGTCGAGGAAGTTTTAAATGTCCCTCAACAAAGATTGGCTAGAGATAAACAGCCTATGCAAGTTAATGGACATTCTAATGGTCAAACTAGTAATCAGAACTATGAAAGACCATCACCTCAGTCTTGATATGAACCCATTTCGAGGCCTATAGCAGGTCAAAATGCCTCAGTACTCAACAATGAAGCCATGCAAATTGGTGGATCTGGCCCAGTACAAGAAATTGGCATAAGAATGGTCACAAATCCCATGTTCGAAGCCATACCTAGTATAAGGGGGTTCACTAATCCCTTATTCGAATTTATACCCAGGGGGTTGGAAGGTTTGCCTGCAAATGGAAGAGACACAACACCTGTTCCAGCACCTTTCGCAGGTCCTTTCGCAGGACAGGCTCAAAGGGGTTACCCACACCCCCAACAGCAACCTGCACCACAGGGACAACCAGTCCCAAATGTACCACCTTATGGACCAAGAGGACCACAAGCACAAGTTTGTCTACCAAATCCTGTGTTTGTCCCTCCAGTAGTGGTTCAGCAGGCACAAAATATGGTCCCTAGGGACCAAATTGCTGATATTGTTAGGGAGATGTGTGGACCGATGGCTCGGGGGGTCCAGACTCCTGTATACAGAAAACCATACCCAGAATGGGTAGAATGGGTACATGAATACCCAAGAGGGTTCAGGATACCAGATTTTACCCTTTTTTTATGGGAGTAGAAACCAATCAACAGTAGAGCATATTGCTAGGTTTGCTGCTCAATGCGGTGAATTTACTAATCATGACTATATGAAACTAAGATTATTCCCAAATTCTCTAACTGGGGGAGCATTTGTATGGTACATCAACCTTACACCTGGCTCCATTCAAACTTGACAACAAATGGAAGAGGCATTTCATGCCCAATTCTTTCAATCGGAGCCAGAGGTTTCCATGGCAGATTTGGCAAGATTGAGTCAAAGGCCTGAAGAAAAGGCTACTCAGTTTATTGCTAGATTTAAAAGGGCCCGAAATAAATGTAGAGTCATCCTGCCAGAGCCAGAATTCGTAAGATTGGCTCAAAATGGCTTAGAGTTCAGGCTTCGAAAGAAGTTTGACTCAACTGAATTCAGAGATTTGGTGGAACTAACCTGTAAGGTGTCTAGGTATGAAGCATTACTAGAGGAGGAACAAGATCGAAATAATGCATCGTACAAGACATATTATAGGGATCCTAATTATGAGATTGATGCAGCAGAGATTGTGGGCAAAGAACCTGTGATCTGTGAGGCATTAATTCATAAGGATACAACAATTGACCAGCAGTTTAAAAAGAAAGACCTTCACAGAAAGTACTCTTTCAATTTAAGAAAGGCAGATGACATTTTTAATCATTTGCTTGCGGCCAACTTCCTTAAGTTACCTGAAGGAGTAAAAACTGCCATCTCCAGATGAACTTAAGGGAAAAGTATATTGTAAATGGCATAACTCTTGGTCTCACTCGACTAAAAACTGCATTGTTTTTCGAGACAGGATCCAAGAACAAATTCGGAAAGAAAGTTTGAAATTCCCAACCAAAACAGAAAAGGCCATGGGGATCGACAGTAATCCATTTCCAGAAGTTGGAGAGGTGGCAGCCAATGTCATTATGTCAGACTTCCAGAACTTGTCCTTGACAGAATTGGAAGAAGTCAATGTGCAGATGCATGTTGCTAACCAAACAACCATCAAAAAGGACACCAGAAATCTGCCAGTTATTGGACAAGGTTTCTCACACCAGAGGGAACACTCTGATGAAGAATCACTAGATGATGATTCCTTAGAGGCAGCAGTAATGCAAAGGATGTGTTCCAGGTGCAGACTGAGTTATAAATGGTTGAAGGGGCTTCCAATTGATGGGAAACAATACTACAGAGATGTGCAGAGACGCCCTAAACCAACCAATGCTTATAACAAAAGGGCCGTATCCGGCTAGTGTTAGGCAGCAGCCATTGGTAGTTGAACCAGCAGTTGATAGAATGCATGCTAAAGGCAAGAGGCCTTTGTATGAGTCCAGGCCACCTAACTATTATAGAATAAAGAGCAGTCATTCTAAAAGAAGACTGGAGAAGAGTTTCAGGTTATGGGATCAAAGCCAGAGATTGGCCCCCTAGACCAACCTCACGCAGGACAGAAAGTGGCCACCTTCATCGAAGGCCTGAATCAGGCTCGAAACATGAGGTCAGGACCAAGCAATTGCCCTCACAGCCAGCTTCGAAGATGGCTTCGAAGGTAGAAAGAAGCAGTTCAACATCTGAGTCAGTAAGTTCGTGGGTACCTGGAGTTCTAGATTGGTTTGTAATGCAGAAAAAAACCTAGGGAAGTGCCTACTCAGAAAGATGTTGGAAACCAAGGAAGGATGGTTTAAACCTCCTTTGGTGGCTCCGAACAATTGGGTATTGCTTAAACACCCAAAGACGAAGGAACCAGATATGGTCCCAGTCATTTCGAGATCACAAAGAAGAAAGATTCAGCGCAGGTACACTCAGTACCAGAAAGATATGAAAGAAAACAGAGAGAGCTCTTCATTGGTCCAGACAGAAGGAAATACCAGAAAGATATGAAAGAAAACAGAGAGAGCTCTTCATTGGGGTCCAGACAGAAGGAAAGAAGACTCCAAAATCAGACCATACTCCAAAGACAACTCTACAAAGCAAGGTGGGTTGCAGCAGAGAACAGTTGGCCAAGGTTCATTCTGAACTAAAAGCCAGAGAGAAATCTAGCTTAGCAGGATTGGAGAAAGCTCTGATGGAGAGTGGTAGCAAGACAGAAGAAGAAATTGGCATAAGCCAAAAGAAAGAAATGGTGGAGGAAGAAATGTTCGAAGCCTTCATGGCTGAGCAAACATTTTTGGTTGAAAAACCAGTTAAGAAAGATCCTTCGAAGGAATCAGTTAACAACGAAGTGCCAGAGTGCAGTATGGAGGATGCTTCTGAAGTAACTGAACAAGGTGGCCAAAAGGGGAAACAGGTACAGCCAGCCATCCAATTTGGCTCATTTGCTCCAGTATCAGTCAATATGGTACACATACTGCCTCATGAGTTCCAGGCTGGAGATGAGGACCAAGATGGTCAAGAAATTGATCACATTCCTGTCTCTAGTGAAGACTCACAAGTGAGTATGGTACAAGACGATTCTGGAATGGCTACCCCAATGGAAACTGAATATGAGAGTGAAGAAGAGGTGAGCATTAACCTCTCATATCCTTTTGAGTATCCATCGAATTCTATGACACAACATGTCAAGCCTTTGTACATCAAGGCTTTCTTCGATGGGATACAATTGAACCGAGTCCTGATAGATAATGGGGCAGCAGTGAATTTACTACCGAAATCTTCTTTGAAGAAACTAGGGAAAAAGAATCCTAGGTTAATCCCAACCAGCACAACCATCGCTGGCTTTGCTGGAGACAAACAGATGGCTCAGGGAATTCTACCCATCAACCTGAGTGTGGGAACCAGGGACTGCATGACAGCATTCTTCGTAATCGACAATAATGCTAAATACAATGCTTTACTTGTGAGAGATTGAATTCACACTAACAAATGTGTGCCTTCCTCTTTGCATCAGAAAATTATGATGGCCTTAGGCAATGGAGAGACAGAGGAAATTGATGCAGATCCTCAGCCTTTCATAGCCTGTGCAGACTTCGCAGAGGCCAAACTATATATTGAGGGAGTGACACCACTCAGTATATTGAGGAAACCTGATGGCTCAGCCGAGGTGACGACTGATAAGGAAGTGACACACCTGAAGTACTTAGTCCAGGAGAGTGCTGATGAGGAGGTTGTCGTTAAGGATGACAATGATGTCTGGTTGTAGGCAAAGAAATGAAACACAAGAAGCCAAGTCTTTGGCTCTAATTAAATTCTCAACATTGGATGTAAAATCAATAGTCTAGAAAGTACAGGAGCAAAAGAGACAAGCCATGATAATTGGCTGCAAGCAGAAGCAGGAATAGGTCAAAGTTTTGACCCTTGATAAATACTGTGCATTGGACATTGAAACAACAAAAGTCCAGGAGATACAGGAAGAGGAAGCCTTGTGGACAGACTTTGTCTATGAGGAGGAGGCAAAGATGTTGAATTAAAGAATCTGGGAGTAGAAACAAAGTAGGGAGATTGCTTCGAAGATAGAAGAAATCAAAGAAGAAGCTTCAGTAAGTTTTCAGACGCAAGACCCCTTAGAAGAAGTAAATTTAAGGGAAGATTCTATACAACAGCCCACCTACATAAGTGCTTGTCTGAATGTTCTGGACAGGGACCAGTTGTTGGTTGTTTTAAAGAAATATAAAGATTGCTTTGCATGGTCTTATAATGAACTACCAGGATTGGATAGGTCATTAGTGGAACATAGGCTCCCTATGAAACTTAACTTCAAGCCATACAAGCAAAAACCAAGAAGAATGAGTTCAGAAGTAATTCAGAAAGTCAAGGAGGAGATTCTTAGACTACTCAAAGCAGGCTTTATTAGGACAGCCAGGTATGTGGAATGGCTATCTAATATTGTGCCTGTGGTTAAGAAGAACGGTAAAATGAGGGTATGCATTGATTTTAGAAACTTGAATTTAGCAACTCCAAAAGATGAGTACCCTATGCCTATAGTGGATCTGTTGGTAGACAGTTCAGCAGGGCATCAAGTTTTAACAATGATGGATGGGCACTCTGGTTATAACCAGATCTGCATTGCAGAGGAGGATGTCCACAAGACAGCATTCAGATGTCTTGGAAATATTGGCACTTTCGAATGGGTTAAAATGCCATTTGGCCTAAAGAATGCTGGAGCTACATATGAGAGGGCTATGAACACTATCTTTCATGACCTCATTGGAGGGTATTTAGAGTGTTATATTGATGACATTGTAGTGAAATTCTAGTCCATGGAGGAGCATCTGTTTCATTTAGAAGCATCTTTTGAAAGAATGAGGAGGTTCAGGTTAAAACTCAATCCCCTTAAATGTGCTTTTGGTGTGTCATCTGGAAACTTCTTGGGTTATGTAGTGCACAAGAAAGGAATATAGATTGATCAGAATAAAGCTAAAGCCATCATTGAAGCCAGGCCTCCATCAAGTAAGAAAGAATTACAAAGGTTCCTTGGACAGGTTAACTTTCTTCGAAGGTTCATTTCGAACACTGCAGGGAAAACTAAAGTATTTTCTTCCTTGTTAAGGCTGAAAGATGAAAAGGAATTTGTGTGGACAGCAGAGCATCAAATTGCTTTCGAAGGTATCAAAGCCTACTTGGCCAACCCTCCAGTGCTGATGCCACCAAAGGGTGATAAGTCCTTGAAGTTGTACATAGCTACAGTAGAAGATTCATTAGGAGCTTTCTTGGCCCAAGATAATGAAGAAGGCAAGGAACAAGCTGTTTATTACCTTAGTAGGTTTTTAAATTCTTGTGAATGTAAATATTCAGCTATTGAAAAGCTGTGTCTTGCTTTGTATGTTGCTGCAATGAAATTAAGATACTATCTTTTACCTACAACTGTCTTGGTAATTGCAACCACAGATTTGGTTAAGTACATGTTATCTAGACCTATGTTGAGGGGAAAAATAGGCAAGTGGATACTAGCCTTATCAGAATTTCATCTAGAATATGTTCCTTAAAGGGCAGTAAAAGGGCAAGTTTTAGCCAATTTTCTGGCAGACCATCCATCTCAAACAGAGAGCCAAGAAAAAATAGAACTTGGTATGGCTAGTGTTGAGCCATAGCAGATGTGGTTCGATGGGTCGAAAGCCAATGGCTTAACTGGAATTGGTATTGTGATTAGGTCTCCACAAGGGGTAGAGACCACACATGGTTTCAGAGTGGATGAAGCTACCTGTTCTAATAACCAAGCTGAATATGAAGCCTTAATAGTGGGACTAGAAATTCTTATTGGATTACAAGTTCATGCAGTTGACATATTTGGAGATTCTCAATTGGTGGTTAACCAAGTGAAAGGGATTTTCAAGTGTCAAAGCATAAGCATTTTACCATACTATGTTGTTGCATTACATCTGCTTTCTCAATTTCAAATAGCAAATGTAACTTATGTTCCAAGATTCTTGAATAATAGAGCTAATGATGTGGCTCAGAAAGTTTCGAACTTCAAGAGAAAGGATAATGCCCAAAGGAATATAAGCCAAACAACATATCAAAAATTGATACCACCTTTGAATAAAAGGAATGTGGTCTTGGAAGTCAATCATAATGACTTACAAGAACAAAATTGGAGGCATCCAATAATGCAGTACTTGGCTGGTCCATCTTCGAAGGCCAGCAGGAAAATTAAATTGCAGTCTATGCAATATATAATATATGATAATGCTCTCTACAAAAGGGGGGGAGACGGCTTATTGCTGGAGTGTTTAGCCCAAAAGAAGCATTAACAGCTATGGCTGAGGTTCATGAAGGCATTTGTGGTGCTCATCAGCCTGGTGTGAAGATGAGATGGTTGCTTCGAAGGCATTCCTACTATTGGCCAACTATCCTTAAATACTGCATAGAGTATGCAAAGGGTTGCCAGGTATGCCAAAAGCATGGCACAATAAGGCATGTGCCCATAACTGACCTGCATGCAGTAGTGAAGCCTTGACCATTTAGATGATGGGCCATGGATATGATGGGGAAAATACACCTACCTTCTTCGAAGCATCATTGTTTCATTCTAGTGGCCACTGATTACTTCACTAAGTGGGTCGAAGCTAAGCCATACAAGGCTGTAGACCAGACTGAGGTTATTGGATTTATTAAGGATCTAATCCATAGATTTGGTATCCCACAAACTATAACTGTGGATAATGGGACTGTGTTCGATGGAAAGATGGTGAAGTCCTTTGTGGCAGAATTTGGAAATAGTCTCGTTAATTCCACCCCATATTATGCACAAGCCAATGGTCAAGCTAAATCATCCAATAAGTCCTTGAAAAAAGGAATACAAACGGTTGTGGAGGACAATCCCAGGGATTGGCATAACTTATTGTTGGATGTGTTGTGGGCTTACAGAACTTCCCAAGGTCAAGCACATGAGTTACTCCTTATGCCTTAGTGTATGGGCATGATGCAGTGTTTCCTGTGGAAATTAATGTTAAATCTTTGAGGGTAAGATGCCAAGACCAGCTAAATCCTGAGCAATACCATCAGAGTATGTGCTTGGAATTAGAAGGCATAAATGAAGCCAGAATTCTGGCATTGAAAAGCATTCTCTTGCAAAAGAAGAAAGCAGCCAAAAATTACAATAAGAAGGTCAAATACATTGGTTTTGATGAAGGTGATTTGGTATGGAAGACAATACTCCCAATAGGAATTAAAAGCCATAAGTTTGGTAAATGGTCACCTAACTGGGAAGGATCATATCAAATTCATAGAGTCCTGCCTTTTGGGGCATACCATTTGAGAAATTTAAATGGATACATACATCCCAAAAAGATTAATGGCAGATATTTGAAGCCTTATTTTCCAACCATTTGGGAAACACAAGGAATAAAATAAACACCAAGTATAAGAACACAAGACTACTCAGATGATAGATAAGGATTTGTTTTTCATAAAGAGTTAAGTACATTTTGCCACAAATTGGCCCAAAAATCATTACAATGTCTTAATTGTTCTTTTACAACAGATTTCCTATTGCTAAGTGATGAAAATAGTTGAATAGCTGCAGCCATTTCTTCTTTCCGATCGGCCAATCCTTGATTGGTGATTTGCAGTTTGGTATCAGTTCAGACTAAGGCCTGGTTCACTGCAGATAGCTCCTCTTCAAGTTGAGCTTTCTTCTCCAGCAGCTGAACTCGAAAGTGAGAGGCAGAGGAGTGTTGTTCCTTGAGCTCTGAGACTTCAGTATGTACTTGGGAAACAAAACTCTGGTCTCTAGCCAATTTCTCCTCCGCAGCCTTGGCAGCTTGGCAAATGTTGATGTAGAAGTCGATAGTAGCTGCTGCCTGAGACAAGTGACTTGAGACATCCATGCCTGACTGTTCAGCAACTTTGCAGCATTGGAGGAACACATCTCTTATTATAGGCCTTTGTAAAGCCTCGAAAGGGAGCCTTGAAAAGGAGATTAACAGCTCCAGGCAGGTGTTTAAGCCCATCAGAGGTGCAGAAGGCTTGCTGCTGGAGGAAGGAGAGCTTTCAAGAATTTGTAGCAAGGAGTCAGCCAAAACTAATGGCTCAGTTTCAAAATTGGTCATTGGAGAGGTAGATGGCACATTGAAGAGACTGGCTAGCCTGGCTTCGAAGATGTCTACCTCATTCGTAGACATAAGGGGTGCAGAGAGAGTTGTGGTGGAAGGCATAGAGGACTGCATAGGGATAGGAGAAATGGATGGAGTATCTTTGGCAGTCTCTATGGTCTTAGCCACCAATGAATCAAGTGAAAAGGGGCTGGAAGTAGGCAAAGGTAATGAACTATGAGTTGGAGAACTACCAGCACCCTCAATTGGAGAATCAGATACCTTCGAAGAAGAGGTAATGGTTGAAATTTCCTTAGAAGGAGAAGGAAGAGCAGGGCCCGAATGAGAAGTAAATTGAGACAGGTCAAAGGTCAGATGGGGAAGATATGGAGTCAGGCCAAAAGAAAGAGTTACAGGAATGCTAGGACTCAAAGGGGGTACATGGAATGTAGGTCTGGGAAGTGGGAGCATTATCTGAATGGCTTTCACATTCTGAATCCGATCAACTTCAACTGAAATTGAGGGAGTCCTCATTGGAAGTATAGCCTCAGTAGTTGTTGCTGCAAAAGGAAGAAACGTAATGTCAAGCTTCAATGTCAAAATTTGACAAGGAAAAACAGTAGAAGCATGAAAGAAATTACTTGTTTCAGAAATGTTGGCAGTGACGGGAGAGCTACGAAGGGAGTAGTGTTTGGCAGTTTGTTGCTTTCTTGCAGCTTCCATTTGTAATGCATCAGCAGCAGCAGCAGCTTCATCTCTCAGGAATTGTTGTTGTCGTCTCTTCTCAGCCCTCTCGAAGACAATTATGGCCTTAGAATGTTCTTGTTCTACGGCCTTGGTAGCTGCCTCATGGATGGTATCTTCAACCAAGTTAGTAGCAGAAGCAGTCACTTTCTTTCTCTTTTCTATTGCCTGGGCAATTGTCTCGGAATCAGAGTCTTTTGTGAAATCAGAAGGAGAGACAGTCATCTTTCTTTTCTTTCTTCTCTGTATTGGTATTGTCTGCTCCTTCTCAATTTCCTTCTTAACTTCTTCAATCTAGGATCTAGATTCTGTAGAGATGAGCTCCTCTTCTACCTCTCTGGCAGTTGTCTCATCTTGGACTAAGTCAGAAGTAAGGACGATCACTCTTTTCTTTTTTATGAAGGGCGACTCATGCTCTTGATCTGTTTCTTCTTCTTCTTCTGCTTGCACCTCAACTGTTTTCTTTTCAAGCTCAAGCAGTCTCCTTTTCTTTTGTTGTGGGCTACCTTCACAAAAAAAGAACTAAGGATAAGACTACAACCATTATAGAGAAGGCCAAAGGAAAAGAAACAAAGGTGTATACCTTTCTTCGAAGCAGCCCGAGTAACTCTAGGAGGAGTTGAGACAACAGGAGTGGATGTCGGCACTACAACTGAAATAGTGGAAGAAGTAACAGTTCCAGCTCCTTTGGGCTTGGGCAGATCCAATACCATTAGCAGGTTCTGAGAAGGAGTGGCCAAGTATACTTCCATGTTGGTCACCCACCAGTTCTGGTACCTCTTCAACAAGGTACCCTGAGGAAGGAAAAGGGTATACTCGAAATTGACCAAGTCATCTATAAATTTGGAAGTTGCCTCTTCTAGCTTGGACCTCCGAACTTTCAGATCCCTCTTAGTGAGACTTAGATTGGTATTGCTGCAGAGAGGTATTGGGACCCCTTGTGTGAAGCCAAATTGTCTAGCAAATTGAGCAGGACAATACGGCTCAAGTATGCATTTGTAGGCTCTGGGGTTCAAGGTTCCAATAAATAACTCTCTAGGGATCAGAATGGAAGCCCATATATCTCTGTGAGCAGGTGAGGCGCAGGACCTGTCACTTAGGAAATTCCTCAACCAAGATGGACCAATGGTGGTTTCGAAGGGACGGAAATGGAAAGTAGGAAGGGAAGCTGGAAGCTGGTGGAAGAAAGAGAAGTAAAAAGTAAAAGTGGAGGGGTAAAGTGAAGCATTGGCCAGCCTTATGCCATGAGTAAGAGGGTTTGGCTCAGAAAATTTAAGGCATTTGGATTGTAACTCGGTGAAATAGGCAAAAAGCCAAAGCTGAAGGATCCAGAATGGCTCCCCTTGGTTAGCATCTAAGGGTTTCTCACAGAAGAGGGAACAGACTTTATATACATGGCCTAGAACATATGGGGCTAAGGCCACCCTTTTCTGTAAAATGAAGGCTTTGGCAAGAGGGGCAAATTCAGGCATGATTTTCTGAGAGGAGGTAAAGAAGAAGAATTTACAAAGCCAATACAATAAAAAAGAAAAGAATTCCCTATCAGTCACAAAGCCCTCTCTTTTATTCTCAGCCTTAGCGAAATCACTATAGGATGAGTTAAGAGAGGGGAGGGAGAAAGGGATTGCTAAGTTAGGGTAATCTGGCCCAAAGGGGGTACCAATGGGGGATAATCCTAGTAGATGACAAATGTCAAGAACAGTAGGGGCCATCATCCCACATCTAAATTGAAAGAAATTAAAGATAGGATTCCAAAAACACAAGGCAGCAGGAATTAGAAAATGGTCCTCTGAGATAGTTACCCTGGATAGTCGGAGAGCATCGAGAAGGCAGAGCTCTTGAAGGTCCAGAGTTCTAGCAGGGACAACCCGGTCATACCATTCTTGCCACTCCGGTCTCACCGTGGGCCAGCATCGGTGGGGGCGGTTTATCCTCCAGTTCCTCTAGTCAAGACCACCTTCGTAAAGAATACATTGGTTTTCCAAACGAGGATATAGGGCTGGGAGCTCAGTAAGGATCTCCTTGAATATGGGCCCAAGTACGTAGTCTTGCTGCACATGGCCGTCCATCAATAGTGCTTTTCTCCCCAGCTTTGTACTTCTCACATTCTGCATCAATGATCCTCTTCAGGGTTACAGATGGGCTCGCATGCTCTACGACTGGCACTGAGGAAGAAGCCATTGATAGTACGTGTTTCCAGAAGGTGAAGCTGAGAAAGGAAGTAGAGAGAAGTGGAAGATCGGCAGGGGTAAAAGGGTTTGTGTGTTGAGCAAGCAAATGATTTCAGAACACGAAATAAAAGGGTTTCAAAAGCCTTTGTGTTTGGGAGATATGTAAACGCTTGGTTCGTTAAGCACTAAAAGTACGAATACGAAGAGTTTCCTTCAAATATTGATAGTATTTGGAGGGAAAAACACAGCCCAGATGCTGAGGCTAGCTTCGGAGTAAAATATTTGGCTTTGAAACTAGATTTTGGCGCCAAAAGCCAAAAAACGACGACTTCGAAACAAAGAAGTCGGCTTCGAAGCACATTTCCGTACTTAAAAATGTAAGAATACTCAAGTATTTATTTACTTTGAAGGGGATTAAAAACCTGTTTTAGGTTTCTCAGTGAAAGTAGTGTCCTTCGAAGTGAAACCCGAGACTCCTTAAGGATGGGAATTGGAGTTCGAAACATCAAAATCAATAGTTGGTTTATAAAAAAGGGGGTTGTCTGTTGAATTAAAACAGTATGAATTGTTGTTCGAAGAAAAGATGGTCAATTTAAAACTAATTGATCATACTAACCATGATTAGATGTTGGTTATGGTTGAGACAAGCTTTTAGTATGAGATTGCTAGATTCGAAGCACTAATTCTGATTGAAAAACAGCCAAAATTGTCAACTTTAGTCCATAAATTGGAAAAATTCATAATTGGTTCTTTGTAGTGTTTCATTTAAAACAATTGAGTCCAAGTTCGAAGGATGAGATTGTTCAGTTCAAAGTCCTGAATTTACTTTTAAAGACAAACGGAAACAATGCCAAACAAAGGAAAAGTTTTAGTTGTATTAAAGCAAAAGGAATTACATCGAATGGCCCTATTTGGGTACAAACTCAAGCTCATAAAAATAGGGAATGGAATAAATGACAAGATCATGAAATTTAGTCCAACAATGATCAATAAATTTCTATTCTTTCTTTATTCTATCCTCTATTTCTTCTAACATTGGCTGCATGAGTTGATGTGCTCTCACTTCGTAGTAGAGCTCTTCAGCCTTTATTTCGAAAGCCACTTCTCTCAATCTTTGTTCCAATTCGTCTATATCCAACTCATCCCAGTATGCAGAATCTTTATTCTTGAAATCATCGAATTCTTCAATGAAGTTCTCTGCTTCATACTGGGCATGAATTCGAAGGGACGAGAGTTGGTCTAAAGATTGTGTGGTGGCCATGGAGGTTCGATGCCAGTGGAGGAGCAATGGAAGTTGGTTCAAAAATATGTGAAGTTCTGCTTGGGCAAGGGGGTTGAGGACGTGACCCCGAGTCAAAATATCACAAGCCCATCGAAAGTTCTTAAAAGGGACTTCGTCCTCAAGAACATTGACGGGCAAGTGGGAAAAAACCGCGAGCAGAAGTTGAGCTTGTTTCCGCTCGGCCGAAGTAGGGGAAGGTGAAGGTTTGTACGGTGGAAAGACCTTATCCGAGGAGAGGGCAAGCCTCAGTTTCTCTATCCAGCAAAGAGTTGGCGGAAGAGAAGGTGTGGATGCTTCTATTTCAGGGAGTGGAGCATGGGTAAAAAGAACAAAGACATTAATATAATTAAGCTAGTCAGAAGAACAAATCTTCGCCTTCTGAGCTAAGAAGGATGGATTGTACCCTTGTGCCTCTTCTGGGCGTCGGGCGGCGTGCACCATCTTTGTAGGCATGGAAGATCTGTACCTTGCCACAAGCAGATTCTCCTCCAAACTGCGTCGGTGGTCAATGGACACGTAAGGATAGATCACCGAGCTTCGCGCATAGGAAGGGAATTCTAAAGGGTCAGTAAACTCAACAAAGTGATGGTTGATTCGCTCCCTTAAATCACATTCCTCAGGTTTTGACCAGTTAGTCCAATTAGAAGCCCTAGAAAAGGAAGAAGTTGCAGCCTTATCCCATGCAGAGGGTTGTGAAGAAGAGTTTCCCAAGTCCATATTTGTAACTTTCCGAATCAAAGATTTGGGAGCAGTTTGTTCGAAGCACAAGGGTGAGTCAGAGGAAGAACTTCTTGTATCTATATTCGCAAGTTTCTGAATCGAAAGATTAAAGGCAATGTGTTCGTAATCCAAAGGTCGATAATTTGCAAAGGCATCCATGACTTGAATATGGAAAGGTGGATAAATGTGGCTAATTAATGCATGAAAATTCTTTCGAGGAGGAACATCATCATCATATGACTCTTCGTGTGCTCGATCAGTGGAGGAGAAAATTGATTCGGCCATAGAAGAAGTATCAGTCTGTACGAGTGCTAAGGTATTGGGGTATTCAAAAGATTGAAAGAGAATTAATGCAAATGATCATCAATAAATGACGGTTGTATTTCCAAAATATAGACCCCAGGCACGTTCTAAAAAACGCGGGGAAAAGGGTTTTGATCCACTAATATCACCAAGTATTGGGTATATTAGTGCGGGGGGTAATGTTGGCTTCATATTTTGTACAAGCCAGTTACAATTCAACACGTGGCAGAATAAGGGTAATATAGGAAGACTATTCAAGTCTTCGATCTTGATCGTACACGTGGCAGTTAGTATTGGTTCTCTCGTGATCTGAGTAGCATTGGATCAATAAAGAGGTGCAAGGTGACATGACTTCAACGGTTACTTAGATTCAAATTCAAATATAGGAGGGAAGTCTAACTGCAAGTGATGGCGTAGTGGAACTATTTATAAGGCAGCATGATTAGCGATCATGGAGGAGCAGTTCGACGGTTTGAAATGCAGTTCGATGGTCATCCTTGAGAAGTATAAATAGCGAGAAAGACCCCAGAAAAAACCCCCAGACTCAGATCATACAAACCAGTCTTACTTTACATATTTTCTTTTCTAGTTTTACATTTCCAGTCTTTACATTTCATGTTCTTTAAATTCCTGCTCTTTACATTCTTGTACTTTAAATTCCTGCACTGCACTTCATTCATAGGAGTAGTTTCAAGTAGATCGTTGCCGTAAACCTCTACGAGGCTGAGTTTGGATCATTGTAAGTTTTCATTCTAATGAAATACTTCAATTGCTCTTCATTTAACTGTTATTTTGCTTAATTTCTCCTAAGTCAAGCCACTAGTAAAAGTCCTCTTCATTGAGGCTGAAAGAACTAAAACACAATCGTCTGATAATTGGTTGGCAATTAACATTTCTGTAAGGACTGATTGATCGTTGCTGGCACGCTCGCATTTACAAAAATACCCTTTGAAAGCCAAAAAGCCAACAATTATGTATAAATTACAAATACATTATCTGAGATTTACTTAAAATATGAATTACTTCTGTAGTTAAAAATTACATCTTGTCATTCAAGTTTCTAATCGCATAACAAATAACTTCTTTTATTAACATAACAAATAACCCATTTTATTAATTAATGAGGGCTACTATTTGCCCCCACTTTTTTACTTTGGCCCCCGAACTTCTTTGAACCCCCACCTAGCAAAATGAAGCCCTTCTATTTTTTCTTTGAATCGCCTACCTTAGAACCAACTATACCTTTAACTCCAAACCCAAATCCAAACCCTAGCCCCTACTCCCAACCACCACCTTCGGCAGCTTACTTATTGAAGCCCTCATTGTCGGCAGTCCCACCATTGTTGCTGCCTTCCTCTTTCTTTTTCCCTTTTCCTTCTTCTTCACCTCACTGCCTCCTCTTCTTTTCTTCCCATCGCAGCCCAGATCATCGCTGTCATTTTAGAAAACCCTAGGGCTAGGGTTAAGGTTTTGAGAGAAGGTGAGGAAGAAGAAGAAGATGGTTAGGGACTGAGATCAAAGTCAAAGTCTATGGCCATGGCAGTGAGGAGTTTGCGACGATAAGACAACCACGAACCCAGAAGAAGAAAATGGTTGGACTCGACAGCTTGGCGGTGAGGAGTTCACGATGGCGGGATAACTACGAACCTAGAAGAAAAAGAAGAAGAAGAGAGAGAGAGAGAGAGAGAGAGAGAGATGGAAGGGGATCGCAGTTGTGGGAGGGTGATCAGATCTGCTGGAGAAGAAGAAGACGAAGAAAAAGAAGAGAGAGAGAGATAGAGAGAGATGGTGCCGGCTAGAGTGGGGATGGATATGGAGGTGGAGGTGGATGGTTAGGGTTAGGATTAGGGTTAGGGTTAGAAGGTTAGAGATGGGTAAAAATGAAAATTGGTGTTAGGACAAAATTGTTATAAAAATAAAATAAAGAAAATGTGGGGGTTCGAAGGAAAAAGGAAGAAGGAAAAAGAAAAAAGAAAAAAAGGTAGGTGCTAAATAAAGGATAAACTACTAATAATTCCTAATAGTTGGATTTAATTCCTATCAAATCCTATTGAAAATAAGTCTAAAATTGTTACTAAAAATAATTTTTTGCGACAATTTTTTGCATATATTGCTTAAAATTGACAATTAGTTACTTTTTTTGTCATGGTTTTTATAAATTATCGCTAAAACTTACAATTAGCGACTTTTTGTGACAATTTTCAAACTGTCGTTGAAAGTTAACAATTAGTGACTTTTTTTGTGACGATGTTGCTAAAATTTATAATTAGTGACTTTTTGTGACAATTTCAAATTCTCATTGAAAATTAACAATTAGTATCATTTTTTTAATAGTGTTTAATGAAAAATGCCATTAATTTTCACAGAACATATTGGACAATAAGTCCACTTATTAAGACCTATACGTAAGTCCCCCCTATTAATAAAGGAAGCTATTATTCCCACTCCACTTTAATTAACAAGTTAATTAATAATTTTTAATGTCAAAAATGCATTTCAATTAATGATTCAAATAATTTTATTATTGTATAGAAGCGTAATTAGAAATTTCATTTCTTTGTTAATTCTATTAAATAAAAATTCTGATAATGAGGTAGTTGTAATTTTAGAAATTACATGAAGCAATTTGTATTTTAAGTAAATTTCAAAAAATAGTAACTTGGTTTTGAACTATTATTTGTATCATAACTAAATCATTTTAAGTTATACCTAAAAAAATAATAGTATCATAAACAAACACTACATAAAGTATAACTAAAATAATAAGGCCAATAGGTCATAAATAACATTACAATGAGTTCTAAATAATATGGGTAAATTACATTGACACCCCTTGAGGTTTGGTCCAATTACTACATATCCCTTAACATTTTAGAAATTACATTCCCACCCCTATGGTTAATAGTCTCATTTCACAAACCCCTTACTTATATAAAAGGTAACAACTCTTAGTGGAAAAACAGAAGAAATTACATTTAAAAAAAAAAAAAAAAGTAAAGGAAAGAGGGAAAGAAAGAGAAAGTAAAGCAAAGGAAAAAAAGAAAAAAGTGCAAGAGTTCAATGTCTTCATTCCGTCTAAATAATTACAATGACAAGGGGGTTAGTATAATTTCCCAAACGTAGGGAGCGATATATATTAACCTAAATCTCAGGAGGTGTAAGTGTAATTTATCCAAATAATATTACAATGAATCAGAATCAAGTCATAGCTAACAATATGGCCCCGTTTGGTAGAGCTGTTATAGATTATAACTTAACAGATTATGACTTATAGTTGTGAACATAAGCTGTTAACTTCTTTGGTGCAGCTGTGGGATTATGAATTTAAGCAGCAGAGTAGTGTTTTGTTAATAAGCTGTAAAATAGCTTTTTACTGTATAATTGTCCTTTCTATCCTTATATGATATAAAAATAATTATTTTGTCAATTTTTTTCAGTTTTAATTTTCATTAATAAAAGTTAATATAATTAGTATTAATTAGTATCAATTAATATAAAAATTGATACATTTGCTAAAAATGAATGGAAGTATTATTGTCACAATTATTTTCTATTATAAATTAATTAGTATTAATTAATTGCTTAATTATTATCAATTAATACTAAAATTATTAATTAGTATAAATTAATATTAATATTTAATTTTTATTAGTATCAATTAATATTATCAACAATTGTTATTAATTAGTATCAATTAATAATTAATTCATTACAAAAGTATACAATATTAATTTATTAATAATTAATACCAATTAATATTGATTTTTTTAATTAATATTGATTTTTTTCTTTTTCTTCAGAAATATACAATTTTTTATTTTTTAATTAATATAAAAATATACAATATGAATTTATTAATAATTAATACCAATTAATTTTTCAATTAATATTGATTTTTTTCTTTTTCTTTAGAAATATACAATTTTTTATTTTTTAATTAATATTAATATTAATATTTGAGTATTGACGAGGGCATTTAAGTAATTTTAGCTCCCTACACCAGTTGCACGCTTAAGTCAAAAATTTAAGCACTCCCTGACCAACTTTTGAGATAAGCTGAGAAATAGCTTGATTTAAGCTACAAGTTGGTTAACTTAAGCTGCACAAAACACAATATTTTAGTTTAAATTAAGCTAAAAGTTGAAATAAGCAGCTTATAAGCTCTATCAAACAGGCCTTATAATAGGCCAAAACCAAGGACATAAATGTCATAACTTGGTGAAACTTTGTGATGCAATTTCAATTTCTTAAAAAGTTCGTCACAACAACATAATTCCTCAAATGTTTATCCTTCCCTAACAGTTACTCTCCCAAGTAAAATCAATAAAGCAAAAACAACTGCAAATTCAGTTATTAGGTAGTGGTTGGGCTTTCTCAGGCAAAGAACCACCCTGCAGTAGTTAAAAAGTTTGAGCTAGATAATTACACAATAAAACTCCTTGATTGATATCTGATTGATTCTCCATCCAAAGAGAAAATATTATTTATCATTGTCACTTTGTTTCATCTTTTAGGTGTATTAATACAGGATTTGTACGATGACAGTTATATGTATGTACAAGGCCCATCATACTTAATAATGTAACTTGTTATACTACATTAAAATTCACATAAAAGATAAAGAATAAATTACAAATATAACTCTTGAGATTTGCTTAAAATACAAATCGTTTCCCGTGGTTTGAAAATTTACAAATATCTCGATGTTAGTATTTTTTATTTAACAGAATTAACTAAGAAAATGAAATTCATAATTGCTCTTACACAATAATAAAATTACCTAAATTATTAATTGAGATATATTTCTAACATCATTAAAAACTATTAATTGACTTGATGATTTATTAATAAAATGGGCGATTTGTTATGAAAAAAAATCTCAGGGGGTGGAATATAATTTTCAAAATTACAAGAGCGATTCGTATTTTAATCAAATCTCAAAAAGTGTATTTGTAATTTATCCAAAGATAAAAGAGTTTTGGAGAACCATTCTCCAAATGTTTCCAAAAGCAAGCAGCTGCTCTCTCTCTCTCTCTCTCTCTCTCTCTTCTAAACATCCAGCCACTCCACTATCTGCCAAAGGACATTCACATGTCTTTGTTTGTTGTGAATATAAAAAATTCCTCCAACTCTTTGCTTACAGTTGGTTCACCATCTGTCACTCATTATTCACACCACACACACTCACACCCAATTCTCAACTGCAGAGAGAGAACTAGATTGCTTGCTAGTTATTGGTGCACAAGCCTGAAGGAAGAACTTTTATCTTCCAGAATTTTGGTTCTTATGGATTCTAAAATTCTTTTCCTACTTTCATCCTTGTTAACTCTATCACTAGCTCTAGAAATTGAACCAGCAACAACAGCCAACCCCCAAATCACTGTTATGGGTATTGTTTACTGTGATATCTGCTCCAACAACACCTTCTCCAGGCACAGCTACTTCTTACCAGGTTCTCAAATTCAAATACCCACTACTACTTTTGTCATTTGTTTTTATTTTTATATTCATATCTAGGTAGATTGGGTAACATTTGGGATAATTTGCACAAAGTGGCTGCTCTCATGTTCAAATTCACAACCTCAAGGTTTGTAGGCTGAGTTTTAATCACTGAACCGATGAGCCCCTTGTTGGGTACAAACCCCATCAAACGGGGAGGTGCTTAGCACAAGGGTAACTGGGCTTTACTGTAATATGGGCATCATGGGTTCATAACACACTCCACATACGGAATACGGGATGACGGAAACTTTGTGCATTGGTCTACCCTTTTACTTATCTAGGTAGAGAATATAATAGAACCTCGTGCTTCTTCACATATTTAATTGTATAAGCAGGTGTGGATGTTAAAATAGACTGCACATTCAAAGCAACTTCTCCAAAAACAATTGAACAGATAGCATTCTCGGTCAATAGAACTACAAACCAGTATGGAGTCTATAAGTTGGAAATACCTTCAGTTGATGGAATTGATTGTGCAAGGGATAAAGCAATGGTGTCATCCTGCAGGGCAAGCTTGATGTGGAGCTCATCTTCTTCATGCAACGTTCCAGGTCACATAACCACGTCAGATGGGATAGCAGTTAAATCAAGACGATCCAATCTCTGCATTTACAGCCTAAATGCATTGAATTACAGACCATCCAGGAGAGATATTACCTTGTGTAAAAATTAGGAACTGTACTAAAGTTCTTTCCATCTGCGTACTCTGCCTTTTCCAAGTCTCATGCTCTAAGAATAACTACCCACAAAAATTTTCACGTGTGTACAATTTGGTTGCATGAATATGTTGTATTCAAGTTTTTCATTTTACTACAATAAAAATGAAATTTGCAAGCATTATCCAGAAAGCATTGAGGAGAAAGAGAATTGATTGACATTTATGTTGGTTAACTTTTACATAATTCAAACATAGGGATTTGAAATCACTCTCCAATATTGGAACCGTCTAATACAAATTCACTTATTATACAGCTGATTGTACGGTTATAAGGCCTCAAAAGTGCGGAATTTTCAAACAAGTTCTTCTCTGATAGCACATCAGTTTCATCCTCTCTATTTCACAACACTCTCTTAATTACTTAAAATTATTAGCAGCGAAAAGTATCATGAAATCTCAGCAATGAGCTCAACCACACAACATAAACAGAAATGCCTAAATAATTTCCTACGATAGATGAGACACCATAAAGATTAAAATACTCAATAACCATGGTGAGCAAGAGAAGCAAAATACGTCATATTTCAAGAGTATTCAGAATGGTCACTGACATGGTTAGAAACTCCAAAACTACAAGTTCATTTATTTCCCTGTATTATATATGACCAAATAGGATAAAAGGGAAAATTCAAGCACAAAAATTGTTACAATGATATACATGATAGACATCTGCTCCACCAATATAAAGATATGCAGGAAGCATTAAAATACATAATTTTTTCCCTATACCTAGCAATAGGGGTATGGCATGGTGAGATTTTTTTTTTTGGGCGATACGTATGGCATAGCGAAACTTTCACTAGAATTATCACAAAAATAGATCACTGCATAGCCACCTAACTCTTGGAAGACTTAAATGCTAACACTCTCTCCTACCCAAAAATTCATGCTTGGCCACACTTGCTTAGACATGCAATTCCCTCTTCCAGGTAATCTTCTCTGCTAATCCAAAACTCCGGTGCATCCTGCACAAGTAATCAAATTTCTCAATGTCCAACTTCATATCAATTCATGTTTTTGTTCCCTGTATCTAAAAAATTGCTTTTTGTTAAGAAAATTATTTTTCCTTTATTTATTTTTTCTTTTCTTGCTTTCCTTTTTTGCTCTTCATTTCAGTTTGCTTTTCACAAATCTGAAAGCAACAAATGCACTATCCAAATATTGTGGTCTACTTTTAGAAGCATAAGACATAATTAACATGGGGGTGCAAAATGCAAGTTGACAGATCACATCACTGAAACCACTGTGTCCTGGTTTGTATGTGAGAGAGAGAGAGAGAGAGAGAGAGAGGCAATACTGTACCTTCATAATTCCTGCAAGGACTGCTCCTCCAAGGTACACCATATGCTTTCTTCGCGGTGGATCCTCTATCCGCAACCGTAGTTTCTGTTACAGTAGAAGTAGAAGAAGATCAGAAGAATTGTTCGCTAACATGAAGTGAGAGCCTCATTGTAAAATTGGATGAACAAAATTAAAAAAAAACATGATAATTTTTTCTTTTTTCTTCTCCTTCCATACCATAACACATGTAACTTGGGCCTTACCTTCAACCCATCCTTGTTTCCCTTCAGAACAGCTTCAAGATAACGGTCTAAAATTTCTTTCTCCAGGCTGTAGGAAAATAAAAATGAAAAACTTCAAAAACTAAATTTAAAGCTATATCGAGGTATCAGAACTAAAGAGGGCATCTCCTTGGGTTCTTACAAAACTAGATTAGCGATTCATTATTAAAATCACAAAGGCAGATGACTACTTTAGTTGCAAGACTGTAACACATGTGAACAGATGTTTTCCAAGAGAAGAACATAGAGCAATTAAGACCAAGTTTTCAAAAAGTCCAATAAGTTGAAGAATCACTGCAAATATAACTTGTGAGAGATAAATTAATCACCAAGAAGAAAGTAGTGCAATGATTTTATATAATGCAAAAGGGGATTTAAATTTCTTACCGACTAGGCAATCCAGGATACATAGTACTCCCCCCACTTAAAACTATGTGTTGGTAGAGCTGTGAAAAATAAAACAAATTAAAAGTTAAATAAAACAAAATAAATGAAATAAACCCAAATGCATTACAAAGTGTATATTGCACGAGGTAAGGAGTGGCCCTTGGCAAAAGGACCTGCCTCTATAGCTGTAGTGCATATTCCCATCAATTTGGATTCTTCAATTGATCATATATACCCATCAATTTACAAAGTGTCTTAGAAAGTTGTACAAACCAACAATTTTAACCTATTCACAATCATCTTGTTAAAGCACATGTGCAGAGGAAGTGTGCCCATATTTTAATTAAGGCACAAAGATCCATCAACCAGCCCTCATAGCTGTGTATATGCACCAAATAGTAGAAACCCTATCCATGATATGACAATCTGCCACTAGATTTCATCTTTAAATTTTTTTCAGGGAACAAAGAAGTATAGAAAGAATATCTTCATCAAACTAGTTAACATATATGTGCCAAGCTATTAAGAATATGTCAAATAAAAGTTAAGAACTACAGGGATTATTTCTTATGAAATGATCTACATACCATCATCCGATTATCAATATCCATTTCTTGAATACAACGAAATACCATGTCAGCCATTCCATCACCTTCGACATCTATGAGTTCCTGCAATAAGAAAGCACTCTTAAACTTTTATTTATTTCGATTTATCAAAACGATATTAGAACTGTGCGACATACTAGCTTGTGAATACAAGTACACTAAAAGGCCTGAAAATCAGCATTCTAGGTGTTGAGAATGCTCCAACAATATCATAGTTTATACTGAATTCCACCAATGAAACTGTCTGATTTAGGTCAAGGTCTATCGTCAATTGAAAATGATTGTTTTATCAGCATACCAAACTGATTATGAACATCTGATGGTCTTTATTATGAAAACTTTATAAGTTGACAAAGATTTTGTTAATACTTAGTAGAAAGCCTGCAAATATACCATCACGTTTCCAAATTCTGAGCTTCAATAGTTCACATTATTAGAACAACATAAATTAATATGGTCAAATATATAAATAGAGACTAAACTCGTGAAAGTCAGCATACCATGTTCAGATGAACAAGAGACATATAAAGAAGAGATAAACTTAAAATTCCCATTTTCTTGAAGATAAGTAACTAATAAGAAAAACAGACTTACAGGAGTAAAAAGAGCCTCTGGAGCTTGGAATCTTTCTGTGCCAACTTTGATGACCCTTCCATCTGGCAGCTGATTAAAGTAATTTTCTTGATAAATTAACAAAACGCACAAACAATTTTAACAAGAAAAAGAATCACCTATGTCAAACATATGGTTTTAATGTCTTAGAAACTAGAAAATGAAGATACCAATGAGAAAAGGTCAAATGATATATATACACGTACAACTGCTAAAGAATTCAGCAGGAAAAGCGCATGAAACTGTTATAATACAAATTGTTATTTTTTTATTTTTTATATAAGTTACTAATAATGCTTGGAACCTCTCTACTTGGGTCTTCTGTGTCACAATCACAGTCACACATAAAAGAATTGAAAATTGAATATTAGGTACAAGATATTAAACAACTACACATACTAACAGAATTAACTTACAGTATAATTCTTAACAAGGATGGTAGTCTCAAGTCCCAATTGATATTCCCTCTTGTAATCATAACTGCAAGGAAACAGATCCAATAAATTGCAAAATTGCAATGAAAAAAATTCCATAAAAGCATACCAAACAATGATGTTATTTGGTCACCTTATGTAGCAAAGCTTCTCTTTGATATCTCTAACAGTCTCAAAGTCAGCAGTCCTATTCATCGCATACCTTCAGGAAAGAAGTTTGTATTCCAATCAAAACAAAAGTAATTACTGTGAAGAACAGGTATGGCAAAAATGATACTAATCTTACTGACTATTTAGAAAGATGTGGGCCCATACCCTCTACGCAGAAGCAAATCAACAAGATAAGATGTTATGTGCCGTCCAGCTACATTCATTCGTTTTGTAAGATGTGGGAATGAGTAGCCATCAACAACTGGAACCTGGAGAGAAGATTTAGCCATCAGCCAGTGAGACCCAAATAGAAGATTCAAGTAATTATACTCCCCAAGTAGTGATTCCCTATCTAGGGTCACAGCAATAATAGCTCCTCTCACTTACTAATAATTCTATACCAGATTGGTCAACAATATGGCACTAAGAGTCCAATTCTAAATTTATCAAATGGTGAAATGCATTACCAACCAAGTTGATACAGCCAACAAATCTGAGGATGCAAGCACACAACTTCTTGAATTGCTTTGTGCTTACCAACTTCATGGATCACACAAAATGAACATCTTTACATAAAGATTATATGTAGACACTCAATTAAAATATATATAGATACCCATTAAGACTAAGAAGATCATGCAATTAGTCTTACTAAAAGATGAGTAAACTTCAGAGTTGTCAAGAAGCATCCAAGTTAGATGCCACACAATACAAATCATAGGAAAACACTTTAGTCACATTTGAACATCCCATGGAGTGGAATCATTTCATTTTTGTTTTCTATAAATTGGAAGCAACAAATTGACTTTTAGAAAGAAGTCATTGCACAAATCAAAAAGCAAAACCTTAAAAACACAACGACTTAGGAAAGTCCACAAGGACCTATATCATAGAATACCGTACCAAAATTAAATTTCAAATTATATTAGACAATAAACAATTACTGAGGATTTCATTTGCAGGAATGCAGGCAGTCAAAGGTTTAATTGAATAAAGACGGGGAAATACAAATAAAAAAGCAAGAAAGACCTCTTGACACTTCAAAATCATTTTACACAAATGGTTCGAATGATTTACCACATGAGTGACACCATCACCAGAGTCAATGACTAGTCCAGTCAGTAAGCCTGCACGAGTTCAAAAATAAATTTTTAGATGAAATCACTCACATGCTGGATATTGCGTATTTGCAGAGGATGTTGATTAACAGCAATAACAATAGTAGAAAGAAATATCTTCAAAAGAGAATTTGAACAGGTTAATAAGTAGATTTGTGTCCGTCATTTCCTTGGACTTTAGACGGTAGCAAAAAATTTGATATAACATCTAAGAGAGGGTTAAAAGGAAAAAAAAAAAAAAAAAAACGGAAAAAAGAATATGATTTGTGAGGTTTGATCTTTTAAACATTTCTATAAGCACCTTGAGCATACAATGTCAAAACAGCTTGGATTTGAATGAAGACACCAGCGAAGTTGTACTTCTCAAACATGGTCTCAACCTGTAATATGAAGTTTTTTCAGATCAAAGGCTGCATATTTTTGTGCATAATTGGATAAATTATTTAAAGAAACTAAATGGAATAAAATTTAAGAAAGGATGATCTCAGACCATTTTTTCACGGTTTTTGGACGGATTAAGAGGTGGGTCTGTAAGTAAAATTTTACATTCTGTTGGATCTATCTGTTAAATGAGAATGTGTAACAACATTAGTTCTGTCATCATGAAACTATTGAAATGTCAAAAAACAAACATAAAAACCATGAAACATTAAGGTAGGTTGTTAGGAGGCAAAAGGGTTCACCTTCAACTCATTGAAAAATGCATGGTCCCATACATTACCCATATCATCCCAGTTTTGCACAATACCATTGTTGACTGGATAAGAAACGTCTAACTGATGCCGCAAGTCTAGGCAAGCTTCTCCAACAACAATATCCTACACAAACAAGAGGTATACTTTAAAACTAACAAGCTGAAGTGTAAAGCTATGCAGCCAAGACTAATAATGCAAAAAAGTATTCACTCTGTATACAAATTATAGCATATATAAACCCCCAAGAAACCTAAGATGGTCTCCTTGATAGCAAAAACATGATAATAGTGTCAAATGTGTATTCACCTGATGTCCATAAGATGAAACCAAAAAAAAAAAAAAAAAAAAAAAAAAAAATTCTAAGGAGTAGCAAAAATTGGAAAAATAAAAAAGATTACACCCAATTTAGTCTCCACTAGATGAGGGCTGAGAGGGGTAGATTGGGTACAAAGCCAATCTTTAGTATAATTTACACAAAGTGGTTGCCTCAAGTTCAAACCCACTACCTCAAGGTTGATTGGTCAATTTCAAGGATCAAGTTAGCTTTTTTTATTTTTTTTTTATAAGTAATATATTTATGTTATGGTTAGGGTAGTGTTGGTGAGTTTACTCAATGTTTTATAATGTCTTATCGATAAGGGGTATATGCATAACTTAAATTTTTTCTATACATGAGTTGTAGCATGTATGGCTGCCTTTGCAATCTAGGTAAAGTAATGTTGTAATTGTTTGCATATATGTTTTAGTTCAATTTAAATGGGTTGTAGAAGTCAAACTGATGCAGCATCTATTGCATGGTTAAACAAGTACGATAGGCTATGGAAGTCCAACACAAAGTCTGAGGGTCCTATGTTCATCAAGAAGCCTTTTTGATCCAAAGAGAAGTGTCAATGGTAGTGTTTAGTAGTTAAGGGTATTATGGTAACTTTAGTTTTGCTGGACATGGGTTGTAGGGTTGTCCATGGGTTTTATTTTGGGTCAAGTTATTAAATGGGTACTGAAATAAAATTAGAAGTCATTAAATTTCCTATTATAATTGAAGTAGAATTGGAAGTCATAGTTGGTCTAGAATATTAGTAGTTGCTTAATATTTTTAGTTGAGTAATAGTCCTTATAGAATTAGGAGAGTCTTTAGCTTATAAATATATGTGTGATCTCAATGATTCAATAGCAGAGTTAATATTATAAAATTGTGATATTGTGTTTGTGTGATTGGCCTATCCCTTGTGAGGGTGAAGCACCTCTCTCTCTCTCTCTTCTTCTATCCAGCAAGATTACTGTTTACGTCACTATTCACAGTGCTCAGAACAGCCACCCGACAGCCCCTAAACACTCGTGTTTTCATTCCCAAAACCTTATCATTTTACAAACCCTTAAAGTCCTATTTTTTAAATACTTTTGCAGCCCCAAATCCCACCAAATCCAGCCTTATAAATCTATTGTTACTGCTGCCAGTATACTTAAACTGGGCTCACTACTTGTAGGAAAGTAATTCCCACTCGTCCTACATCACAAACTCTTAGTTTTGAAATTTGGGAACCACAATCTAAGGTTTGAAATTTCTAGAAATTTGTACCAAGTTATGAAATGCTTCTAGTTCAATGGAGAACATACTTTGTAGAATTTTATAAAGCTCTAATGAGATTGTTTACTGCAACTTTGATCCTAAGAGTGATTCATTAACCAAAAAAAAAAAAAATGATCCTAAGATTGATGCCTATGGCTCGCTTCCAGGTGTAATGCCTTCTTTCTTCTCTTAATTTTTTACAATTTAAAACCTTTTGAATCCCAAAACCAGATCCGAAAGCTCCTTTGTTTGTACTACCAATCACTCCATCAAACAAGCCTATTTGTTTCATCATTTATCCAACTACTTCAGCATCTAGCCAAACCAAAAATGAGCAAATTTACTTTTCTTGTATACAGATCACAGCACCCAAAACAGCCCTGAACTTTCAGTTCCAAATCTCTACCACTTACTTACCCCATACACCATTATAACCCTCAGAATTTTAGCAACCTTTGGCCACTAAAACTAAATATAATTCAGTCCTAAATAAACTCATTTCCATTGCTCTACATCAATCTTGGTCTCAGTGCTTGTAGGAGAGTGTGTATCTGCCACACCCATCCTAAATCATCACTTGACAATTTAAATTGTTTGGTGGCATTAGTACGTATATAAGTATTGCACCCATAGTAAAATAGGAAATGATTGGTTCCTGAGATTTTTAAGAAATCATAACCGCTTGGGAAAAAAGTTTTCAAGTCTTCTTGATGAGGACATAAAATGAGATTTATTTTGCATTGCCAACACAAATAAGTAGAACTAGTAACTGTAAAAAAAAATGTTGTGTTCGTTAATTTTGTCATGTAAGTTACTATATAGGCATATTGTTATCCATAAACAAAAATGTAAAAAATACATATATGCACCTTCAGTTCTTGTTCCATGAGGGATTCTTCATATCGTAGCATCGGCCTTCCTACCACGCAAGGGAACACAGAGGTGGGAAAGTTTTCCCCAGCGAAACCGCACTTGACATACTGCAAATGCAATGAATAAGTCCATTCTCAACAAGTGAAAAATACTGGTATTCTACATATTGGTGAATTTCCTATATCTCTGTGGTATGTTTGTATGTTTTCATGAAAGTCAAATTGCTAATTCTGTTTAAGAGACATATAATACAAATCTATCATCCAAAGGGGCACTACATTTGAGTCTAGATTTATAATTGACTCTAGATCTATATTTGAGTCTATACTTAAAATCTTAAAAAAAGAAAGAAAAGAAAGAAAAAAAAATTAAGGATGGGTGGAGGCTGATGATCAAGCGAATAGAAAAAGGCTCCCAAAAATAAAGTTTTATGAAGTCTTGAATTTGATCGAACTAAATAATCGAAAGATTGCAATTAGCTGAACATTTGCCGAATAAAGAGAAAAACTCATTCACATAGAGAAATGCAAATAACAAACCCAGAAAGAAAGAAACAAAAAAAAAAAAAAAAGGGAATTGCAAAAATTCGATCAACACAACAGGTTCAGATAAATTAACGGATCGGAGAAAAGAAAGAAAGATTGGAGGAAAGTGAAGAAGATGAGAGAGGAGTGTTGTTACCCCAGTGCCATTGTCGCAGACGACGACATTTCTGTTGTCCATCATCGTCCTAGTCTTTACTCTCTACTCTTGTTGTTGGTTGGAGTTTAAAGTCTCTCACCAAATCGCCATTGCTACTTTCTCTCTTGGACTCTGAAGATGCGTGAAGGAACAGAAAGGAGGACTCTTTCTTCAGTTGTTAATATGTCCCGTCAATTGCTATTTTAGTTCCAGGTTTGCTTGGATCAGATGAATCAACACAATGGCCTCCTTCGGTAAGTTAGGTATTTTAATAACTTGTTTTAGTTTTCGGTTATTTTAATAATTAAAATTTTTGTGTTTTGAGAGATATTTGAATTTTTTTAATTAGATATAATATTTGTGAGATAAAAAATAAAATGAATGTAAATTTAATGTGACGTTTAACATTTTTTGTCTTATAATAAATTTTAGACTAAAAAAAAAACTATAAACCCATTTTCCAAACCGGGCCAATATGAAATCAATTTTTTTTGTATAGAATATGAAAGTATGATTCTAATTTTGTGAAGTGCACCTTTTTTTTTTTTTTTTACCCATACATTCTATCTGAGAGATTGTTAAGATCTGCCGCTGAAAGTTGGTCGTAAAAATCATCCCCCATAACTGGTTCATTCCCCTATTGGTTATCTTAGTCATTTTCTCCCATTAATGGTGACTCATGAAGATGCTGTGCTGATAGTTGGGATACTGACTTTCATCGACGAATGTTTCTTTGCTGAAAGGAGAACCTGGGATAGTCAGGTTACAGTATATCTTCTGATTTCTATCTTCGCAAACTAGATGTCCATAATTTCCATTATACGCTAATAGAGGATTATTAGCAAATTTCCCCCATTTATTGAGCTGATCTCTGAGTGAAAATTTTTTGCATGGCCAGGGTCTCCGATTAAGAAGTCCTAGGTATCCTAGAAATGTTGAAGTTCTTCTAAGGTACATTTTATGCTTGGTTGGGATGCACCTTATTCCTTTCCATTCTGGTAGCTTGCTATCAATTAACGCTTCTACATATGGATGATGCTCTTCCATTACACAAAGTACTGAATGAGTAAGTTTATTTCCAAAACTATCTGTCTGATCTAGATCTAAGAAAATTATTCTAGAGATAAAACCGCAATCTAACAATTGTGAGGCTGTTAGATAACGTGGTTTGTCCCTAATCTCTATCTCCAATGGCTCGAACGTTGCTAGATTTATCTGGCAAAGGCAGATGCTAAAATCTAGATTACACTAACATCTATCAAAATATTCTGGCCTGTCTGTACATCTTTCCTCTTGTAAGCAGGGTTGCTCTTCATCCTTGTAGAGATAAGTCTATTGATAGCTCTACCAGGGCATTGAACTCCTGCTATGGAGAGATCCTGAAGAAACTGCTGTATAGTGACTAACTCACTATTTCTGCTATCTTCGGCTAAGGCGTATATATAGGGTTTATGGTCCTCTATTTCTTGGCTTTTCTCACAAAAAGATCGAATGATAGAATGCCTAAAAAAATACATTCTAGCACTCAATTGTTCAAATTCCTCACTGGTGAGTTGTCTGGTTTCTCTAGGTCAAGAAATAGAGTGGGTGCTTTTTGTGGAGATAGTTTTTTAAGCTGGTTGGTTAAGATTCGAATGGTAGCTCTCAATTGTTTTTCTTCGTCTCGGAGCTGGTCTAGCTCTTCATTGACCTTTTTGCTTTTATCCATAATTTTCTTGAAATTTCTGGTAAGGCCTTCACAATGTCTGCACATTTGGAGAGGATTTTGAGAATCTGTCTGATGGTTAGTACTACTGCTTCCAATTATCTAGCTAACTGGAACTCCACTAATAGCAAGAATGGTTGATTGTATCTTGCCCAATGTGTCCAGATAATCTTTTGCTATTTGACTGATAAAGTAGCTGGTCCCTATTTGTCTACAGGCATGTGTACTAGCTGACTCGAAATCATAAAATCCTTTAAATTGAGGTACGGGAAAATTTTTAACTAAGGGTTCAACTTCTACCCAATCATGGTAAATACCAGGCTTGGTTCCTTTAGCTACTACATAAAAAGAAAAGCTTTTAGACAAAAGTTTATTCTGGATTTTTGAAAAATATATACTAAGAGAGTTTAAGGCTGACAGACATTTAGCTGGGTGGTTATGGTTGTTCCAAAGGTTATCTAAAAGACACTGTTGAACTGGGTCTAGCTCTATTCCCGTTAATGGTCTGAATTTGTTTCTGCCTTCATAAATGGGAAGGGCAAATCCCCCAAAGTTCATGGTTTTGCTGTTCTCCATTATCTACACAAAAATTAAACTGGTTATTTTCTTTTTCTAAATAAATCTTCATACTTAGCCAATCTGTTAATTTATTGTCACTCCCTTTGATATATTTAAATTCTACTTTATATTCTTGTTCTACTATACAATCTAAAATTTTTGTCCATCTTCTGATACTTAGTTTGCGCTCATTAAGTTTATTATGGAATCTAACTATAGCTTCACAGTCTGTTCTGATTGTAAAGGGCTTGTGTAAGAATAATCCAAATTTGTTTATTGCATCTACTATTTCTAATATCTCAAAATCTAGGCTGGTCATGGTTGTATCTTTTTCTTTAAATTTTCCAGAACTATATCTACAAATGCACTCTTTATTTTTACTATCATACTTGCTAGGTTTAGCTAATAATACTGTTCCCCATTCTAATTGACTTGCATCTGTTTCTACGACTATATATTCTGATTCTAAAAGAAGTTGTAGGTCGGGGTAAATTTCTACAAATATCTTTAATTTTTCTTACTAGAGTAATATCTTGTTGGTTAAAATATTTTTGTCCTGTGGGTGTGGTCTTACTATATAGAGGTTCTATTATTTTACTAAGGTTAGGAATGTACATTCGTGCATAATTTAAAATTCCTAAAAATGATTGAAATTGTTTTGTATCTTCTAATTTATCTGGATGATCTAAAATTTTCTTAATTATGTGAGATTATAAACTAATTTTTCCATATCCTAACTCCATTCCTAAAAATTCTATATGAGGTTTATTTAACACCATCTTTCTCTTACTAATTATTATTCCATTATTTATGAATTCTTCTAATACTATATATAAATGATCTATGTGACTATTTTTATCTAGGCTAAAAACTAATATGTCATCTATATATACCAGTATAAAACTATACTTATTAAATATACTATCCATCTTATGCTGAAATATGGAATGTGCATTTTTTAATCCAAAAGGCATGACTAGCCATTCATAATGTCCTTGTGGGCAATAGAAGGCTGTCCATGGTATACTTTCTTTCTCCATTTTTATCTGTCAAAATCCTGACTTGCAATCAAATTTGCTAAATATTTTTGCTATCTGTATTCTGTTTATAAGCTGGTATTTATCTGGTATATTATATTTATCATCTTCTGTATTGTCATTTAATCTTTTATAATTTATAAGCATTCTAGCTTTTCCTTTTTTTCTCTCTGCATGATTTCTAACCATAAATGCGGCGCTCCTATGTAGGCTATTACTCGGTCGAATTACTCCTAAATCTAATAATTCCTTAATCTGTGTCCTAAATTCTTCTATGTCTGCTGGCGTATGATCTATTTGTGTTAATGTAATCCTATAATCTTTATTTTTTATATCTAAACTGGCTAAAACTTTATTTCTTTTCCAGTATTTCATAGGCTGTTCTCCTAAAATTTCTGTTGTTTTAGCTAATCTTATTATTTCATCTAAATCATTTTCTGTTCTTTTGTATACTGGTTTTTTCTTTAATTTTCTTATTTTTGCAAAAATTAATTCGAGGTTAACAATTTGTTGAAAATCTTCTAGGTTCTAATAGTCTTCTTTTTCTTCAAAATCAAACACCTCTAAATCCTCTAATTCATATTTTTGTATGTCTAAATTTTCTAAAGAAGTATTTGCTATCTCATCAGGTATATACTTTTGGGCTAGCTCAGGAAAAATATTTATACTAGGAAATAAAAAACTAGCGGGAACAGAATCTACTCTTATGGTACCACCACGCTTCGCACGCAACTCTGATGAATGGGTAATGGTGCTAAGGGCATATGCTGTGGGTGTATGTATAGTTCGTTTGAAGAAACTAATGTTGCTTTGGCTGATGAACATGGCCCCTTGTAGACTAAGTATGAAATTAAGTCCTAAGATGAAATGATGATTTTGTCGAGTATTTTTAATCCAAACTTCAGGTAAAGGGAACCACTCTATATGTTGAGTGTGAGAACCTAGGTGATGAAAACTAATCTGGGCTCCATTGATGCAATGTGTATATGTCTGTTTAGTACCATTGGCTATACTGACTAAAGCTGGGGTTGTTAAAGCTGTGCTCCATCCTGGTGGAACTATGTGTTGTTCAATATATTATTTACTGACTCCTGTATCTATCATGGCATCTATATTAAGGGTTTTTTCTGCAAATTTAATTACATAAGAAATCTTAACAAAATTAGGCTTGGGTATGACAGGGTAATTGAATGGTAAATATGTATTATCTGACTATGCTTGGGAGTACTGACTAAAGGGTTGAGAATCAACTAGGTTGACTAATTCTAAAGAGTTCATATGTTTTTCGACCAATTTATCTTTTAAAGGTTATTTAGTATGAAACTGTTCTACCTATTGTTTAAGCTGTTTATTTTCTGTTTCTAAACATTCTATGTCAAAATTAGCCTTAGTTTCTACCTCTTGTATTTGTAACTTAAGTTTTCTTACCTGTATTTCTAATTCTCTAATTGTTAGATGTAATGCTTTGCTTTCTATACTACGATCTTCTAGCATATCGTTGTTATTTCCTAATGTCATATTGTGTGTCATGTTTAATTTTTCTAGACAGATTACATAATAGGTTATACTGCATAATAAATACTGAGCTCTCTTATCTTTAGATGGAAACCAATTACAATAACTGCATCTAGTGATATCAAATCCTAGTCCTCTTTGAAAATTATGTTGACATTCAGTATCTGCATTGCATTCCATCATAAAGAAAGTGTCATGAGAAGGAGTCATTCGTATTTATTGATTAAGTTGTCCTAAAAGATTATCTATATCTGTATCACTTTCTGAATCACTATCTGAACTTATGGCTTCTATTTGGTATTCATAATCACTGACTATGCTATAGACTTCTGAATCATCATTGTTTATGCTAACTATATCTTCTTCTAAGTCTTCTATAATATGTTGTCTTTCTATCTGTTTATTAGTATTAGACCTCTGTCTTTTTGGGCAGGTTTTTGCAAAATGATTGGGTTCTCTACGTATAAAACAATTGCATTTTTTACTATTAGGTTTTCTAACATATCTTTGTTTTCTTTTATCTATCTCTTATTTAGGTAGTCGCTTATAATTTATCCTATTAAAAGTTCTACTCTTTCTAATGAATTTTTGTTTTTTTCATGGTTTTCTATATTTTTTCTTCCAATATTTTTCTTTTCCATATTTTCCATATTTCTTATATTTTTTCCTATTATATTTATCTTCATATTGCTGAGGAGTATATATTACGTTGCTATAGAAACCATAATTTTGTTTTTTCAAATCTTTCTATATTTTAACTTCTATACATTTTTCTCTGAGCTTATGAAATGTAAAAACTATTCTAGGTCCTATTCCTAAAGTTCCTCTTATTTTTACTTCTCTTGAAGCTATTTTTGCTGGTAAATTTGCATAATAAATTGACCATTTATTTTCTATTTCTCTTCCTAGCTCTCTGAGTAATTTTCTAAAATATTTATTTCCTATTTCTTCATCAAAACTTTTTCCAGTTCTGGCTTCTATGGCTAAATATTCTTTGCTAAAGGGTACAACATATTTCCAACTTCCTAATGTTATCTGATCTAACTCAGTTAATACTATACTTTGAGTATAATCATTTCTTCTAGAAGGGTCATATCCTATAAGTATTTCTTTTATGAAGCTAGTAAAATTCTATGGGTTATCTCCTAGTCCTTTAAGTTGTCTAATTGTCTCCTTATATTTTCCTTTAAAGGTTAAATATATATTCAAAGCTAAATCTCCTAAAAGTGTTTCCATATATTCCCACATATCAGTTGATTCAAAGGGATTACTCATCCATGCTTTTACTGCATCTTTTTCCCATTTTTCTATCACTTCTTGCCATATCTGATGATCGAATCTAGCTAAATCTAAAAGGATTCCTTGATTATTAGCTGTCTGTAATTGTATACTCATATCAGGTTGTCTATGCTTTCCACGAAATCTATAACTTTTATTTGGGTCTGCCTTACTACGCCCTGTATTAGCTAATGGTCTTCTTCCTCCTACTGCATAATGTATTGGTTCTACTGGATCTTCTACAGTTTGTTGTGGGTTACTAGTTCCTGTGCTTTCTGTGTTCATATAAAAAGTATCTTCTAAATTAGATTGTTTTGGTATTCTAAATATTTTGATAGGTTGTATTTTATCTTCTATGATATCGTCTACATATTCTATATAAAATTCTTGATCTAAAAATGACACTGCTTTATCATGGGTATCTCCTCTGGCTATGTATTCGAAGTATCTGGTATCTAATATTTTATTTATATCGCTTAAGATGAAATTTTCCAAATCTATCTCATCAATATTATATCTCTTATTTTGTGATATTGTTTTTTCTTCTGTCATTACATAAAGCTGATTTATGTCACTATGATTATCTTGGTTTTCTTCCCTATCTATACTTCTAAATTCATCATCTTCAGATTTTTCTGGTGCTACATACGTATATTGAGTAAATCTTACTACATAACTTCCATCTGCTTTTTGATATAATAAGTTATCTTGAGGGGCTAATCTTTTTTATCCTAGAAAATCTCCTGAATTCCAATCTAATGCTGCATTATCTTCAGAATTATATTTTTTAGCTAGTAGTGCCTTTATTCCTTTTGCGCCTAATAACTTAACTATCTGATCATTTGTAAGTCTATAATGAGTATTGCTTTATGAGACTGCTAAGCCTAAAAATCATGTGCAAACTAATAAATTTTTGTCTTATTTTTTCATTTTGTATCCTCTACTTTTTATCCCTATTTTTATCTTTTTATGAAAGGTTGAGGTTGGTAGTAGGAAATCTGGTGTAAAATAAACTATTCCTCCTTTTGAGTTCATATCTAATTCATAGTTGCCTAAAATATTTTGTCCTATATCATTAAACCTATCATCATAAAGATAGACAAAAATTTTAGTTCCTAAACTTTCTCTGGTTAAAGCCTTAACTCCTACCACAATTAATCCTAAGTGAGTCATTTTGATATGTTCATTTACTGCATATTTATAGCTTTCTTTATTTATTAAATTTAGCTCTATTTTTTCATCTTCATGGGTTACACTAACCATTTGTTCACCATAGTGTTTAAATAGAGAATGTTTTTTATGAATCTTTCCTAACTTATATACATATTTAGTTGGGATTAACTCTAATTTTTCCTTCTTAAATTTTTCTATCTGTTGTTCTACATCTATAAATTCTTCCATTTTAATATCTTCATCGTCATTACGCTTTTTACTACTACTTCCTTTTACTAGTTGTTAAAACATTTTTATTTTCTGTAAGTTCTACAGGCAAGTTTCTTTGGTAATTTAAGCTTTTCGAAATATCTAGCTATATCTTCCTCGTTTATCTAAGATTGGGGTTTTTTTGTTTGTCCTTCTACTCCTTTTCCTTTTTGAAGTATTATTCTTTCTAAAGAAGCTAGACGTTTTTCTAAGCTGTGTAGTTGTTCTGATAGCTCTTCAAATTTTTCAAACAATCTAATTAGAATTAAAATTTCTATATTATTTTGTCTTACTGATATTTTATCTGACTAATTTATTCCTTGATAGCTACTGTTTCCTTCTGGGTTATTATGAAAGTCTTCTGCTTGTTTTAAAATAGTCTGGTAGTCCCTATTAGCTTTTTTATCACTACTCATAAACTAAGATCTTATTAGTTCTAAAATTTCTAATTTCTGTTTTAAATTATCTTGAATTTGGTTGATTTGTTCTATTTGTTTAGCTATTTGATTTATCTGACTATAAATTTTTTCAATTAGTTGCTTAAATTCTAACTCTATTTGGTTTGAGCTACTAGTATTTATGGCTGAAATTAGTGTTTCAATTTCTAGCTTGGTGGGAATTTTTTCTAAATTTAAATCTGTTCGTTTTTGTAAGATTGAACTACACTGGTCTTGGATATAATCTAATTTTTTATCTTGATCTTTAATTATACTGCGAGTATTACGAAGATGGTCTATAGATGAAGTAAAGAGATTACTAATTTTATCTACGTCCTTTTTAATATTTTCTGCAAAAGTAATCTGATGATCTATGATACTATTTAGCTGAGAATTATGTTCACTATGCAGCTGGTGTGTAAAAGTACCTTCAAAATTACAACGAAATTTATTTTTATCTATGTTAAAACGATGATTATGATTGTTGAGTTCTAAATCTAAGTATTCTACTCTTTTCATACACAAAATTAAATCCTACTTTAAAATTATTAAAAGCTACTATAATATGAAATTTATAACTAAATTGTCCAAAAATAAAAACTACTCTATTACCATAGGCAAAATGCATGAACTAACTTAAACTGTCCTAAAACCGAACACTGCTCTGATACCAATTTTGGGGTTAGGTTAAGTTAGTGGTCTGCCACTATTTTGAAATTGGGTTAAGAATTATCTAATTAATTCTACAGTTATGCTAATAAGTCTTCGAGCTGTTGTATAGCTAGCTGTAAGGCTTCTTCTTTCATAGTTATCTTTCTATTTATTTGAGAAATTTTCAAACTATAATTTTCTAGAGATCTGCCAGAAGCTAATGATTTTGATTTTCTAATTCTTGTATAAGCTCAGTACTGGTTTTGATTTTAATCCTAAATTCTTCTTCTAAAGGCATAAAATTTTGATTTTTAGAATTCTTTTATGGACAATATTTCCTTAATATTTCTACTCGGATTGCTCTCCTTGTATTCTAAAATTCTTTTTCTATGGCAAAACTATTTTTAGGCAATGTTTGTTTTTATTACATATACTCCCACCTTGAAGCTAAGTTTTGTTCAACATAGTATATTTTTATTTTCTATTTTGTACCTTTCCCTTTCTGCCTACAATTTGCCGTCAAACGCCTAACCATGGCTTGCGCGGGCTCTTCAGCTAAGGTCACTCAGTAATAAAATAGAAAACAACAGATACTACGAAGGTTCAAAGCATGTAATATTAATGAGCAAATAAGCATTCCATAAACTTAGTTTTTCCAAAAAGAAAATAAATTTTTAGAATAGAAGAGTTACCCGTTTAAAATATTTAGGGAAAAAGAAAGACTTCTCACACTTCATATTAATATGTAATATACTTGCAAAGATTATGTTACAGACTTTGAGTTTCCGAAAGACTTGGAACACTTAGAATTTTTGAGAAGTTAGAAATTTTTGCAAAGTAGAGTGAAGGGAAATTTTTCAGTGCTTCTTCCTTTGGCATGAATGCCAATTTATACAATACAAAAGGAAGATAAAAACAAAAACTCAAAACCTAGACTTAATGTCCTACGTCCCAACGTTTCCTAAAAGTTTAAGACTTATTCAAGCCTAGACATAGGCTTTTTCAAAATCTATCTTTAAGTAATAAAGACAAAGACTATGTATACAATTATATGCCTATTTTGACAAACTTTCTACACAGATAAAAACAAGTAGAGGGTTTGGATAATGATGCCGGGTACTGCTTTGGGCCTCATCGCACATCATTCAATCCTCCATTTTTGATAAAATTTTGACATTATAATTTATTGCAGACACACGTAAAGATTCTCACAGCTTTTTTTTAATGAAGCAGGGTAGGGGTCATTTGCTTTATTAAAGTAGTGAGTGAAGGAGAAGCCTTATCACTAATAGACACAAATAATTACAGACATAAATATTTACAATAGCTATTTGTCGTTTCTTGGAGTGCTTTTCTCTAATTGTTGAAGAGAGGTTTTATCTTCTAAATTTTTGTCTTTTTCTTCTGAGATGCCAATAATTGATGTAGACACTTGGATCATGAATTTTCAAGGTGGATCAAAATTTCAAAGAGTCAAAATAAAAAATCTACAAAAATCTACAAGGAATTGTAATACTTCCAAAATATTATATGAGTCTAATTATATGAAGTGCACCTTTTTTTTTTTTTTTACCCATACATTCTATCTAAGAGATCGTCAAGATCTACTGCTAAAAGTTGGTTGTAAAAATCATCCCACTTCAATTGATTTGAATAGAGTAGGGATTAATTTTTTGATAAAAAAAAAAAGAAAAAAAAAAAAGGTGCACTTCACATAATTAGACTCATATAATATTTTGGAACTATTACAATTCCTTGTAGATTTTTGATTTTGACTCTTTGAAATTTTGATCCATCTTGAAGATTCATCATCCAAGTGTCTACATCAATTACTGGCATCTCAGAAGAAAAGGACAAAAATTTAGAAGATAAAGCCTCTCTTCAACAATCAACGAAAAACACTCCAAGAAACGACAAATAGCTATCGTAAATATTTATGTTTGTCAGTGATAAGGCTTCTCCTTCACTCATTACTTTAATAAAGCAGATGACCCCTACCTTGCTTCATTAAAGAAAAGCTATGAGAATCCTTACGCGTGTCTTGTAATAAATTATAGTGTCAAAATTTTATCAAAAATGGAGGATAGAATAATGTGTGATGGGGCCCAAAGCAGTACCCGACATCATTATCCAAACCCTCTACTTGTTTTTATCTGTGTAGAAAGTTTGTCAAAATAGGCATATAATTGTATACATAGTCTTTGTCTTTATTACTTAAAGATAGATTTTGAAAAAGCCTATGTCTAGGCTTGAATAGGTCTTAGACTTTTAGGAAAAGTTAGGACGTAGGGCATTAAGTCTAGGTTTTGAGTTTTTGTTTTTATCTTCCTTTTGTATTGTATAAATTGGCATTCATGCCAACGGAAGAAGCAATGAAAAATTTCCCTTCACTCTACTTTGCAAAAAATTCCAAACCCTCTCAAAAATTCTAAGTGTTCCTAGTCTTTCGGAAACTCAAAGTCTATAACATAATCTTTATAAGTTTATTATATATTATTATGAAGTGTGACTAATCTCTCTTTTTCCTTAAATATTTCAAAAGGGTAACTCTTCTATTCTAAAAAAATTATTTTCTTTTTGGAAAAACTAAGTTTATGGAATGCTTGTTTGCTTGTTAATATTACATGCTTTGCACCTTCGTAGTATCTGTTATTTTCTATTTCATTACTAAGTGACCTTAGTTGAAGAGCCCGTGGGAGCCGTGGTTAGGCGTTTGAGGGCAAATTGTAGGCAAAAAGGGAAAGGTAAAGAATAGAAAATAAGAATATACTATGTTGACCGAGTCTTAGCTTCAAGGTGGGAGTACATGTAATGAAAAAAAAACATTGCCTAAAAATAGTTTTGCCAAAGAAAAAGAATTTTAGAATACAAGAGAGCAACCCGAGTAGAAATATTAAGGAAATATTGTCCATAAAAGAATTCTAAAAATCAAAATTTTATGCCTTTAGAAGAAGAATTTAGGATTAAAATCAGAACCAGTACTGAGCTTATACAAGAATTAGAAGATCAAAAATTAAGATATCAATTTCTATTATCATTAGCTTCTGGCAGATCTCTAGAAAATTATAGTTTGGAAATTTCTCAAATAAATAGACAGATAACTGTGAAACAAGAAGCCTTACCGCTAGCTATATAACAGCTCGAAGACTTATTAGCATAATTGTAGAATTAATTAGATAATTCTCAGTCTAATTTCAAAATAGTGGTAGACCACTAACTGAACCCAACCCCAAAATTGATATGAGAGCAGTGTTTGGTTTTAGGATAGTTTAAGTTAATTTATGCATTTTGCCTATGGTAATAGAGTAGTTTTTATTTTTGGACAATTTAGTTATAAATTTCATATTATAGTAGCTTTTAATAATTTTAAAGTAGGATTTAATTTTGTGTATGAAAAGAGTAGAATACTTAGATTTAGAACTCAACAATCATAATCATCGTCTTAACATAGATAAAAATAAATTTCATTGTAATTTTGAAGGTACTTTTACACACCAGCTCCATAGTGAACATAATTCTCAACTAAATAGTATCATAGATCATCAGATTAATTTTGCAAAAAATATTAAAAAGGACGTAGATAAAATTAGTAATCTCTTTACTTCATCTATAGACCATCTTCGTAATACTCGCAGTATAATTAAAGATCAAGATAAAAAATTATATTATATCCAAGACCAATGTAGTTCAATCTTACAAAAACGAACAGATTTAAATTTAGAAAAAATTCCCACCAAGCTAGAAATTGAAACACTAATTTCAGCCATAAATACTAGTAGCTCAAACCAAATAGAGTTAGAATTTAAGCAACTAATTGAAAAAATTCATAGTCAGATAAATCAAATAGCTAAACAAATAGAACAAATCAACCAAATTTAAGATAATTTAAAACAAAAATTAGAAATTTTAGAACTAATAAGATCTTAGTTTATGAGTAGTGATAAAAAAGCTAATAGGGACTACCAGACCATTTTAAAACAAGCAGAAAACTTTCATAATAACCCAGAAGGAAACAGTAGCTATCAAGTAATAAATCAGTCAGATAAAATATCAATAAGACAAAATAATATAGAAATTTTATTTCTAATTAGATTGTGTGAAAAATTTGAAGAACTATCAGAACAACTACACAGCTTAGAAAAACGTCTAGCTTCTTTAGAAAGAATAATACTTCAAAAAGGAAAAGGAGTAGAAGGACAAACAAACAAACCCCAATCTCAGATAAACGAAGAAGATATAGCTAGATATTTCGAAAGCTTAAATTATAAAAGAAACCCGCCTGTAGAACTTACAGAAAATAAAAATGTTTAAACAACTAGTAAAAGGAAGTAGCAGTAAAAAGCGTAATGACGATGAAGATGTTAAAATGGAAGAATTTATAGATGTAGAACAACAGATAGAAAAATTTAAGAAGGAAAAATTAGAGTTAATCCCAGCTAAATATGTATATAAGTTAGGAAAGATTCATAAAAAACATTCTCTATTTAAACACTATGGTGAACAAATGATTAGTGTAACCCATGAAGATGAAAAAATAGAGTTAAATTTAATAAATAGAGAAAGCTATAAATATGCAGTAAATGAACACCTCAAAATGACTCACTTAGGAATAATTGTGGTAGGAGTTAAGGCTCTAACCAGAGAAAATTTAGGAACTAAAGTTTTTGTATGTCTTTATGATGATAGGTTTAATGATGTAGGACAAAGTATTTTAGGCAGCTATGAATTAGATATGAACTCAAAAGGAGGAATAGTTTATTTTACACCAGATTTCCTACTACCAACCTCTTCCTTTTGTAAAAAGATAAAAATATGGATAAAAAGTAGAGGATACAAAATGAAAAAATGAGAAAAGAATTTATTAGTTTGCACAGAATTTTTAGGCTTAGCAGTCTTAGAAAGCAATACTCATTATAGACTTATAAATGATCAGATAGTTAAGTTATTAGGCGCAAAAGGAATAAAGGCACTACCAGCTAAAAAATATAATTATGAAGATAATGCAGCATTAGATTGGAATTTAGGAGATTTTCTAGGACAAAAAAGGTTAGCCCCTCAAGATAACTTATTATATCAAAAAGCAGATGGAAGTTATGCAGTAAGATTTACTCAATATACGTCTATAGCACTAGAAAAATCTGAAGATGATGAATTTAGTAGTATAGATAGGGAAGAAAATCAAGATAATCATAGTGACATAAATCAGCTTTATGTAACGACAGAAGAAAAAACAATATCACAAAATAAGATATATAATATTGATGAGATAGATTTGAAAAATTTCACCCTAAGCGATATAAATAAAATATTAGATACCAGATACTTTGAATACATAGCCAGAGGAGATACCCATGATGAAGCGTGTCATTTTTTGATCAAGAATTTCATACAGAATATGTAGACGATATCATAGAAGATAAAATACATCATAGCAAAATATTTAGAATATCAAAACAATCTAATTTAGAAAATACTTTTTATATGAACACAGAAAGCACAGGAACTAGTAACCCACAACAAACTGTAGAAGATCCAGTAGAACCAATGCATTATGCAGTAGGAAGAAGAAGACCATTAGCTAATACAGGGCGTAGTAAGGCAGACCCAAATAAAAGTTATAAATTTCATGGAAAGCGTAGGCAACTAGATATGAGTATACAATTACAGCTAGCTAATAACCAAGGAACCCTTTTAGATTTAGCTAGATTCGATCCTCAGTTATGGTAAGAAGTGATAGAAAAATGGGAAAAAAATGCGATAAAAGCATGGATGAGTAATTCCTTTGAATCAACTGATATGTGGGAATATATGGAAACACTTTTAGGAGATTTAGCTTTTAATATATATTTAACCTTTAAAGGAAATATGAGGAGACAATTAGACAGCTTGAAAGACTAGGAGATAACCCATGGAATTTTACTAGCTTTATAAAAGAAATACTTATAGGATATGACCCTTCTAGAAGAAATGATTATACTCAAAGCATAGCATTAAGTGAGTTATATCAGATAACATTAGGAAGTTGGAAATATGTTATACCCTTTAGCAAAGAATATTTAGCCATAGCAGCCAGAACTAGAAAAAGTTTTGATGAAGAAATAAGAAATAAATATTTTAGAAAATTACCCGGAGAGCTAGGAAGAGAAATATAAAATAAATGGTCAATTTATTATGCAAATTTACCAGCAAAAATAGCTTCAGGAAAAGTAAAAATAAGAGGAACTTTAGGAATAGGACCTAGAATAGTTTTTACATTTTATAAGCTCAGAGAAAAATGTATAGAAGTTAAAATACAGAAAGATTTGAAAAAACAAAATTATGATTTCTGTAGCTGCCTAATATATACTCCTTAGCAATATGAAGATAAATATAATAGGAAAAATATAAGAAATATGGAAAATATGGAAAAGAAAAATATTGGAAGAAAAAATATAAAAAAGCATGGAAAAAACAAAAATTCATTAGAAAGAGTAGAACTTTTAATAGGATAAATTATAAGCGACTACCTAAATAAGAGATAGATAAAAGAAAACAAAGATATGTTAGAAAACCTAATAGTAAAAAATGCAATTGTTTTATATGTGGAGAACCCAATCATTTTGCAAAAACCTGCCCAAAAAGACAGAGGCCTAATACTAATAAACAGACAGAAAGACTACATATTATAGAAGACTTAAAAGAAGATATAGTTAGCATAAACATTGATGATTAAGAAGTCTATAGCATAGTCAGTGATTATGAATACCAAATAGAAGCTATAAGTTCAGATAGTGATCTAGAAAGTGATACAGATTAGATAATCTTTTAGGACAACTTAATCAAGAAATAGGAATGACTTCTTCTCATGACACTTTCTTTATGATGGAATGCAATGCAGATACTGAATGTCAGCATAATTTTCAAAGAGGACTAGGATTTGATACCACTAGATGCAGTTATTGTAATTGGTTTCCAGCTAAAGATAAGAGAGCTCAGTGTTTATTACGCAGTATAACCTATTATGTAATCTGTCTAGAAAAATTAAACATGACACACAAGATAACATTAGGAAATAACAACGAGATGCTAGAAGATCATAGTATAAAAAGCAGAGAATTATATCTAACAATTAGAGAATTAGAAATACAGGTCAGAGAACTTAAGTTACAAATACGAGAGGTAGAAACTAAGGCTAATTTTGATATAGAATGTTTAGAAACAAAAAATAGACAGCTTAAACAACAGGTAGAACAGTTTCATATTAAATACCCTTTAAAAGATAAATTGGTCGAAGAACATATGAACTCTTTAGAATTAGTCAACCTAGTTGATTCTCAACCCTTTAGTCAGTACTCCCAAGCACAGTCAGATAATACATATTTACCATTCAATTACCTTGTCATACCCAAGCCAAATTTAGTTGAGGTCTCTTGTGTAATTAAATTTGCAGAAAAAACCCTTAATATAGATGCCATGATAGATACAGGAGCCAGTAAATCATATATTGAACAACACATAGTTCCACCTGGATGGAGCACAGCTTTAACAACCCCAGCTTTAGTCAGTATAGCCGATGGTAATAAACAAACATATACACATTGCATCAATGGAGGCCAGATTAGTTTTCATCACCTAGGTTCTTAGACTCAACATATAGAGTGGTTCCCTTTACCTCAAGTTTGGATTGGAAATACTCGACAAAACCATCATTTCATCTTAGGACTTAATTTCATACTTAGTCTACAAGGGGGCATGTTCATCAGCCAAAACAACATCAGTTTCTTCAAACGAACTATACATACACCTACAACATATGCCGTTAGCACCATTGCCCATTCATCAGAGTTGCGTGCGAAGCGTGGTGGTACCATATGAGTAAATTCTGTTTCTGCTAGTTTTTTATTTCCTAGTAGAAATATTTTTCCTGAGCTAGCCCAAAAGTATATACCTGATGAGATAACAAATACTTCTTGGAAAATTTAGACATAGAAAAATATGAATTAGAGGATTTAGAGGAGTTTGATTTTGAAGAAAAAGAAGACTATTGGAACCTAGAAGATTCTCATCAAATTGTTAACCTAGAATTAATTTTTGCAAAAATAGAAAAATTAAAGAAAAAACCAGTATACAGAAGAACAGAAAATGATTTAGATGAAATAATAAGATTAGCTGAAACAACAGAAATTTTAGGAGGACAACCCAAGAAATACTGGGAAAGAAATAAAGTTTTAGCGAGTTTAGATATAAAAAATAAAGATTATTGGATTACATCAGCACAAATAGATCATACGCCAACAGACATAGAAGCATTTAGGACACAGATTAAGGAGTTATTAGATTTAGGAGTAATTCGACCTAGTAATAGCCCACATAGGAGCGCCGCATTTATGGTAAGAAATCATGCAGAGAGAAAAATAGGAAAAGCTAGAATGGTTATAAATTATAAAAGATTAAATGACAATACAGAAGATGATAAATATAATATACCAGATAAAGACCAGCTTATAAACAGAATACAGACAGCAAAAATATTTAGCAAATTTGATTGCAACTCAGGATTTTGGCAGATAAAAATAGAGAAAGAAAGTATACCATGGACAGCCTTCTGTTGCGCACAAGGACATTATGAATGGCTAGTCATACCTTTTGGACTAAAAAATGCACCTTCCATATTTCAGCGTAAGATGGATAGTATATTTAATATGTATAGTTTTATACTGGTATATATAGATGACATATTAGTTTTTAGCCCAGATAAAAATAGTCACATAGATCATTTATATATAGTATTAGAAGAATTCATAAATAATGGAATAATAATTAGTAAGAGAAAGATGGTGTTAAATAAACCTCATATAGAATTTTTAGGAATGGAGTTAGGGGATAGAAAAATTAGGTTACAACCTCATATAGTTAAGAAAATTTTAGATTATCCAGATAAATTAGAAGATACAAAACAACTTCAATCATTTTTAAGAATTTTAAATTGTGTACGAATGTATATTCCTAACCTTAGTAAAATAATAGGACCTCTATATAGTAAGACCACACCCACAGGACAAAAATATTTTAACCAACAAGATATTGCTTTAGTAAGAAAAATTAAAGATATTTGTAGAAATTTACGCGACCTACAACTTCCTTTAGAATCAGAATATATAGTCGTAGAAACAGATGCAAGTCAATTAGGATGGGGAACAATATTATTAGCTAAACTTAGTAAGTATGATAGTAAAAATAAAGAGCGCATTTGTAGATATAGTTCTGGAAAATTTATAGAAAAAGATACAACCATGACCATCCTAGATTTTGAGATATTAGGAATAGTATATGCAATAAACAAATTTAGATTATTCTTACACAAGCCCTTTACAATCAGAACAGACTGTGAAGCTATAGTTAGATTCCATAATAAACTTAATGAGGGCAAACTAAGTACCAGAAGATGGGCAAAATTTTTAGATTGTATAGTAGGACAAGGATATAAAGTAGAATTTGAACATATGAAAGGGAGTGACAATAAATTAACAGATTGGCTAACTAGGAAGATTTATTTAGAAAAAGAAAATAACCAATTTAATTTTTGTGCAGATAATGGAGAACAACAAAACTATGAACTTTAGGGGATTTGTCCTTCCCATTTATGAAGGCAGAAACAAATTCAGACCATTAACGGGAATCGAGCTAGACCCAGTTCAACAGTGTCTTCTAGATAACCTTTGGAACAACCATAACCACCCAACTAAACGTCTGTCAGCCTTAAACTCTCTTAGTATATATTTTTCAAAAATCCAGAATAAACCTTTGTCTAAAAGCTTTTCTTTTTATGTAGTAGCTAAAGGAACCAAGCTTGGTATTTACCATGATTGGGTAGAAGTTGAACCCTTAGTTAAAAATTTTCTTGTACCTCAGTTTAAAGGATTTTATGATTTCAAGTCAGCTAGTACATATGCCCGTAGACAAATAGGGACCAGTTACTTTATCAGTCAAATAGCTAAAGATTATCTGGACACATTGGGTAAGATGCAGTCAACCATTCTTGCTACTAGTGGAGTTCTAGTTAGCTAGATAATTGGAAGCAGTAGTACTAACCATCAGACAGATTCTCAAAATCCTCTCCAAATGTGCAGACATTGTGAAGGCCTTACCAGAAATTTCAAGAAAATTATGGATAAAGGCAAAAATGTCAGTGAAGAGCTAGACCAGTTCCGAGATGAAGAAAAACAATTGAGAGCTACCATTCGAAACCTAACCAACCAGCTTAAAAAACTATCTCCAGAAAAAGCACCCACTCCATTTCTTGACCTAAAAACCAGACAACTCACCAGTGAGGAATTTGAACAATTGAGTGCTAGAATGTATTTCTTCAGGCATTCTATCATTCGATCTTTTTGTGAGAAAAGCCAAGAAATAGAGGACCTTAAACCCTATATATACTCCTTAGTTGAAGATAGTAGAAATAGTGAATTAGTCACTATACAGCATTTTCTTCAGGATCTCTCCATAGCAGGAGTTCAATGCCCTGGTATAGCCTATCAATGGACTTATCCCTACAAGGATGAAGAGCAACCCTGCTTACAAGAGGAAAGATATATAGACAGGCCAGAATATTTTGATAGATGTCAGTGTAATCTAGATTTCAACATCTGCCTTTGCCAGATAAATCTAGCAACGTTCGAGTCATTGGAGATAGATATTATGGGCAAACCGTGTTATCTAATAGCCTTACAATTGTTAGATTACGGCTTTGTCTCTAGAATAATTTTTTCAGATCCAGATCAGACAGATAGTTTTGGAAATAAACTTGCTCATTCAGTACTTTGTGTAATGGAATAGCATCATTCATATGTAAAAGCGTTAATTGATAGCAAGTTACCAAAATGGAAAGGAATAAGGTGCATTCCAGCCAAGCATAAAATGTACCTTAGAGGAACTTCAACATTTCCAGGATACCAAGGACTTCTCAATCGGAGACCCTGGCCATGCAGAAAATTTTCACTCAGAGATTGGCTCAATAAATGGGGGAAATTTGCTAATAATCCTCTATTAGCGTATAATAGAAATTATGGACATCTAGTTTGTGAAGATAGAAATCAAAAGATATACTGTAACCTGGCTATCCCAAGTTATCCTTTCAGCAAAGAAACATTCGTCGATGAAAGTCAGTATCCCAACTATCAGCACAGCGTCTCTCATGAGTCACCACTAATGGGAGAAGATGACCAAGATAACCAATGGGGGAATGAACCAGCTATGGGGGATGATTTTTACGACCAACTTTCAGCAGCAGATCTTGACGATCTCTCAGATAGAATGTGTGGATAAAAAAAAAGAAAAAAAAGGTGCACTTCACATAATTAGACTCATATAATATTTTGGAAGATTTTTGTAGATTTTTGATTTTGACTCTTTGAAATTTTGATCCACCTTGAAGATTCATCATCCAAGTGTCTACATCAATTATTGGCATCTCAGAAGAAAATGACAAAAATTTAGAAGATAAAGCCTCTCTTCAACAATCAGAGAAAAACACTCCAAGAAACGACAAATAGCTATTGTAAATATTTATGTCTGTAATTATTTGTGTTTGTCAGTGATAAGACTTCTGCTTCACTCACTACTTTAATAAAGCAGATGGCCCCTACCCTGCTTCATTAAAGAAAAGCTGTGAAAATCCTTACGCGTGTCCTGTAATAAATTATAGTGTCAAAATTTTATCAAAAAGGGAGGATTGAATGATGTACGATGGGGCTCAAAGCAGTACCCGACATCATTATCCAAACCCTCTATTTATTTTTATTTGTGTAGAAAGTTTGTCAAAATAGACATATAATTGTACATAGTCTTTGTCTTTATTACTTAAAGATAGATTTTGAAAAAGCCTATATCTAGGCTTGAATAGGTCTTAGACTTTTAGAAAAAGTTGGGACGTAGGGCATTAAGTCTAGGTTTTGAGTTTTTGTTTTTATCTTCCTTTTGTATTGTATAAATTGGCATTCATGCCAACGAAAGAAGTAATGAAAAATTTCCCTTCACTCTACTTTGCAAAAAATTCCAAACCCTCTCAAAAATTCTAAGTGTTCCAAGTCTTTCGGAAACTCAAAGTCTGTAACATAATCTTTGTAAATATATTACATATTAATATGAAATGTGAGTAGTCTCTCTTTTTCCTTAAATATTTCAAAAGGGTAACTCTTCTATTCTAAAAATTTATTTTCTTTTTGGAAAAACTAAGTTTATGGAATGCTTGTTTGCTCATTAATATTACATGCTTTGCACATTCGTAGTATCTGTTGTTTTCTATTTTATTACTGAGTGACCTTAGCTGAAGAGCTCGTGTGAGCCGTGGTTAGGCGTTTGAGGGCAAATTATAGGCAGAAAGGGAAAGGTAAATAATAGAAAATAAGACTATACTATGTTGAGCAAGGCTTAGCTTCAAGGTGGGAGTACATGTAATGAAAGCAAACATTGCCTAAAAATAGTTTTGCCAAAGAAAAAGAATTTTGGAATACAAGGAGAGCAGCTTGAGTAGAAATATTAAGGAAATATTGTCCATAAAAGAATTCTAAAAATCAAAATTTTATGCCTTTAGAAGAAGAATTTAGGATTAAAATCAAAACCAGTACTCAGCTTATACAAGAATTAGAAGATCGAAAATTAAGATATCAATTTCTTTTATCATTAGAGTAGTGTATTGTATAATAGTTTGGAAGTATTACAATTCCTTGTAGATTTTTGTAGATTTTTGATTTTGACTCTTTGAAATTTTGATCCACCTTGAAGATTCATCATCCAAGTGTCTACATCAATTATTGGCATCTCAGAAGAAAAGGACAAAAATTTGGAAGATAAAGCCTCTTTTCAACAATCATAGAAAAGCACTCCAAGAAACGATAAATAGCTATTATAAATATTTATGTCTGTAATTATTTGTGTCTGTCAGTGATAAGGCTTCTCCTTCACTCATTACTTTAATAAAGCAGATGACCCCTACCCTTTTGTATTGTATAAATTTCGAAGGTACTTTTACCTTATAAATCAGTCAGATAAAATATGAGTGCTATTTCATTATCAATTGAAGTAGATGTATAGACAGGCCAATTTATATAAATTGGCAGTTAAATAGTGAGTTAGTAATCCCTTTTTTTTTTTTTTTGTTTTTTATCTCATAGTAGACAGATAACTGTGTTACTTCAATTGAACCAAGCCTGGCATAGCTATTTCATTATCAATGGTCAATAATTATAATTATTATGGAAGAATTATACTATAAATTAAATTTAAAAAAATCAATTGGGACATAATTCATTTTAAAATTTCTTGTAATTTTATGTATTCTTATTTTTAATAAAAATTATAAAGGATTTAAACCTGAATATTATTCTAAAGTGTAATTGTTTATCCTTTAAAGTAATGTTTAGTTACAATTTAAAATAGTATTTAATTTATATTTTTAAAAAAATAGTATTTAGTTAAGCTATTTGTTGAGACTTAAGTTAAACATCAAATTGATACCTTATTTTCGTGTGTTTAAAAAAAATTAAAATGATCAATAATAAAAAAATAAATAATTTTTTTGAGACAATAATAAGCTAAATAGTTTAATGGTTGAGCCATTTCACACTATACATTAAAATTTTTAATTATATTTATCCCAAACTCATAGTGGTTATGCTTAGAAAAATAAATTATAAATACACAATTTGTTTAGAATGCAATTTACTTTTTATGATTTTAAAAATTATAGATAACTCTTATTAGAATTTAATATTTTAAAAAATTTATAGAAAGTAAATTTTATAACTATATTTTCATGTAATAATGAAATTATTAGAATTATTAATTGAAATATATTACTGATATTATTCAAAACTATAAATTGACTTAATGGTTTTGTTACATGATTAGAAATTTTAAAGGACCAAATATAATTTTTATAACTATAATAAATAATTAGCATATTTATATTTATAATTTATCCAAAAAAATAGAACAATGAATCCCACTTTAATCACGAAAAACAAGTCAATTTTCTTGAAGCATTAGGTTTTGATATTCTAGAACTAATCATCATACATTATATTTTCTCATGTTTCTCAATCACCCGATACAAAATTATGAGTTTTATCTTCTTTACTAATCACAATACATTGGGGCCACGTGAGTGGCTGTATTCTAGGATCACCCAATAAGCATTACCTTAACCACCACGAATTTACCCCTTATGAAAATGTGTGGTTGAGATTGAATTTGTGTAATATAAGGTCTATGTATAGAATAAATCTGAATCATAAATTAATAATTTTGAATAATTTATGAGTAGTTAAGTCTAAAAAAAATAAATAAATAAGATGTGAAATGACCTTTTATTTTTTATTTTTTGAGATGGTGATGTGGATTGACTTGAAATGGTACTTTTGTGAGTTGGTCTAGAATTATGGGCCTTAATTTTACGTCAATTGTCTCGTATGAATTGGTTCACCTGGTACAAGTGTATAGGCCCAATAAATGTAAGTCCAGTTGACATGGAGCCCATTTCACAAGAGAGCCCTGAAAAACAAAACACCCAATAGGATAATAGACGACGGCGTTTTAAAGCGTTTGACCAGATTACTAGATATATAATCCACTACACTCCAGGCTCAAAGGGGGTTGCTATAATTTTTAGGGTTTTCATTTCGCCGTCCGCAAGCCCTGTCGCTGAGCTCTGCCCGCAATCCAGTAATGGTGAGCCAGATCTCTCTCTCTCTCTCTCTCTCTCTCTATATATATATATATATGTATTATATATGTATCTGTCCTGTTCACAACTAGGCATATTTTCATGGTATTTACGATTACATTTCTTAAGCTCATCGCGATTACATTTCATGCTATTTGATTTCAGTTTGAGAAAACTTGGTTTGGATTAATCATCGATGTTAATTTCATTTTTATGCTTTGAAGGCCCCAAAGAAAGGTGTGAAACCAGCTGCAGCAGCTAAGAAGAAACCGGTACAGAATCACATCTCTATTAATTTGCACAAATAAGTAGTCAGTCTTTTTCTGTAGTTAATATGTTGATATATGATGGTACATATATGGTATAGGAGAAGGTAGTGAACCCGCTGTTCGAGAAGCGTCCAAAGCAGTTTGGGATAGGAGGGGCATTGCCTCCGAAGAAAGATCTGCACCGGTTTGTGAAGTGGCCCAAGGTTGTTCAAATTCAGAGGAAGAGAAGGATCCTCAACCAGCGCTTGAAGGTCCCACCTCCCTTGAACCAATTCACCAAGACCCTTGACAAGAACCTTGGTGAGAGAACATCAATTAATTTATTCATAAACTATTATTTAATTTGCATCTAATCCTCTACAAATATTGTCTTTTAGTCCAATGCAAAGTTGATTTACTCGTGTGGATAGCTTGTTCATTGTTTTCAAAATTTTTAATTGTGCCTAATTATGAGGTTAGATTTTTCAAATTTATAGAAAGGTTAGCTATTAATAATTTTGAGGTGGAGGATTGAATAGTGTGTGAGAGATTGATTTTGGTATGATCCTTGTAGGTATAAAATACTTCGTACGCAGATTTCCAATAATTGTATTCTCCATGTTATTTAAAATCCAGCAATGTAAAGCTCTCAAATCCATTGGTTACATTGAATTGAATGTGCCTTAAATTAGTGATGTCAAATCAATTCATTTCAAATCCTTAAAATTTAATGAAAAACTTAAATCCTAATGGTTGATGGCAGATGCTAATGTGAAACTCCTTTTGGCACTTGTTTTCCCTGGACTTGGTTTATTGCTATCCAAAGTTGTGATGTTTAATTGTACATTTGGGTGAGAAGAAATGTGTTTGTCATATATGTCTTTACTGATGATAGGGACTGGTCTAAGACATTATTCACTGAATTGTGGGCCCATATTTACTGTATCTTGGATTATGTAGAGTTGACAAGTTCCACAATGGCCATGGAGATCATTTTTTCCCTTGCGGTGTTGAATACTGTGTGGGATGCTTGATGTATGTGTTTTTGTGTCTTCTGGAATATATATTATTCTTTTATAAAATTCTGCTCTGTCTATAGCTCTTCTGTTGCCAAGCTGTTAGTATCATTTCTTAAAATATGCCATTTTGATGTGCACATGTTGAGCCATGCCCACATCCTCTATGCTTGTCTATGGACTAAATTTTTGGTCTAGGTTTGTTAAACAAACCTGAATAATTAAAAGTACATGATTGGCTTATGGCATGATATCCTAGTTGTTTTGTAAAGTGAACATTTGTTCTTTTACTGGTCAATTAAAATTAAAATATTCTAACCAGGTTCATATATTGCCAGTGTACTTCTGGTATCTGTAGTTTGCCAGTTCAAACTAAACACAAGTTTAGTTCAGTTCTTGCATTCATGATGAACATTTTGTCAATGGTTTTCAAATTTTCACGGTTTCTTAATAACTTTCTTTCTTTGAAACTATGCAGCAATGACTCTATTTAAGACGCTTCTCAAGTACAGGCCTGAAGATAAAGCAGCAAAAAAAGAGCGCCTTTTGAAAAGGGCTCAGGCTGAGGCCGAAGGAAAACCTGTGGAGGTTAAAAAGCCAATTGTTGTGAAATATGGTCTCAACCATGTCACCTACCTCATTGAGCAGGTCTGGTTTTACTTTTTTTTTTTTCTTTCTTAAATACTATGGTACTCTGTGTGTGGCCTCTTTTTCAAGTAACAGCTATTACATATATGTTTCCTGCAGAACAAAGCACAATTGGTTATTATCGCTCATGATGTGGACCCAATAGAGTTGGTCGTCTGGCTTCCTGCACTGTGCAGGAAGATGGAGATTCCGTACTGCATCGTGAAAGGAAAATCTCGATTGGGAACTGTAAGTGTTTCACAATCTTGTGTTAAAATGTGTTCTTAAAATGCTCCGGAAAGCCTGAATTGATGGTTGATGTACTAATTTATATAGCCTTAACTTACAGATCGTCCATAAGAAAACTGCTTCAGTTCTGTGCCTGACCACTGTGAAGAATGAAGACAAGATGGAATTCAGCAGAATCTTGGAGGCTATTAAGGTGGTGTAATTTTTTCATGAATCTAGTGGCACATGTACCATTGTGGTTTTGTTTATAATCATTCCTTCTATTTGTGTCGTTTTGCTGTTTCAGGCTAACTTCAACGACAAGTATGATGAGTACAGGAAGAAGTGGGGTGGTGGTATCATGGGTTCCAAATCCCAGGCCAAAACAAAGGCCAAAGAGAGGCTTCTTGCGAAGGAAGCTGCTCAAAGGATGAACTAAGAGAAGACTTAATAATCATATGTATCTCACTTGCTAGGATGAGGCTTGTCTGTTGACTTTCTTCAATCCTGGATTTTTGTTATGTCATTGTTATCCAGTTTTAAGTTTTGTTTTTGTCTTTGTTTTTGTTTTTTTTTTTTTGGTTGATAAATTCAGTGTTATCTAGGTTTAATTGGGAAGCTTTTGTTTTTGTTAAACAACAGTGATGCTCAAATTTTATGAATTTGAAGTTCTCTTTCATATCTGCTTAAATAAGAGTCTGCTGCATAATATTTTTATTGGGTAAAATTATTGGAGGAATCTGATCAACTAATGTGTTGCCATGGTGGTTGCCTTGACGCAATGATTGCCCCAAGCTTAAATTGGAACCTTGCCTAATGGTTTTGTTTCATATATGATCCTATGAACAATGTTATACCCGCAATGTTTCCAGCTGTGAGAGGGGTTGATTATTATCTTACATAATGTTGTGCAGATGTGGGAGGAATGATTCAATCAAAGAGACTTATTTTATGGCTTTGAGGCCTCTGGGCTTCTGTGCTACTGCATCTCTTTTTGGTGCAGCCCTCTCAATTATCTAGGCACTCTGATCTTGTCTTCTCAATCCTGTAAGCCAAACTAAGAAAGGTTTTGCAGATGTTGATGTGCTATTTTGCATTCCACATCCTTATTTGTTCAGCATATTTGGTTTTCTTTTCCGAAGAAGGAACAAATACAAGTATGCAATCTGAATACAAGCATGGTGACATTGACATTATTTGCATTGCATATCACCTATACTGGAGTGGTATAATTCGAGGTCCCTTGATTCTGGGTTGAACAGGTGGATTTCCGTAACTTTTTCTCCATGAGAGATGAAGAGGGTCAAATTAAGCTAGCAATATTGGACTGGGCGGAGCATAGTGGCCCTTTGAATTAAGGTTTGGATTAAGGTACACTAATTAGGAATTTCATGTGAATAACGTGATAATATTTTGTCGCATGGAATAACGGATTGTCTTGTGAATATTTTATATAATAGAATAATGGTCTCACTTTCTAGAGATAATCACCCAACTAGGGGCATGTAAGACAGTTATCATTAAGTGATTTTTAGAGAACAAACATCATACTCTTTGAAGATGATGCACACACCGAACGTAAAATTTTTGCATTTTCTTACTCATAAACCTTTTTGTTTCCAATCACTTCGGAGGAGTCTATTTGGCAGCCAAACATATAGCCGGGCAACACTAACAATATACTCCAATGTGCAGGTTATAGTTCTTGGTCATGGAACTCTTTCTTTTGTGCTGATTTCATCCCACATGTGAGGTTTCTTAATTCTTGATGCATCTTGCAATATTAGGGTACATATTCTACATCTTCTTGGTTGGAGCACATTTGGATCTGCAGATACTAAAGAAAATAGAATAGGAAAATTAATTGGCATTTCAAACAGTAGCCTTTGAAGATGATGAATTCTGGGTTTGGGGCATCATCTTCCTCCATCGTAACTAGTCCAGATTTTGTGTGATAACACTAACCATCTCTCACAAATCTCAAGGAGAAGTTTCTGATTTTGAAGACACTTTCTTCTGGTTTTCATTCCCGCTTTCTTTTTGAGGAGAAAAGGATGTTGGAGAAGAAGATTAACTTGTCATGCAATGCTTATGCTTAATTTTACCAAGTCAGGACCTCCAATTTGGAAGGCTTCGCTATGTTTACGACACTAAATTTTCCCTAAGCTTAAATGAATAACAAATGCCTCTAGAGCAGATAAAAAAACAAAAAATATATATATATATATAGATCCCAAGACACTATGATGGTGAATAAATGTTGATGATTGCTGATATGTTAACCACATTACTTCAAACTTCTATTTATCTCATTCTCATATGACATATGAACATCATCATAAAACACATGTTTTACTGCAACAAAAAATGTAAACAATTTTTTATATCATAGTTCATATTCAAATCCAAAGCACTATAACATAATTCTTGACACAAATCTCTCTCTCTCTCTCTCTCTCTCTCATACATACACATTTATTTGAAGAGTCTTTCAGAGTTGCAGCTCTGAGCTAGAAACTGCTTCTTATGTTCTGCTGCATTGCCATTTTTCTCGGTCAATCTGGTGTGCTTGAGGAATGGGGACTACAATGGTGTATTCCTAAGTCAGTAGATGGTCTACTTTCTTGGTGGATGTGTGGGAAATTTAATAAGCTTCACAGATTAATTTGGAGAGCAACCCCATTAATTGTTATTTGGTCTATTTGGAAAATCAGAAATGAAAGTGTGTTTTCTAATGCACAACCCACCTATACAGGTCTTCTCGAACTCATCAAATTCAGAGCTGCAGTTTGGCTAAAAGCTTCCATCAAGGACTTCCCCTACTCAGTGGATGATCTTGTCTACAACTGGAAAGAGATCAAAGGTGGAAAATAGTGTTTTGGGATCTGTTTTCAAATATCTGGGCTGAATTCTGCTTGTGCTGCTGTAATCTGCTCTAATCTGCAGTAATTTTGCTGTCTGGATTTCCGTTGTTTGGTGTTTAGTGCTACTAAATTTCTCTATCTGTTGTATTACTGCTAAATATAATATTCCCAACATTTCATCTAGAGCCAAACACACTCATATGCTAAACTCCATTTAGGATATCTAAACCCAACTCCAAACTTGATGGTAGGTGTGACCAAACACCCCATTTTAACACAAAAAAAAAAAAAAAGAAAGTTTTTTTCTTCATTGTCTTCATTCTTCATTCTCTAACTTCTCTCTACTTTCTCTCTCATTTTCCTTTACTTTCTTGGAGGCCAAACACCACACCCTTGCTCCACCCTTACACCACCACCTTAACCCACCATCTCCACCACCGCCGGCCACCTTATCTCGCCAGAAAAAGGGTCCGGTCGGCCACTCCTTAAATCCATCCGAAAATTACACAATAGAGGCGCCAACTCTAGTTTTTTCTTAATCTTTTGAAGAATCAAAGCATGGGGTTTATTTTCTTGATGGATTAGAGGCTTGTAATTGGTAAGAATCTTTCTCTAAAAGTTTAGTTTAAGGTTTTACATATTTTGAGTTAGAGATGATGAAATTTTTGTATTTTAGATCTATTATGATTTGGGGTTTGATTGTTGAATTTTATACTCTCAATTAGTTTCTATGAATGTTTTACATGTTAAAAAAAAAAAAAAAATGATCAATTTGATGGTTGTTTTGGAGATTAAGATTTTGGGTTAATCTAGGGTTTGAATGTGATGTAAAAATTGGGGATTTTGGTGTTAGGGAATTTATATGTTGAAATTGATTTGATAAATGGTGGATTGGGTATCTCTATGTTCTATGGAGGAATTGTATAAGTGATTGAAGAGATTTTACTTAAGTTGTTGAGTTTATACAAAAATGTTGATTTTTGACTTTTGTAGTTAATTGATGGTGGTATTGTGCATATAAATTGATTGGATATTTAAAAAGTTACTAACTCAAAGATGTTCAAAGGATGGGTGTTGTGGAGATTGGATAAGTTATTTGTTTGGGTGACTTGAAGTTGGAGGAGTTCTTTAGCTTGTCATTCCTTAGCATAATTTTATTTAGAATCATTTTTGTAGATGTTGTAATTTTTCATTGAAAGCTTTTCCTAATTTTAGACCCTATTTACTAATTGTTAGGATTGGAGGAAGACATCTCTACACCTCTTGGAAATTAATTTGTAGAGTTTCAAATCTACACTTTTGCTATTTTTGGAGGTGAGTATACTTACCATGGAAATTACCTTACCTCTATCTTTATTACAAAGTTTGAAAATAATTTTTGAATTAAAGGAAGTGAATGATACATTTCATCATGATATATGTATAAAAAGAAAATCTATAAATTTATTGAGGCCAAGGGTTGAGTTTTAATAAAGATATGATTTCATTTGTATAATGAAGCATTAATTTTTTTTATTATGAGAATTTATTTAAGTTGAGCCTTTCAAATTTTATGATGATGATGATTGAATGACAGTGAAATGTTATGTGAGGGTATTTATTTTATTGATCATATAACCAAATATAGCTTTTGGGGCCACAAGGGCCAAAATGCTTTGGGGTCCTGGGGACCGAAATGTTTTAAGGACCATAAGGGTCGTTGTATGTATAAGGGGTCCCGGGGACCGAAACATTGAAACAAGAATTGAAGTGCTACGATGACATGAGCTATGTTCCTATGGTTATGTTTTGGGTAACGGTACCGTCACCACCTAAGTCGCGAGGTAACGCGACCCTAAGGCTATGTAGTGGATTGTATGATGGTCAGGAAATCTTAATGTATTGAAAATTTATATTTTTGTTTACTTTCATTATCCAAATGTATTTTTTCTGCCTTATGAGATTCCTTGGAAAAATCTTGATAACGTTTTATGAAAATTGTATTTCATCATTTTTATTTTTATTTTGTATAAATTTAAGTCCAATTAAGCTCTTATGTTTATTATCTTTATTTTGAACCCTATTGGTAGGAGCAAGTTTTATAACTCCATGGTATTGGTATACTCATTGGGCTTTAGCTCATTCTTTTAAATAATTTTTTTTCTCAGATTCATAGACTTTTGTGTGGCTCGCCTCAACTTGGAAGACTAGAATTTTTTGAAGGATCAAAGGTGGGCATCTTGTGGTTGAGGTTTTGCTTAGGGTCATTCTAGGATGTAAGTTTACCCCTTTTTTTTTTTATGAAGGAGGTTGATTGTAAATATTGCTTATGAAGTTGGATGTATTGATGGATTCGTGATTAGTATGTATTATTTTTTGGGAGGAAATGCTTGGGAACTATCTTGTAGCATGATAATACTTTTTGTCTTTGAATAGATCATCTCATATATGTTAGGCAATCGAAAGGTCTTATGCACTTTTGGTGATTTTGGTGATGTGATGTAAGAATTATACAAAAATTGTGGTGTAAAGGTGCTATAGCGTTTGAGGTGCACCCTCTTGGCGGGGTTTTGCCTTGCCAAGATTGGGTCGTTACACTAAATTTCTCTAATTCTTTCTGGCTTAGAAGTAGAAGCGGTTTTGCTCCTTATGGTTTAGTTGCTGTCCACATTTATCAGAACAGTGTGGAGATTGGTCTAGTCTCTCTATCTGGTCTAGCCTTTGGACTTCACTCTACTTAATCCGCTGATCTCTAAAGTGTGGATTGGTGTGTGCTGTTGGGAGCTAGGGGTGATGTTTTGTTAATCTGCCTTGCTTGCTGTTCTGTTTTGGTCTGTTCAATGTTGGTGTGTTCTGTTTTGGTGTGTGAAGCTGGGTCTGGTGTGGGTGACTCTGTCCATGTGTTCGCCAGTCTACCATCTGTTACTATCAGTTTGTCTCCTATCAGATTATCTTCCAATTTTGATGCCTAGTTACAAGGCTTAGAATAGTTTATCTATATGTTTGTTTTTCTGCTGCTTTCTTTTGTTGGTGCCTCACCAACTGGCGCTTGGAGCTTTTTCTTAGCTCCAAGCTCCTCTTTATTGATGTATTTTTTCATACTTTGTATATTTCATCAATAAAGATTTTGTTTTTGCTGATCAAAAAAAAAAAAAAAAAAAAAAAGAGCACTCGATCTGAGAGCTTATAGGTCTAAATTTATCAGTGGGTAATTGGACTGCATACTTGAACTTGAGTGGGCCCCCTGCATAAAGTGATCCGCCGTATCTCAACAAGCATCCGAATCCGGATCCTCCGTCGCACTTCCCCGCGGCACATTCCTGTCGCCCTCCAAAACGACGTCGTTTTGGAGGGTTTTTTTTTTTTTCCTTCTTTTCTTCTTTCTTTCTTTCTTTCAAACACTGGTATGTCTCATCTCTGTCAGAACAGAGCACAGCAAAACGAAACACAAAGGGAAAATTTTTCTTGGCTTTTCTAGTCTGGGAAAAAGAAGCCCAGAAAATTTCTCTCTTAGGATGAGGGATTTGCTTTTGTTGTCCATTAATACAAATATATGTATATATCCCAAAAAAAAATCTGAGTTTTCCGAATCTGAGGTGAGGGGATATTTGTTTTCAAATATATGTATATATCCCAAATAGATGCTTTCAAATTTTAAACTTCACTCAAATGAGGTCACGGCCGGCGAGGATCAGTGAGACAGAGATAAGAAAAGTGATCTTTGCCAAGAAAAACACTTGATTTTTTTTGGAGGTGAGGGGATATTTGTTTTGGGATATTTGTTTTCAAATTCGGAAAACAAATAGATGTTTTAAAATTTTAAAATTTTAAAATTTTATACATATATTTGTTTTTAACCTCTCCCCAAATCAAGAAAAACACTTGATTTTCAACCTCTCCCCAAATAGATGTTTTCAAATTTTAAACTTCACCCAAACAAAAAAAATGTTTTCAAAAAAATCAAGTGGGATATTTGTTTTCAAATCTGAGTTTTCCGAATCTGAGGTGAGGGGATATATGTTTTCAAAAAAATCAAGTGGGATATTTGTTTTCAAATCTGAGTTTTCGTGTGTATATACGTTTGTTTGTGTTGAGATTTTGGGACCCTCTGTTTTTGAGCTGAAATGGGTTGTATTGGAGCTTTTCTAGGGTTTGTTCTTGCTGGTGACTGCTTTGGATCTCAGCAACAATGGCGTTGTTACTCTCTCACTTCTCAATCTTTGTTTGATTATTTTCTTGGCGGGTACCCACTTGATTTTATTTTTGGTCAAGATCTGCATCTCTGGCGAGGGAGTTATCAGTGGGACAGAGAGGAGACATACCAGTGTTTGAAAGAAAGAAAGAAAGAAAGAAAGAAAGAAGAAGAAGAAAAGAAAAAAGAAAAAAGAAAAAAGAAAAAAGAAAAAAGAAAAAAAAAAAAAACCCTCCAAAACGACGTCGTTTTGGGGGGCGACAGGAAAGTGCCGCGGGGAAGTGCGACGGAGGATCCGGATACACAAGCATCCACCTATAGAATCGTCTTTCTTAAAAATGAAAGGGTCAATCGGCTTAACACTAGTGAATCCATTGCATCCTACTACAAACCAAACTTCACCGCCTGGAGTCGTCGTCGATAGTAAACGCAACTTCATAATCTGGTTGTCCCTTTACAGCATGTCCAGTTTTCGTCATTTTTACTTTGATTGAAGATGGAGAACACTCTTCAAAACCTACATATAACATGGTTAATTAGCACACCAACTATTTCAAAACAACAAAGTCTAAAGTGCACAGAAGGAACACAGATGTCTCACTAAGTGAGGGACTCATATGATGTGAGAATCACATGTGGGACTCATAATTTATAAGACATTTATCTATGTTCCTAATATTTGCTTTGTACCAAAACAAAAGCAAAAGCATGATGTTTTCTAGGAGCATCTCCATCCAAACCTTCAAAATTTGGTGTGCCAAATTTTTTTTGAGGGCTTGGGTGTCAAATTAGTATATGTCAATTTGACATAGAAACATTCCACTTAAAATGTCAAATTTATTATTTTATTATCTTTAAAAATGAAATTATTTTATTTGATGGACTCAACATTTGATATGAATATACAGCATGTCAAATTTGACATGTTGAGTTCATGTTAAATGCCAACTCAATATTTGGCATATTGGGTGGACTTCATTCTTCATGCCAAAATTGAGATGTTGTGCCACATAAGATTTGGCATTTCAATTGGAGATGCTCTAAACTAACCATTTTAAAGATGGTTTGTAAGAATACGGTTGACAATATACATCAAATATCTATTGTAAATATATATATGTATATATTAATTCTTAAGTCTATATTTGAATCAAGATTTAGAACAACCTAAAAAGGAATTCAGAAGTCTTCGAGCATTTGCCAGTCCCACATGTAGTACTCGAGAGCTTTTCAAATATCTAACTGTTGAACAAAATGTAGTTGTTCAGATATCAACTACTGAACAGGGAATTATATCTGAACTTCTCATTTTTACTCAAAAGTTGATATATATCCAAGTAACAAAATGGCACTCAACAGTTAATGTATATCCAAATTACAAAATGGTATGAACAGAGAATTTATATGGTGGCCGAATAGAACCCATAATAACTCAAACAATTGGCTTTCGCTGATGCAAAACATAATAATAATAATAAAAATAAAATAAAAAACTCAAACAATACAAGTCAACCCTTGGGGCTACCAGAAGAAGACAATTAAGACCTTTGTTTTCTTAGTTAACATCCTACATTGTTTACTCCTTTCGGTGTTCATATATGGACCATGTTAGCAGTGTAAAAATAAAAAATAAAAAATAAAAATAAAGAAAAGAGAAAAAGATTGATAGGTAATTCACCTTGTGCATTGATGAGGAGGACACTAAGAAAGGCAAAGAAAACCTTTTGTGCTACCATCTTATCTCCTTCTACATCTGTTTGGAGTGGTTTATGACTTAATGCTTGCTTGTTATGTGAAATATATATAGAGAGCAGCGGATTAACAAAAGGGTAATGCTATTGGGATACTAAATTTCTACCAAATAAAAATGACAAAATGTCTCACATGGGTGTGGGTCTACACTTTTTTGGACCCCACACCCATGTGAGACATCTAGTCATTCATTGGGTAGAAAATTTGGTCATTCATTGAAGATGAAACATCTCTTGTAAAAGAGATGTTTCATCTTCAATGAATTGATTGCTAGATAATCTGCTTGCAAAAGATGTTTCATTCTCATGGCTAGCGTATGGGGGTAGATGGACAATATAGACAAAATTTGAAGAAAAAGAAAAATTAAGCATGACTCAGAACCAAGGCATGATGAAGATTGCTTTGTTTACTACTTATGGTTGGTCATGTAGTATTTGAATTCTCTCTCCCCACTCTTTGTTTTCCTTTATTTATTTATTTATTTTACACTAATACTTTGTTAGGAAAGTTGGAAGGAATGAACCCATTGCTATGAATGACATACTGGTATTAAAATGGCTGATGTTTGAGCTATATGACTTGGTTATTAAGGCTTGTAATTTTATTTATGATTTCCCTAAAATTGGAGTAGAGTGGTGCTTTTTTCCCATTTCCATGATATTCTTTAATTCTTTTTAATGTTGTACCTTACCTTTCTATGTATAAATCTATGAAGGTGCCTTCAACTCCTAACTTTTGTTTAATTGGTTGTTCAGTTTTTGAATATTGATTAAATTTATCTAGCGGATACAAATAGTTTCCTGATTTTTCTATGTTATATATGTTTTTTTTTTCTCACTCTTTTTGGTTTTGATTCTACTTTCTAGTACCATATGTCATTTGCCTATCCTTGGTTAGAAAAATCCTATATTCTTGTTAGTTTACTTTCATCTAAATTTTTTTGAAACCTACATGTCATCCATAAAATTTTGTTTAGTTGCTCCAATAGTGTACTAACATGCCACCTTAACTAAATGTTTCCACGATGATTTCTTACCAAGAATGTCAACCCCTTGGAACATATATTTAAATTGTTTTTCTGTGAGTTGTGTTCTTTTTACATGATGACTTTGAGAAGCCTTTGAATCTTTGTTGAAGTGTTTAGTTATAACAACCTCGATATGTAATTAAGTGCTAATTCGTAATTAAGGATGTTAATTAAGTGGTTAAAATAAATTATGTGTTTATTATGTGTTTTGTATGTTATTTGGCTTTCTATTTGTTACTCGTAGTAATATCTGTTAGGAATTTTGTTTTGATCTGAAAATTGAAAGCCTTATTGATATCTGAAACTGAAATTGATTACGTTAATATATTATTTGGAATTTTTAGAACCATATGGCAATTTTTATTAAAAATTGATTCAGTTTGATTAATTAAGTTGTGTTTGGTAAGCCTAATGTTCTAATTAATGTATTATGGTATTACAACTAGGGCTGCAAACGAGCCGAGCCGAGTCGAGCATCATCGTGCTCAAGCTCGGCTCGAATAAATTTTTAAGTGCTCGAGCTCGGCTCGAGCTCGAATCGAGCTTAACATTACTTAGCTCGAGCTCGACTCGTGAGGCTAAAACAAAACTCGAGCTCGGCTCATGTGGCTCGACTTGGTAAATAAAAATCCCTTGAACCACAGTGATAATAGCAAACTGCTGGCTTTCTCCTTATATAGACCTCTTGTCCCTTTTCATTTTGTAAAGGAAGCGATGTGGGATAAAAGAAGCAAAGTGATACACAACACCTACTCCTTCCTTGTCCTGTTGTCCCACATCGAATGATAAGAAAAATTGAAGGAATCTCACCCATGATAAAAGAAGCAAAGCGATGTCCCTTTTTGCTGGACAATTCTTTATTATTTCTTAATGACTTGGACTGGAGACTTTATTACTTATATATAATATATATATAATATGATATGATATAATATATAGTAATATATAATATAATATATAAATAATATATAATTATAATATATAATATAATTTAATCTAATCTAATCGAGCCGAGCCTAATCGAGCCGAGCTCATATTAGCTCGAGCTCGACTCGTTTAATAATCGAGCTTGGTAACAAAGCTCGAGCTCGACTCGTTTGGTAATCGAACGAGCTTAAACGAGCTATTAACGAGCCGAGCTTCGAGCTATTCATGAACAGCTCGGTTCGTTTGCAGCCCTAATTACAACTATATAAGTGGGCCTTAAGCTCATTCTTGAGCTCAATTCTCTCATTTCTTAGCACCAAAATCTGAGTTCATACATCCTAGAGAGAGAGAACTCCATTTTAGAGAGAGAAAGTGTAGATTCAAGGTAAAGTGAAAGAGAAGATCAGCTTCCTCTGGCCGAAAAAGGGCTTCCTGGGTTTGGAAAGAAGGGTGGGTTCGAAGGGTGCATCTTCCAGCAAATCAGTCCCAAAGAGTTCTTTGCTTAGAGGTTCTATAGCTCAAGCATCACTGTTAGCATCCTATGGCAGCGGAGCAGATGAGGATAGCAGAATTTTGGATGAGGCACAAGCTTGCTTGCAGATGGGTAAAGTGTTGGGAGTAGAAATGAATGGTCAGGAAGCTGAAGTTCTGAAGAAGATTGTGGACCTTGAAGTTAAAGACATAGGACGGATGGTTAGTGGGGAGGGTGCAGCAGCCTAATAGGCATGCATTCTAGGGGCTCAAGGGTGTTTTTTATATATTCCATGAAGATCCTATCTTGGAACATTAGAGGAATAGGCCGGCAGGAAAAGAAGGGGAAGATTCGGAAAATTCTGAAGGCTAGAAATGTTGATGTAGCTTTTCTTCAAGAAACCAAAAAATCTGCAGTGGTTGAAAAGGAAGTGCGAGCAATGTGGGCAAGAAATAAGATGGAATTTTTGGCAGCAGATTCTGAAGGCCTTGCCGGGGGACTACTATGCATTTGGGATCCAGAGGTATTTCAACTTAAGGAATGTTGTGGTAATAGAAGCTTTATTTTGCTCTTAGGTACTCTATTCTCTTCTTTCCATTGTGTTATTCTTAACATTTATGCACCAAATGAAGTGTGTATTAGGGGTAAGCTGTGGGATCACTTGATAAAGCTCAAAAGAGAGTTTCCTAACCCCTGGTGTTTGTGTGGTGACTTTAATGAAATTAAAGGCATTGGTGAAAGAAAAGGATGCATTAGAAGAGATAAAGGAATGAGAGAGTTCATTGATTTTATTGACAAATGTGAAGTGCAGGATATGCCTTTACTTGGCAGAAAATATACTTGGTGTAACTCACCAGCAGGTGAAAAGTGGAGTAGAATAGACAGGGTGTTAGTTGATCCTCAATGGCTAGAGGTGTTCAATTTAAAACTGTGGGGTCTTCCAAGGCTCATTTCTGATCACTATCCTTTGTTACTGATGGAAGATGATCGAGACTGGGGCCTTAAACCGTTTAGAGTAATTAATGCTTGGAGCCTTCATCCAAGCTTTCCAGCTTTTGTGGAGAAGGTATGGAAGGAGACTGAAGTTCTAGGATGGGCTGGGTTTGTACTTCAAAAGAAGCTTAAATTATTGAAGGTAGAATTAAAGAAATGGCATAAAGAGGTATTTGGGTGTGTAAATGAGCAGCTAAAGGAAGCAGAGGAGGAATTGCATCGCTGGGATTTATCTGCGGAGTCTAGAGACCTGGACAATTCAGAAAAAGATAGAAGAGGGGTAATCAGAGATCAAGTATGGAGACTTAGCAGAATGGTCGAGTGGCTGTGGTTGCAAAAATCAAGGCTCAATTGGAAATTTGAAAGGGGATAGAAATACCAGATTTTTTCATGTGGTGACCAAGAGTAGGCAGAGTAGAAATGAGATATCTTCAATTTCTGTGGGGAATGTGCTGTATGAAGACCCTGCTCAGGTTAGGCAAGCGGCCTTTGACCATTTCAGAAATCAATTCAAAGAGGATTGGAGAAGTAGACCCAAGCTTGGTGGTCAATTTAAATCTATTCTTGACTGCCCTGGATTTGAAAGTTTGGAAGATGCATTTTCAGAGGAAGAAATCAGAGCTGCTGTGAAGGACTGTGATGGCAATAAGGCCCCTGGGCCAGATGGTTTTAACTTGTCGTATTTCCAAAAAATTTGGAAGTTATTGAAATCTGACTTGTTGTAATTTTTCAAGGACTTTCATAGGAATGGTAGGTTGGTCTTGGGGCTTAATAGTTCCTTTATCTCTCTAATTCCTAAGGTTGATAATCCTGTTGGGCTTGGTGACTATAGACCTATAAGCCTTGTTGGTTCGGTATATAAAGTCTTAGCAAAAGTCCTGGCAAGCAGACTAAAATGAGTGCTCCCTCACATCATCAGTACTGCACAATCGGCTTTCATTGGTGGCAGAAACATCTTGGATGGTATTTTAATTGCTAATGAAATAGTGGATGGTTGGAGAAAAACCAAAAGGAGGGGTGCGATTATCAAGCTGGATTTTGAAAAGGCCTTTGACTCTGTTAATTGGTGCTACTTATCATCTATGCTCTTGAATTTTGGGTTTGGAGCAAAATGGATTAGTTGGATTAAAGAATGTATCTCCACTGCCAAACTCTCTGTGTTAGTCAATGGGTCACCAACAGAGGAGTTTTCCCCTCAAAAGGGATTCAGGCAAGGTGACCCCCTTTCTCCATTTTTGTTCAACATACTGCTGAGGGCCTCAATATCCTTATGTCTAGAGCTCAGCAGAATGGTCTGATTAAGGGGGTGAAGGTGGGCTCTAGTGAAGTGTTGTTAACACATCTATAATTTGCTGATGATTCTATTTTGTTTTGCGAAGCTGAGGAAATGGAGGTGTGCAATATTAAGAGGGTCTTGAGGTGTTTTGAAGTGATCTCTGGGCTGAGAATAAATTACCATAAGAGTCTGGTGTGTGGGGTTAATGTCCCTGAGGAGTCTTTATCTGCATTTGCAGCAAGATTACATTGTCAATCCAAGGCTCTCCGTTTGAAGTACTTGGGGCTGCCTTTGGGAGCTAACCCAAACAAGAAGTCTACTTGGAAGCCTGTCCTTGATAAAGTTAGAAGTAGACTTGCAGGTTGGAAAAGGAAGCTGTTATCATTCTCAGGGAGGCTCACTCTGCTAAAATCTGTGTCCTCTGTGCTGCTTATGTTTTACCTATCCTTATTTAAAATGCCTGTAGGGATAGCTAGAGAATTTGACAAGCTGCAGGCTAATTTTCTTTGGGGAGGGTCAGAATCAAGGAAACCAATTCATTTGGTTAAGTGAGATGATATAACAAAGAATGTGAAGCAGGCGGGTTTAGGTGTAAGGAGAGTTAGGTTGGTTAATGATTGTATGCTACTAAAATGGTGGTGGAGATTTGGCTCCGAGAAAGATGCCATGTGGAGAAAAATCATCTGCAGCAAGTATAATTTGGATGTAAACAGCTAGAGCCCCTCTCCTTTCCCTAGCAGCAGGCTCTCTTGTGTTTGGAAAGGTATCATATCTATACCAGAGAGGAGAAATAGTCTGATGGTATTTTATCTCAATAATGTTCATATCAAGGTAGGGGATAGAAACAGAACATTTTTCTAGAAGGATAAATGGTGCAACAATTCTAGCTTGAAAGATGAATTTCCAACTCTTCACAGATTGGTTGTGAAAAAGGAAGAAACCTTGAGATCAATATATGACAGGAGGGTACATTCAGGGGCATGGAATTTTCAATTCAGAAGAAGGCTATATGAGTGGGAAGAGAGGGAAGTTAGTAGGCTCAACTTGCTCCTGGTTTCTGCATCTGCTCCTTGTTCTGTTCCGGAGGACAAATTAGTCTGGTTGGCTGAAGGATCTGGGTCATTTTCTGTCTCCTCTGCGTATAATAATGAAATTGACTCCCTTGGTCCCTCTCTCATTTCTTGTAAGTTTGTTTGGAACTGTTTTGCCCCTCCTAAGGTTTAATTCTTCTGTTGGTTAGCATGGAGAAACAGAGTTAAGTCAGCTGAATTTCTTCAGAAAATTGGAGTGATACAAGCTAATGCTCCTGCTCTGTGTGTTTTTTGTAAATCTGAGCTTGAATCTTCCACTCATCTCCTGCTGCATTGCTACTTTGCATGGAAGGTTTGGACTGATATGATGGATTGGTGGGAGTTGAAGGGGGCTATACCCGGTTCAGTAGAAGGTATACTTCACTGGTGGGATGGGGTGTATTTGATCAGGAAAGAAAAATGGATATGGAAGGTCATTCCCTTAGTTGTTATATGGTTTCTGTGGAAGCTTAGGAATGAGTGCATCTTCAAATTTGTTTCGCTTCAGTTAGTGGACCTGTGTGAGTTGATCAAAATTAGAGTTGCACTGTGGCTCAAACATAGATTCAAGGATTGTCATTTCTTTGTTCAAGATTTTTTAACCAACCTGAGGCAAATAAGATTAAGTCTGGGGAGCAGATCTGTTTTGGGCAGCTAATTCTGGGTTGGAGTTGACTTGAGGCTGCTGTTATGTGATGGAGTTGATCCTACCTTCGTGCAATGGAGATGAACTCGGGGCTGTTCTGTTCTGTGCTGATAAACCGGTGTTGGAGGGCCATTTAAACAGAATTGCATTTTGCTTGGAGTTTCAACAGTTGGTGTCTCTGTGATTGATTTGGTTTTTTTGGGCTGATTGGTTGATACATCTGTTGGGATACATCTGCTTGGTTTTTTGGGATCTCTGGGCTGCTTGGTTGATATCTTACCAACCTTTTTTGCCCTGTTTGGTTTTTTTTGTGATCTTTGCTCCTCCCTTTTTATTGTTGATTGTCAATGTCTTTTTGCTTGATAATTTTCAATAAAATTCCTTTTGGCTGTTTCAAAAAAAAAGAAAAAAAAAGAAGGTAAAAGTTGAAGATTTTGCTAGAGTTCATCAATATTGTGCAAGAATTTAATTACTCCAAGACTATATGTATGAATTCAACCCCCAATTTATGAATCTAAGTTATCAACACGAAGACTATGTGTTTAAATGTGTAAATTGAGCTTAGAATGAAGAATTGGGTTACAATTCACATGTGCATGCTCATGGAGGTATTAAATCATCATGTTAGCTATAAGCTTCATCATTTGTGTTGAATTTGGAAGATGAAATGTACATGCATGCATATTTCACGAAGTTTTGTAAGTCAATTCCATGTTTTTGAAGTCTTGAAAAAGAATTTGGAAGAGAAGTCCACATGTATACATGCACATATAGAGTTTTACCATGTTGAGTTGAGCTCGAGCATTCAAGGTGTTATTGTGAATTGATTGATACATGCATGTTTGAATTATCATGTTTTGAACCTTGATTTCATGTTTTGAAAAGGGATTTCTTACATACTTGGAGCTTATAAGCTCAATTTGCTAACTTCATCAGTTTTGGAGAAAAGAGTTTGAAAGGTTTTACATGCATGCTTTGTTTCTTAAGTTTCAAGATGAATTTTGAGCTATTAGCAAGCTCTTGGGCCATGATTTCATGAAATAATCTTTAATTCATCATATTTTGCAAGTTTACAAATGTTATCTCAAGTTTTGGCGCCCAAGAGTTGAGTTTTGGAGAGTTGAATTCGAGTTTTGAGCTTGGAAGTGCAATATGGAAATCCCAGATTCTGCTTTCCCGTTCGAGTGACGGATTCTCCGATCAAGCGACCACTCTGTGACCTTGTACTTCCACTCGAGCGACCAGAAGTTCGCTCGAGCATGAAATGCAAGCTCCCAGAAGTTTCATGTCTTTGTAGACTGCTCGAGCGACCACTCACGTTTTGCATGTCCGCTTGAGCGAGGAAAGCTACGCTCGAGCGGGGACACTATTTTTAGAAATTTGACCAAGTGTTTTAACTCATATTTTGGCATCCTCGTTGCATCTTAAGCATTCCTAAGTCTTAATTAAGCCATAGTAATGAGGATATGAATTAGAGACACATTAAGAAAGGAATGTATTAAGTTAAGAGATTACAAATATGTATTTTGAGCAATGCGTTAAGCAAGAACAAGAAGCCTATGTAAAGATAACTAAGCTGTAATGGCCAAGTACAAGTATAATGATAAGATATGTTTGTGTTATGTACTTTGTGGTTATAGGTCAAGACTCGAAGATTGATTGATCGTTTACGAGAGCCCACTGTGAGTAATGTTATTGTAAAAATATGTTCATATGAATTATGTTCCAAATGTGATTTGATAAGCTATGATTTTTGAAATGATATTTGTTTACGTGAACGAATGTCCTATGTTTGAAATCTATTATGGCATCTATAGATAGTCCCAAGTCATGGGGGACGGCATGTTAATGCGAGTCTATGACATATATGTGATTATAAGGTCTCGTTAGCCACTTCATTGTGGTGATATGTGTTTAATCAGTGTCCATAACAGATTACTCTAGTCGGATGACGATGTGATATGTTCTATTAGATGTACCATTATTATGTTTAGTCATGAGAATGATTATGGTATGATCTGTTTTTATAATTATGAAATGTTCGGAATTCGTTCACTAACCCCTTTACCTTAATGTTATTCATTAGGTTTTAGCTCACTGTGTGTATATATATGTATAGGTGGGCATTTTGGAGATTGAACCTGAAGGCTTTTGTCTGGATCTGTGTTCTGTTGTCAGCCAACCATTGTGCCTTATGTGGATGTTCTGGAAGTGTCACGTGTTTTAAGTTCTGGTTGTTCTTGTGTATGAGACTTGTTTGTTTTGTTGGCTGTACTTAAGATGATATAATGTGTGTGGGTATAATGTAAGAATGACCTTGGATGTGTATAAAGTTTTAAATATTTTGTCTCATATAAGTCAACACAGCTCATTGGACAATTATATTTATGTATTTGTTTCCGCTAGCCCCTTATTTTGTTAATCTGTTTCAGACAGTGGCGGAGCCAGGATTTTGGCTCAGAAGGGGCACCTTTGAATTAAAATCTAAACAAAAATTATAATTTAACTTAATTTTTACTTGATGGTAGGACTAAAAATTAGTGCGATGCAAAAGTTATATTTAAATATAAGGTCAAGTTAACTAATCATTATCTTTATTGTTATTAATTTATTTTATATATGATGATCATCACAGTTTAAAAAATAATTACGTATACCCTCATAAAATATGAAAACAAAATTATATTAAGATGCACACACATAAAGAGATATAGTAAGGATAGAGAAAGAAATGAGAAAAAGATGAATAAATAATATACAAAGACTATTATATATTACTTATTTTTTTCACTGTTTTGAATAATTGAATTACATGGCAATATATTATTAGTTGTCATTAATTGTGTAATAATCATGTGTCATATAAGAGGTGATATAAAACAATGACAAAATATCAGTGATATATAACATTTCTCTACTATAAAATTTATAAGAATTTTTTTTAGCATAATTAAACATTTAAAGTGATAAATTAAACATTTTTTTTATAAAAAAAAAGTAAAGAAAATAGTGATATAAAATTTTCAAGATATTACTTGGATTAAATTGAAATATATATTTTTATTAGAGGCAAAAAAATAATTTTTCAAAAGTTGAGGGGGGGCACGTGACCCCTCTGGGCTTCACGTGCCTCCGCCCCTGGTTTCAGAGGCCTTCGGTAATTTTAGGATTACTGGCCGGTTACAATGCTAAATTTATAGGAGTGGGTTTGGGTCGTGACATTAGTAAATTTATCTGACTAGTATGTTTATATTTGTCAATGACAAGGAGATCAAGAGAGGGTGTGGGATAAGTCTTCCCAGTATGAAACATCGATGACACAAGAGGAAATATCAAGATAGGTGCTTGGGAAGAAGGGATATTTAAGAGGATTTGGGGTCAACCCAAAACTCTCTTCCTCCGATTATGGATCAAATGCTGTAGTACAACGAGAGGTGGAGATGCAAAGACTTTAGATTCGAGGTGGAGATTACTTTTGGCATGAACCGTATTACTATTGGTGTGGTATAGATTACTAGTGGATATTTCTTTTTTGTGTATGGAGGACATGGTTTTTATATGATTCTCTCTTTGTATGGAATTATTATTTTAGGATGGATTATTAGTTTGTATGAAATTTGACATTAAAAGACGAAATTTTTGGATGGTTGAAAATGAAATAGAAACATGTATATATATGGTTTTGTTTGTATACAGGTTGCAGGTTGCAAGAAATAAATACTGGTTGTGGAGAAATTAATAATAATAAAAAAACACTAAATAAAGTTTTTGGCGACTAAACGTTTAGTAGCTAAAAAAAAAAGTGAACTTCTTGGCGACTAACAAATTGGTAGCCAAAAAGGAAATCAATATTTTTAGCGACTAAACATTTGTTAGCCAGAAATAAACCAAAGATTTTTGGTGACTAAAAATTTAGTAGCTAAAAATATATGAGACTTTAGGCGACTAAATAGTTTAGTAGCTAAAAAAATAAGATGAAAATAATTTCTTTTGGTGACTAAAAGTTTAGTAACCAAAAATAAATGAGACTTTAGGCGACTAAATAGTTTAGTAGCTAAAAAAAATAAGATGAAAATAAATTTTTTTGACGACTAAATATTTAGTAACCAAAAATAAATGAGACTTTGGGCGACTAAATAGTTAGTAGCAAAAAATAAAATAAAATGAAAAAAAAATTGGTGACTAAATGCTTTGGTCCCTAAATGTAGTAATATTGTCACTAAAACTTATCCACGACTAAAAGTTTTAGTCACTGAAAATTAAAATTAATTTTATATCAAAACTTTTGGCGACAAAAAAAATTTAGCCGCCAATACTTTTCCCCACAATTAGTCAGCGACCAATCTGGCAACCAAAATATTTAGTCGCTAAAAACCTTTGGTGACTAAAACTTGACCTTTGGAGACAAAATTTAGTCGCAAAAAGTGCCATTTCTTGTAGTGAATGATTCAATCAGAGAGACCTATTTTATGGCTTGAGGCCTCTGGGCTTCTGTGCTACTGCATGTCCTTTTGGTGCAGCTCTCCCACTTCTCTGGGCACTCTGATATTCTCTTCTTGCCTTCTCAACCCTGTAAGGCAACTAAGAAAGGTTTTGCAGACGTTGATGTGCTATTTTGCATACCACATCCTCATTTGTTATCAGCATTTCTGGCTTTCTTTTCTGAAAAAGGAACAAATACAAATATGCAATCCGAATACTAGCATGGTGGCATTAAAATTATTTGCATTTCATATCACCTATACCGGAGTGGTATAATTCTAGATCCCTTGATTCTGGGTTGAACAGGTGGATTTACATAACTTTTTCTCCATGAGAGGTGAAGAGAGTCAATTAGATTGGACCGGGCCGAGCATAGTGAGGCCTTGCTTGAGCAATTGGGACTCTTCGGATTAAGGCACAGTGAATAGAGAGTTCATGTGAATAACATGAAAATGTTCTGTCATATGGAATAATGGATTGCCTTGTAAATATTTTATATGATAGAATGATGGTCTCCACTTTCTAAAGATTATCATGACCCAACTATGGACACGTAAGACAGTAATCCTTGGGTGATTCTTACCCCGAACCTCATCTTTTTGCATTTTCTTACTCATAAGCCTTTTCGTTTCCAATCACTGACTTTAGTTCTTGGTCATGGAGCTCCCATTTCTTTTGTGCTGAAGAAAATAGAAAAGGAAAATTATTATTGGCATTTTAAACAGTGGCCTTGGAAGATGATGAATTCTGGGTTTGGCTGATTGGTATCATCTTCCTCCACTGTAACTAGTCCGATTGGTATCATCTTCCTCCACTGTACCTAGTCCAGAATTTGTGTGATAATACTAACCATTCTCTCACAAATCAACAATCTTAGGAGAAGTTTCTGATTTTGAAGACACTTTCTTCCAGTTTTCATTCCCTCTTTCTTTTTGAGGAGAAAAGAAAGTTGAAGAAGAAGATGAGCTTGTCATGCGATGTTACGCTTAATTTTACCAAGTTAGGACCTCCAATTTGGAAGGCTTTGCTATGTTTACGACACTAAATTTGCCCTCAGCTTAAATGAATCTGACTAACAAGTGCCTCTAGAGCAAATAAAAAGATACTTTGCCCTTTCATGTTTGACTACTTTCTCACTGTGCCTCTTGTTTGTTTTTTCTCATGTTTTTTATGTTTCAAATTTTTTTCAATTTACTCTTAAAACTAACTTTTGTTCAAAATTAGACAGAAAATATCACGATAATTTTTGTATAACATAAAAAAATTATTATCATATTGGGGTTTGAGTTTGTGTCAGATGTGTGAATACGTGATTGTTAATGTGTCATTTTTTGTCTAATTTTTAACCGCAGTTAGCTTTAGGAGTAAAGGGCCAAAGTGAAAAAAAAAAAAAAAAAAAAAAAACTTTAAGGGCTAAAGTGAAAAAGTAGCCAAACATGAAAGGGGCACAGTGTAATATATCTCAAAAAATATAGATCCTAAGACACTGATGGTGAATAAATGTTGATGATTTTTTTTAGGAGTAATACTACAAACCCACCCTTATCTATCTCGAATTTATCCAGAATTATTATCCTATGATTCAGATTCATTCTATACATGGACCACACACTACTCAAATTCAATCACAATCACATAATCGGGCTAGATAAGAGTGGGTACCTAAAACTATTCTTTTGTTTTGCTCAAATAAATGTTGATGATTGCTAATAGGAAAATGATATACAAGGAGTAATGCTAGAGATCTTAAAATTTTTATCAATTTTCTACCAAATGTCTTATATTTTTTTTTTTTGATCAGCAAAGAAAAATTTCATTAACAGCATGAAATTAAAGGTACAGGAAGATGACATGCATCGAGAGAGATTCGGAAAGTACAAAATACCCCTACTACTGCTACTCGCACTCATACAACCAACTCCTTGACCTCACGATTTTTTCTTTTAAACAAAAAAGTTAAGAAGGACTTAACTAAAAAAAAAAAAAAAAAAAAAATATAAATCCCCACAAAAACAACCCACACAACCCAAAAAACAAAAAACCAACACCAAACACCCAAGCTGCTACACTCCTCTTAACAACACCTAAGCAGCTAACTCCTCTTAACAACAAACCACACATTACTAATAAATCTCGAATATTTTATTCATCCATCCTGCTGCCCACCAAAACCAAGACCCACGCCACCAAAATCAAATCTTTTCAACAGCCCATCTGACAACACTCTACCAAGGCATGAAAAGCACTCTGCACCACCCAAACCAAAGCTTTTCAGCAGCCCACACCTGACAACACTCTACCGAGACAGTTCCTTGGCCGGAAAACTCCATAGCCAACAACTCCAAGGCTGGGGAAACTCCACACCCAGCTCCACTTCCATGGTCGGGACCGAGCACTACTTGCAACCGAACACACCCAAGGATGATCAAGACTCACGACCATCACCACAGCCGACCAAGACCCATTGCCATCTCCACTTCCATGGTCGGACACAGCTTTCCGGCTCCAAACTCCGAACACGCCCACTGCAAAAGCCCCGGTGTTGACAACCCAAAACATCGAACAACCGCCGAGACATCACCATACATCTAGATGAAATTCACCCCTCAAACTCCCACTCGAAAAGGAGCGCTCGAATGAAATCTTAGACAGATCTAGATCAACTACAACACCCTTGTTCCCTCCAAACAAAGCACTGAAGCAACTCCATAGATCCGAAACCGAGCTCATCCCTCAAACTCCCACTCGCAAAAGAGCGCCCGAATGAAGATCCAACCATCCTCTATTCCGGTCCAAAACCGACCTCCCTCTACTCTATTTTGACCCTTAAACCAAGCACCTCCAGTTGAAACAAAACCTGCAACCCCAAGGTTGAGACAAAAACAGACAACAAAATAAACAACCCTGATGATACAAAATAAACAAACCGAAGCACCCCCTGATGAAACAAAAAAAGGACACCAAAGTGGAAAGAAATTGTGGGAATCAAGTTTATTGAAAGCAGAAACCAACACACAAACACAAAAGAGAGCTGGGCCAGCTGACCGCCATAGCCAAAGGCGGCGGTCGGCCGGCCAAAAGTGAGGCCCGGGGGTGGAGGTTTTTAGAGAGAGAGAGAGAGAGAGACCAATTTTTAGAGGCTTACCAAATGTCTCATATGGTGTGGGACCACTATAACAAATGGCACTTTCACCGACTAAAATTTTTGGTCGCCAAATTACTCGTTGAATGATTGTCGGGAAAGGTAATTGGAGACTAAAAAAGGTTTAGTCGCCTAAAGTTGCCAATTAGTCGCCAATAGGTTTTAAATAAAATTAATAGTGCATTTTCAGCGACTAAAGCTTTTTGTCACCAAATACTTATATTATTTAGGGCGACTAAACATTTAGTCGTCAACTTTTTTTTTGTTCATCTTAATTTTTTTAGCTACTAAATGTTTTAGTCGCCTAAAGTCTGATTTTTTTGGCTACTAAATATTTAGTCGCCAAATTTTTTTTAGCTATACTAAAGTTTTAGTCGCTCGAAACCTTTTTTTTTTGGCCACTAAATATTTAGTCCCCAAAATTTTGTTTTCGTTTTATTTTTTTTTAGCTACTAATGTTTTAGTCACCTAAAGTCTGATTTCTTTTGGTTACTAAATATTTAGTCGCCAAAAAGTTTGTTTGTTTGTTTGTTTGTTTGTTTTTTTTTCATTTTGTTTATTTTTAGGTACTATAGGTTTAGTTGCTAAAATTATTTACTTCCTTTTTAGCTACCCGTTGTTTAGTCATAAAAAACATCATTTTGTATTTTTTAAATTAATTTGTTCACAACTTATAAGTATTCCATACAACATGTATCATGTATATAAATAAAACAATACTATATATATATTATCAACCATTCCACAATCTGCGTCTATTTTCACTTCCAACCAACCATCCAAAAAGGAATAACTTGTCCAAATTGTACACTGTAGTTCATAACGAAGTTTAAATTACAAGAAAAAAAAATGAAATTGCTAAATAATGAACATGCCCAAGTCGTACACTGCTCATATGGTTAAGGTAATCCACAAGACATAGAATAGAAACTGTTTAAAGAAAAAGATGGTTAACTGAATAATAATCTCAATACAACACCACAATTTGATTACATTAATATACTTGGATAGGAGTACCAGTAAGACACCATCGACGATCAGCTGTAAGTGCAGCTGCATCCATAGAAATTTGACTCTTAGAAGATTTTATGGTACGTGCCTCGTCAAGCACCACCCTAAACCATCTCATTGAGTAAAGTCCCCAATTTTCTTCAGCATTCTACAACGTAAAACTAAAGAATGAAAGACAAATTTATATTGATTTTATCTGTACATGCTACTTAAGCAAGATGTACTCAAAGATATGACATAAATTCAAACAAGAATCCTTCAGGATACCTTTGTTGAAAATTTTGAAGATAAAACTCCATAGGTGGTTAGTACAACATCACTTTGAGATAGAATTTTTGCATCCTTTGCCCTGCTTTGTCCATAATGAACATAGAGAGAAAGAGAAGTGTCATTTGGTTAATTTGGTTGCTTAGAAGATACAACAATTGTAAAGGCCATCAGTAATGGTATATGTTAAACCAAGGCAAGTATTACATGCTTATATATTTACTATTTAATAATACTTTTAATGCGACAAATAGAAATACATTGTTTAGTCTTTATTCATAAAGAAACATAATGGCATTGTCTTTCCAGCTTCCTGTCCTCCTCTTATGTCCAGAGCATGTTATTTTACGACTATATATCTAAACCAGTCCACTGTGATGGTACTATCTCTCCCTGATGTGCCTTTTCTAAATCCAACATCTTATTTGTCATGCTTTTCTTTTAAAAAATGTAAAAAATGATTGTGTTACATATTTATGTTCCTTGAATAGAAACAAGAAGGGGAAAATGTTTTTTTTTTCCCCTTTGATGTAATCAATTGTGATGGGAACAAAGACACAGGGCAAATGGATTAAACTTTTGATTCATTAAAAAATTTTGGGTACCCAAAAAGGGAGATGTTAGATTTATGAAGGAATTTCAATCAAATTGGAAACTTGTGAAAGGTGTAAATACTTCCTTTTTTGCTTAAATCCCCAAAATTAAATGTCCTTGCATCAAGCCTAAGGGTAATAAGGACTTATTTAGCCCCAAAATTATTATGCATCGCATTGTTTCTAGGTTTTAATATTATTAATCCCAACATTGCATATAATTTTCAATTCTTTTTCCTTTGTTTTGGGCATTCCTCTTTGAAAAATTCTACCTTGCCAAGCAAACCAAAATTTGAATCTTTAAACAAAATAACAGTACCAAATAATCTGGTGAACTCATAGGGAGAAACCCAATCAACAAGATAACCAAAAATCAAAATTTCCTATTTTGACATGAACAAGAGTGAAATGGGGAAATCTTCATTCTGGCAAAAAAAAAAAAAAAAAAAAAACCCTTAATAAATTACATGTTCCTTCAATCATTTTATAGAAATCCATGTCAATCATTTTTCATTGATTTCACATAAATCAAAACTCTACACCATAAAAGACTAAATCCTAGAAGTAGAGTAAAATGGGGAAATAGAGAAAGGTAGACAAAAAAATAGAGGCAAGAGGGAGGGAGAGAGAGAGAGAGAGAGAGAGAGATGAGATGCGAGGCAAGGCAAGGTGAGGAGATGCGAGGCAAGTGACGGTGGTAGCGGTGTGACGGTGGAAGATCGACAGTGAATGATGGTGGAAGATCAACGGTGAGTGATGGGAGGTAAAGTGATGGTGAGTCGTCCATGAGAGTGAGAAAGAGGGAGAGCAAGAGTCAAGAGTCTTGTTTTTGTTTGGATAGACTGATAAAAAAAAAATGAAAATAGTAATAGAATAAATGAATTGGCTCCAAATCTTAAAAACTTCCCCCCAAAATATTTGCTTTCATCGCCAACCAAACAAAATTTTTGTTGCCTATTGTAGAACTTTTGGCGACTAAGGGTATCTTGGTTATCGAAAATAAATATTCACCGACCAAATTTTTCGTCACCAAAGATAAAATTAAAATTTATGCTTTTTATTTAGCGACTAAATTATTTTAGTAGGCAAAAATTACTTTATAGCGACTAAAAAATTTTTAGTCATCGAAAATGAATAATTGCAAACCAAAACTTTGGTTGCCAAAGTTTAATAGCAAACATTATGCTAGCTTTTTAGCGACTAAATTTATTTTAGTAGACAAAAATTGATATACGACAGCTAAAAAAATTTTTAGTAGCCTAAAATATGAATTAATGCTGACTAAAATAATTTTTAGTCGCCTATTGTGGCATATTTAGCGACTAAATTTTTTTTAGTCGTCAATAATTAGGATACAGCTACTAAAAAAATTTATTAGCTAAAAACCATATTCAACACCGACCAATGTAATTTTTAGTCACCTATTCTAGACCTTTTGGTGACTAAAAAAAGTTTAGTCGCCAAAAGTGTAAATTGTTGTAGTGGACCCACATGGGACCTACATGGTGTGGGTCCTACACCTATATGAGACATTTGGTACAAAGTTTGATAAAATTTTTGAGATCTCTAGCATTTTTCTATACAAGTCCATTTTGTAAACTCACTTTGTAGACCTAATGATGTGTTAACAAGATAATTGGTTGATGAGTAGAAAATAATATGTTGACCACATTACTTCAAACCTTATATTCTCATATGGCATATGAGCATCATCATAAAAAACATGTTTTACTGCTTACAAAAAAATGTTACCAATTATTTATATCATAGTTCATATTCAAATCCGAAGTAGAATAACATAATTCTTGATACAAGTCTCTGTCACTCTCACACACACAGTTGCAGGATTGATTCATTACTGAGATTAAGAGCAGGCAATCGTAGAGCTTATAGGTTTGAAATTATCAGTGGATAATTGGCCTGCAAACTTAAACTTGAGTGGCTCATCTCGAAAAAGTGATCCGCCATTTTTCAACAAGCATCCACCCACAGAATCGTCTTTCTTAATAATGAAAGGGTCAATCGGCTCAACACTATTGAATCCATTGCATCCTACTACAACCTGAACTTCAACGCATGGGCAGTCGTCATCGACACTAAATGCAACTTCATACTCTGGTTGTCCCTTCACAACACGTCCAGTTTTTGTTATTTCCACCTTGATTGAAGATAGAGAACACTTTTCGAAACCTACATATAGAATGGTTAGCACACCAACTACTTCTAAACAACAAGAAATCTTAAGTGCACGCATGTCTCACAAAGTGTGGGACTCACATAATATGAGACTCACATGTGGATTCACCATCTATGAGACATCTATCTGTGTTAGTGTTCCTAGCATTGCTGATCTTTGCTTTGTACCAAAAACAAAAGAAAAAATGTTTGCTAAACTAACCATTTTGAAGATGGTTTGTAAGAATATGGTTGACAATATATATCAAATTTCTGTTGTAAAGAAAAAAAGAAAAATTTATTTCTTTTTTAATTCTTAAGTCCGTATTTGGGTCATAGATTTAGGACAACCTAAGAAAGAGCTTAGAAGTCTTGGAGCACTTGTCAGTCCCTAAGCACATATATAGTACTCAGGAGCTTACACATCACATTTTGTCTCAATTTTCAATTATTTAACTTTTAAACTAAAAGTAATTGTTCATATATCAACTATACTAAATAAGATTTACATCCGAACATCTGATTTTTACTCAAAAGTTGTTCTATATCCCAACAAAATGGTACTCAACAGTTGATATATATTCAAAGAACAAAATGATATGAACTGAGAATTTATGAGGTGGGCGAAAGAACCCATAATACTTCTAACTCAAACAATTGACTTTCGCTGACAAAAAAAAAAAAAAAAAAAAAAAAAAAAAAAAAAAACCTCAAACAATCATGCCATTACCAAGTCAACCCTTAGGGCCACCAGAAGAAGATATTTAAGACCTTTGTTTTCTCAGGCAACATCCTACCTTGTCTACTCCTTTCGGTGTTCATAGATATGGACCATGTTAGCAGTGTAAAAATAAAAAATAAAAATAAAGAAAAGAGAAAAAGATTGATAGGTAATTCACCTTGTGCACTGATAAGGACACTAAGAAAGGCAAAGAAAACCTTGAGTGCTACCATCTCTCCTCCTTCTACTTCTGTTTGGAGTGGTTTATGACTTAATGCTTGCTTGTTATGTGAAATATATGTAGAGAGTAGAGGATTAACAAAATCCTTTGATTTTAGGAAACCTTGTCATTTTAAGTAGCCAATTAAGCACATTTAACAAGTTACCAATTTTTTAAAATATAATTATGTACTTAAATATAAGGGATGAGGTCATACTCGCCCATACTCTTCTTGTGGGCCCTATTCTGGACACACATAGATGACCCGAACTATCAATTTTGTAACTCTCGCAGTAAAGACTATTAATGTAAAATATGATTTGTTTATGTGTTTATAAATATCCGATATGAAATTGATTTTTTTTTTTGTGACTAATGACCTATATATTGTGGTAGATGATTGGAATCATTGGTGTGGGTTTGGGTTAGAACTCACAAGAGGGGTATGGAGGAGTAAAGAGAGACGAAGGTAATGAGAGGAGCTAATAACGAATACATCTTGTTCAAAAAAAAAATTAAAAAAATAAAATAAAATAATAATGAATACATCAGCATGGTGTACTCATTTTACAAAATATCTCGTCCAAGATATTAAAGTTGAGATTTTATATAAAAAAAATTAAGCAATTGGGGAAATGTGTGAAAAAAGTGTAATCCTTCAATTGTTTTGATTTAAAAAAAAAAAACATAAAGTAAAATAAAATTCACCAAACATGCTCCTAATTGATTTCATTTTTTTAAAATTCAAAATTCTATAACTTTTATTCTACAAGTTTTTATTTATTTATTTATTTATAAAAATAGTGTTCTTGAAATAGTTTCGTCAAGATATATGTGTTGAATATAAAATTTTTAGAGAAAAAAATGACAAATTTATTGTGTTCGTTGTTTTCAAATTGTGAAATTCAACTATTTATGGGCAATAAAATTTCATTATCTTTTTAAATAGAGAAATTTCAAAATGAGGGAATAAAAATTACAAAATTGAAGGACAATAAAAAAAATTAGAGTACTTAATTTTAATTTTAATTTGAATGCTAAAATTCCAAATTGAGGGTTATAAAATGATCATTATTTCATTGTGTCCACTGTAAAAGTGAAAAATCAGAATTTTGTATAGTGAAATTTTGCCCTCTAATCGAAGGAGGAAAAAAAGAAAAAAAAAAATCAAATTAAGAGTTAAGAAAGCTTTCAAAGCTAAAAGCAACAACCATCACTCTACTCAAATCTCTTATCCATATATGGAAAATTATTAGGTACTCCTGGAATACATGTGACCGTTCTTCCTAATTAATTACTATTTATTATACTTTCCTCAATAATTTAACACAAATAATTAATTAATATCCCATTTTTTTTTTATTAATTATACTATCATGAAATACTACATAATCATATTCCCGAACTACTAAATAATCACCCTATATATTTTGTTCCTAAATAATCACCCTATATATTTTGTTCCTAATACGTGATAAGACTTGCGTGATGCATTTATTTTGAGTCTAACATTCAAATCTCTTCTCCAACACCCAAATAAATAAATAAATAAATAAATTCAAATCTCTCAACCATCTCTCTCTGTCATGTTTTTGTTGGATTTGTCATTAAAAATCTTCTTTTTTGAGCCTTTTTTCTATCGGTGGTGCTATATGTACCAATTATTATACACATTACACTAATGTACTAATTAGTGTTATGTCATTATTACTGATCATATTTATTATACAAATTATAAATGAATAATGTTATATGTGTCAATTAATATATATACTAGTGTATTAACCGATGATATGACATCATTTGTATGGTTTTAGATATTTGTAACTTGTATAATAAATATGGTCAATAATAATATCATAACACTAGTTGGTACACTAGTATGTACACTAATATGTAGCACCGCCGATTTTAAATATCCAAAATTATTAAAATTATATCACATCATCTATTAATATACTAATTAATACATTAATTGATACATGTAACATTATTTTTTTTTCCATAACTTTCTTTCCATTTTCTTGCTCTATTTTTTGGCAATAAATGCACATTGCATACCACCACCTGAAGTCATCGAATCTTTCCCATTTCCATGAATCAGTATGATACGTCTCTATAAAACTAAATCTTTAATTGAGCGTGAAAAAATAAAAAATAAAAAAATCAAAATATCACATCAAATAGACTCCCATGCATATTAAAACTCCCATATTAAAGTTCCAGAACATTTTTGTTCTATGAATAGGATATATACCATCCATCCCAGGCACATCATCATGTGAATTGAAGCTTAACTTTTGTTCCAAAACATTATGTTAGTCAATGCATAAAGTTAGTCAATGCATAAAGGTTTTGCAGTAATTCTATAAAGGGGTAATCACTCCAACACGTGTCAGACAAATAATATATTCAATTATGAAAAAATTTACAATAATAATTATTATTATGTATAAAGTTTTTTTTATTAATTTATAAATATTTTTGTAAAATTATATTGATGAGATATTTCCCCTTCTCTATGTAGGAATAATCTTCTGTGTAAAATAAATAACTTGAAACAAATCAAATAAATAAAAAATAAATTACTTACCGAATTTATTTAATCAAAATGTAAAAGTACAAAAGGATCAAGTCGAGTGTGTGAAATTCTGTCCTTAAGAAAAATTTGTCCCGTTACGATGCTTACGGACTAATGGCGTTTATCTCTCAGGATACAACGATCTTCACAAATTGTAGTAACACTCCAAACAATTTGTACGGCGAACAAAAACCTGTGTTCTTTACTCTCTGAATTTTTTCCTAAAATAATATGAAGAATATATCTATGCAAGAAAACAAAAAAAAGGCAAGAAGATGATTTTCAGAATACCTTGACTGTTGGAAATGGCCTGGTATATATAGGCCCGAACATGTCTGAAAATCAAACCGAACAGGTGGGTTTTTGAATGAACAGGTGCAACAGATACAATTCAAATTTCGAACAGATAACTACAGCAGTTTCATATTTGTTCAGAAACTGCTGGGCAGTTTGAATCTGTCCTGGAAAAAAATCGAATATGTTTGGTCTTTTTGAACCTGTTGGACTTGCTGGAACTGGATTGAAGGAGGAAAGAATTTAAGACAAAAATTGAATTCAAATTTGACACAAAATTTGAATTAATTTCATTTAGAAAATTAATTTTCCCGTAAGTATTTTTGGAAAAAATTCAAATAAATTTTGTCCAAAAAATTAAAGTTAGAACCGACCCAACCCACAACCCACACCCACACCCACGCCCGGTACGGCACGGCATGGCACAGCCGGCGGCGCGCGCGCATTTGTGGTGGTTTGGGCTGAGGTTCACATTGTCCATAATTCTTCTATTCTACAAACTTAGGGTGCCTCTTGGGGCCCAACCTAAGTGTTGCCACCTAGAACATATATATATACATAAGTTCTCTTAAGTTTCCAATGTGGGACAAGCCTTACAAGGAAACTCATATTTAATTCTTTAATTGTCCATTCTACGAATCCGAAAACGACATCAACTTCCCATTCACTCATAAATAGTTTTGACAAACCGTTTTCACCATGTGACTTGCCATGCGGCAAGGAACATGTCACCTTTTTGGACCTACCTCAAAAGACATGTGGGCCCCACTCAAATTTAGGGGTTGTTTGAGATAAACTAAATAAGTATATTTTTTGACTTTTGATGAAATATGGGTTAGATATGGGTTGGGTTTGAAGTGATGTGGTAGAGAGGTGATGTGACTTAAATAAGATGATGTGACTTAAATAGGATAGTGACTTTTTGACTTTTTGGCTTTTTTCGGTTATGCCAAACCAAGCCTTAGGCTCAAAGATGGCCCAAAATAAGCTTATAAAACTATTATTTCTAACAATCCCCTACATGAATGGAATTTGACGGAAAGAAAATGTAACAACATGATCTAATTACAGAGAGTACAAAAATTGAGAATATTCTGCAAAGGATAGATAGTTTTTGGCTTTGAACCTTCCCTTGTGAGACACTATCGGATTTACTAGCTAATCAATGAACATGATGTCTTGAACTGGTCAACCATTTGTGTAAACCAAGACAATCGAACTCACACAGTATATCACCAGACACAGTTTAGTTCTCACTGTTGTGTTCATTTTGGCCCTGAACAACCTGGTCTTTCGTGAGTACTCTTGAGAATTGTAGCCCTTGACAAATCTCATAGAACTGACCTAGTTCACACTCATATAGGTGATTCTTATGAAGAGTATCCTGCCATACTCCACTAGGTATACCTAGATATAAGAATCATCAAAAGTATTACTTAACCTAAAACGTTGCTGACATCACTATTTCATCATAGAAATGGGTAGGAGTTTGACTCCCTAGTAATCCTTCTGAGTCATACACAACTCGGTTGTCCCTTTGAACCTAGATCTTGGGATCTCCAGTCAACTAGGTTGGGTTACTGTTGTGGTAACTCTTATTTAATAGGCTTAATTCTCATTCCCTTCGATGAATTCTCAACTAACTCTCTTGCTAACTCTTTGGTTAGTGGATCCGCTATGTTGTCTTTAGACTTCACATATTCAATGAAAATAATTCCATTTGAGAGTAGTTGTCGCACAGTGTTATGTCGACGACAAATGTGCCGTGACTTACCGTTATACATATAACTTTGTGCGCTACCTGTTGCTGATTGACTATCGCAATGTATGCATATAGCAGGCACTGGTTTTGGCCACATTAGAATATCTTCAAGGAAGTGGCGAAACTATTCTGCTTCTTCCTCAGCTTTATCTAAAGCTATAAACTCTGATTCCATAGTAGACCTAGCAATGCAAGTCTGTTTGGAAGATTTCCAAGATATAGCTGCCCCACAAAGAGTAAAGACATACCCATTGGTGGATTTTGAGTCTCTAGTATCCAATATCCAATTTGCATTACAATATCTTTCAAGTACTGCAGGATATCTAGTATAATTCAGCCTAATATTACGAGTAAATCTGAGGTATCTTAGAACTCTTATAATCGCTTTCCAGTGTTCTACTCTTGGGTTACTTATATCTACTTAATTTACTTACTGCATAAGCTATATCTGGGCGAGTGCAGTTCATCAAGTACATTAAGCTTTCAATAATTTGGCCATATTCTAATTGAGAAATATTTTCCTGTATATTTTTAGAAAGAAACAAATTAACATCTATAGGTGTTATAGCAAGATGATCATCATCTTTGCTGAATTTGTCAAGTATTTTCTCAACGTAATGTGATTGTGACAAAGCATAACCTTCTGATATTTTGATAATTTTCATACCAAGTATTACATCAGCAATCCCTATGTCTTTCATGTCAAAATGTTTATTCAACATTTTCTTAGTAGTTTTAATCATATCATTATTACTACCTATGATGAGCATATCATCCACATAAAGACATACTATAACATAACCGTTGTTTGTGTTTTTAATATAAACACATTTGTCACATTCATTAATTTTGAATTCATTTGACATCATTGCTTTGTCAAATTTCTCATGACATTGCTTTGGCGCTTGTTTTAAACCATATAATGATTTAACTAATTTATACACTTTCTTTTCTTTTCCTGAAACAGAAAATCCTTCTGGTTGTTCCATGTATTTTTTATTTTTATCTAACTCACTATTTAAGAAAGTAGTTTTCACATCCATTTGATGAATTTCTAGATTATACAACGATACAATAGCAATTAGCATTTTAATGGATGTTATTCTAGTAATCGGTGAGTATGTGTCAAAGTAATCAAGACCTTCTTTTTGTCTAAAACCTTTGATCACAAGTCTCGCATTGTATTTGTCAATTGATCCATCCGTTTTCATTTTTCTTTTGAAAATCTACTTATATCTAAGTGGTTTACACCTTGGTGGTAAATCCACCAATTCCCAAGTGTGATTTTGCAAGATAGATTCAACTTCGCTGTTTACAGTTTCTTTCCATAAAGGAGTTTCAGGACTGGACATAGTCTCTTTAAAAGTTAAAGGCTCATTTTCTAACAAAAATGTTAGAAAATCTGGACCAAAAGATTTTGAGGTTTTAGCACGTTTACTATGCCTAGGTTTCTTTTCATCAATTTGATTTATCTCTTGCTCTTGTTCTTGATCTTATTCTTGATCATGACTAATAATAGCATCATAAGATCTTTTATTATTACTAGTCTCTTATCCAGTCTTATTTGGAAATACATGTTCAAAGAATAATGCATTCCGAGATTCAATAATAGTATTTACATGCATTTCGGAATGTTCTGATTTATGAATCAATAACCAATATGCACTACTATTCTTGGCATAACCAATGAAAATACAATCAATGGTTTTAGGACCTATCTTAGTCTTTTTAGGACTAGGAATAACTATTTTAGTCAAACATCCCCACACTTTTAAGTATTTGTAGGATGATACTCTCCCATGCTACATTTTATAAGGTGTTTGATTCACTTTTTTTTGGGGTACTTTATTAAGTATATAATTAACAGAAAGTATTGAGATAATCCAGAACTTATTAACATAGTATTCATCATTTCTTTTAAAGTCTTATTTTTTCTTTCAGCAATTCCATTTTGCTGAGGTGAGTAAGGAGCGGTGGTTTGATGAATTATTCCATGTTCTTTACAAAATTCACCAAAAGGTGATTCATATTCACCGCCTCTATTACTTCTAAGTTTCTTAATTTTCTTACCAAGTTGATTTTCAACTTCATTCTTGTATTAAATGAAAGTTTCCAAAACTTCATCCCTGATTCGAATTAAATAAACATAACTATATCTAGTATAGTCATCTATGAAAGTGATAAAATATTTTTTTTCACCTCTAATTTGAATTGATTTAAAATCATAAATATCACTATCAATTAATTCAAGTGGCTCCATACTTCGTTCAATTGAATAAAAAGAAGTTTTGGATAATTTTGCCTCAACACAAATTTCACATTTATGATTTGAATAAATATCAAATTTAGGTAAACATTCCATATTAATTAATCTACGTAAAGATCCATAATTAACATGTCCTAGTCTATTATGCCACAAATTTGAAGACTCAAGCAAGTAAGAAGAAGATGCATTTTTATTAATAACAGAGGGTACAACAGTCATTATATTCATTTTGAAAATGCCATCAGACATGTAACATTTTTTTACATACATCCCGTTTTTGGTAAGAACAAATTTGTCACTTTCAAAAACTAGCCTAAACCTATTTCTACTCAACAGAAATCAGGAGACTAGATTCTTGTGAATGTCCGGTGTCACGCCCCCAATATACACAATGGATATAACCCAAAACATATATTAATAATCGCATAAGTCAAAGTAAATAGTCCTTTCATTACATGGAGTTAATGATACAAACGAGTTTGACAAAAATAGATGCCTTATTGACTTACATTTTTCCAAGCCTTGTCTTGGTTACAACAAAAGTGAGCTTTGCTCATTACATCTTAAGCCCTTGGCTTTACCAAAAATATACAATCAAAATAAGAGGCTTTTGCTCCCAAAAATCTCTCAAACGCTATTGCGGTAGTGGAGGCTTTCCATCATTACCTGAAAATGTTTTTTCCCAAATGGGGTAAGCCATAGCCCAATAGGAATCATCTAACACAATATATGAAGTTTAGTAGAGATATAGTACAAAGTGCATAAACAATGCTTGTGGTAAAACTTTTCACAACTTTATATACTCATAAGATATCAATTTCAAGTCCTAATCCATTTACTTTCAATTCATGTTCCGTTCACTTCTCTATCTCAATTCATGAGTCAATTTCATCATTTCTCAACAACCGAACTGAGGTTACAATTCAATAATTTTCAAATCATACAACGCATATGCATAAACATTTCAAGTTTCTATTTCACGAATATTTCGTCTGCGGGCTAGGCACCCATGTATAATGTCGGGACTTTCAGGTAGGACACTCCGGCCAACTTAATTATAATGGAGTCTATCCCCTTTCTCCTCCCAAACAATGGAGTCCATCCCGTTTCTCCTCCCAAACAAACATACATATACCATGTATTTAAACACATAATCACACGTGGAGTACATCCCCTTTCTCCTCCCAAACAAACATACATATACAATGTATTTAACACGGCCATATTCAATGACAACCATCAAAAGATTAGTTTCAATTCACCTAATTCACATGCAATTTCTACAACAGTCAAAGTTATCCTCCACCGATAGCCCAATACAATTATCTCTAAACAAATATTTAATCTCAAACAGATAGTTTATTCAAAACTTCCAAATGTGTGAAATAATACATATTTAATTTCACCATTTATATCAAAGATCATCTAATTTCACATTTTCAATGACAATTTCAATTATTTATACAAAATAACAATTCGATCCAATTAGGGCAAAAACCCCATTTTTCCAATATCAACCAAAATACCAAAATCCACCATTTTGACGCAGCATGAACATATTTTCAGCCCCCAAACTTATTTATTTCATATTCACCAAAAACCCCTCTTTTCATTTCACCCCTAAACCTTAGGTTTGATCAAACTACTCCTGAATTCCACCATTGTTACACAATAACAAATAACTAAGTTAAAAACCATATGAGAGTGTAGAAAAATTCCTACCTCAAAGAGTAAAGACGAATCAAGCAAGAGTAAAACGCCGAGAACACCGAAACCCACTTCTATTTAGATCAAAATGAAGATCTTGAAGGGCTTTACCTTTTTCTCAAAGGCACTAGGGTGGAAATCCCAATGGATTTAGATGAAATCTTAGAGAGAATGTGAGTTTTAGAGAGAGAATGTGTAGATCTAGGTTTTTGGAAAGTTGTAGAGAGAGAGAAGAAAAAGTGATTCAAAATGTCATCTTCACGAACTGTTATACATGCAGTCTGCTCGAGCGTGGAAAGTGACGCTTGAGCGTCAGACACAAAGTTCCGCTCGAGCATGAAAAGTGGCGCTCGAGCATGGGATGCGCTCTTTTAGAAGTTTTGCAGACAAAGGACCCTGCTCGAGCTTGAGACTGGACGCTCAAGCGTCCAATGCATTCTCCCAGTATTTGCAGATCTGCAAAAATGCTGTGAATTGACAAATCTCGCTCAAGCGCAAGAATGGCTGCTCGAGCGGAGGAGCAAAATTTGTGCAGCCCATTCGAACAGAAGAGCCAAAATCTGGGCATCACAGGTTTGGAAAAACAAGCAACCAACATGTCTCTGACGCATAATTACAATCCGATCACCAAAATAGAGGGGGAACAAGTGAAACAAGATGTGAATAACCGTTCTAAACCATACCAACCCGAGTCTGGCATATAGTAAGTGATGGGTTAAAAATCAAAATCGCTATATCCGGTACATGTAACACATTGTTGAGAGTGAGTTCCTTTCTAGATGTCATCTTCATAATAATCATTCATTGTCTTTCAACTTTGGAAGTTGAGGAGTTGCCCATAATAAGTTATTCACCGTTGTCCACCACTGAATAAGATGTGAACATCTTTTTGTCGGCATAGATATGACGAGTAGCACCAGTGTCCACCCACCACTCTTTAGGAGTTCCAACAAGGTTTGCCTCGAAAACAACTGCAGAAAGATTTATGACATCTACACCATTGGAAATTTTGTCCACTTCGGTCATATTGGTTTGAGCAGGCTTCTTGCTTGTTTTTCTTTTGCTTTTGCCTTTGCTATGGAAATCTTTGGCCCGATGTCCTTCTTTGTCACAGATGTAACATTTGCCACTAAACTTGTACTTTTTTAGTTCCCCCTCCTTTAGAGCCTTGTGCAGAACTTTCTTTAGAACAGTTCTGTTTCTTTGCTTTTGGAGTATGTTCCACCATATTTGCCTTAGACTCCATTGGATGCTTACCAGCTCGCTTCTCAGAATTGCGGTTGTCCTCCTTAATCCTCAAACACACAATCAATTCCTCTAAAGTCATTTCTTTACGCTTGTATTTGAGGTAGTTCTTGAATTCCTTTTAGCCTTGTGGTAAATTTTCAATTAAGGCAGTAACTTTGAAGGATTCACTGAGAGACATGCCTTCTGCATGAATGTCATGCAGAATGAGTTGGAGATCTTGAACTTGGTTGATCATAGTCTTAGAATAAACTATCACAAAATCTAAGAATTTGCCAACTATAAATTTCTTTGAGCCAGCATCTTCTGTTTTGTACTTTTTCTCAAAAGACTCCTATAGTTCCTTTGCCGTCTTGATAGGGCTGTAAACGTTGTATAGTGTGTTGTCAAGTCCGTTCAAGATGTAGTTTCAGCAAAGGAAATCAACATGTTTCCAGGCATCGACCGCAGCAACTACTTGTCGGTCGATTTCATCCTCATTCAGAGGAGGAGCATCCTTACGGAGAAAACGAGCCAGGTTCAGAGTTGTAAAATAGAACAACATTTTTTGTTGCCATCTTTTAAAATCAGTTCCTGAGAACTTCTCTGGCTTCTCACCGTGATTGACTAGCACAATCATAACAGGAGGAGAGGTTGGCGAAATTGCAGCCACTATAATCGTACTTCTTTGAGCATTAGTTTGATTAGTTTCAGTAGCCATGAATTCTAAATTATAAAACAAAATTATAATTAGAATTTTATACTACACAGAAAATTAAACCAAAATCGCAGAATTAAATTATGTAAAAATAAAAGAAACAAGAATTGTAACTTTTATTTTCAATTAATTTGAAAATAAAATAAAATTTTATTTAAACAAATTAATTCCACACAAAAAATTAAATTTCTCTAATACTTCAATAATTAAAATACTGAAACAGAATTTTAATTAATGAACACTCAGAAATTATTTCTGAAAACCAAAATTAATTTCTGACAAACTTTACAAATAAATATTCTGAATTGTTAATGACACCAGTATATTATTACTAGTTCTCAAAGAAAATAAACAGTATATTATATTACTACTATTTGTCAAATAGTATATTACTACTATTTGTTTTTCCAACCAGAATATTTCTTTGTAAAACCACATAAAATAATTTTTGTAAGAAGAAGAAAAGAAGAAAAGGAAACAAACGAAAAATTCTGTATAAATAGAATAATTCGAATCTATCATAAGATTGTAAGAATAATCTTTTGTGTGAAATAAATAACTTGAAACAAATCAAACAAATAAAAAATAAATTACTTATTGAATTTATTTTATTGAAATGTAAAAGTACAAAAAGATCAAATTGAGTGTGTGACACTCTGTCCTTAAGACAGATTCGCCCCGCTACGGTACTTACGGACTAATGGCGTCTATCTCTTAGGATACAATGATCTTCACAAATTGTAGTAACACTCCAAATAATTTGTACGGTAAATAAAAACCTGTGTTCTTTACTCTCTGAATTTTTCCTAAAATAATATGAAGAATACATCTATGCAAGAGAGCAAAAGGAAGGCAAGAAGATGATTTTCAGAATACCTTGACTGCTGGAAATGTCCTTGTATATATAGACCCGAACAAGTCTGAAAATCCAACCGAATAGGTAGGTTTTTGAATGAACAGGTGCAACAGATAAAATTCAAATTTCGAACAGATAACTGCAGTAGTTTCATATCTGTTCAGAAACTGCTAAGCAGTTTGATTCTGTCCTAGAAAAAAACCGAATATGTTTGGTCTTTTTGAACCTGCTGGACTTGTTGGAACTGGACCGAAGGAGGAAAGAATTTAGGACAGAAATTGAATTCAAATTTGACACAAAATTTGAATTAATTTCATTCAGAAAATTAATTTTCCCGGCAAGTATTTTCAGAAAAAATTCAAATAAATTTTGTCCAAAAAATTAAAGTTAGAACTGACCCGATCTAGGCACAATCCGGCTCGGCCGGTGGCGTGCGTGCGCTTGTGTGGTGGTTTGACCTAAGGTCCACATTTCCATAACTCCTCTCTTCTACAAACTTGGGGTGCCCCTTGGGGCCCAACCCAAGTGTTGCCACGTAGAACTTATATACACACATAAGTTCTCTTAAGTTTCCAATGTGGGACAAGCCTTACAAGAAAACCCACATTTAATTCTTTAATTGTCCATTCCACGAACCCGAAAACGACGTCAACTTCGCATTCACTCATGAATTGTTTTCACGAACCATTTTCACTGTGTGACTTACCATACGGCAAGGAACATGCCATCTCTTTGGACCCACCCCAAAAGACGTATGGGCTCCATTCAAATTAGGGCTCAAAGATGGCCCAAAATAAGCCTATAAAACCATTATTTCCAACACTATAAACCCAACAAAAGTAGATATTATGCCAAGTGCCACTAGCCCAATTCAAATCTCTGTGTGTAAAGACTTTTAGCTCTTAATTGTTTAACCTGTTTCTACCGCTTAACGACAACCAGGGCTAGCCCCGGGTTAAGACTCGTAAGGCCTGTACCTAGAGTCTAAAAAATTAGGTCTCAAAAAAAGCCTCTAATTAGTCTTGTATTATATTAAAAACTTATAATGATCCAATTATATGTTATTTATTAATAGAATATTATATACAAGTCCTAATTTATAAACTTATACTCTATTAACTAAGATTTTTTAGACGTTTAAGTCCCGTTAAATTTTTAATAGTCGGAATTACTCTTCAAATAATGATTGTTCATCATTTATGATTATCTATAAAGAAATATGATGATTTTACATTTATTTTGATTTTCAAAACTTTAAAACATCAACTTGCAAATTGAAAAAAACTAAAAAAATTATGTGAAAAAAAAGCTAATTTGTTTTTTTGAAAAAATTGAATTATTTTTTTATGCAAAACTGAAAATTTTGTATCTATAAAGGAACATGGTGATAGAACATTGATGTGCAAAATTGAAAAAAAAAATAAATAAATAAAAAAAATGGTAATGTTCTCAGTTTTAAAACTAAAAAAAACTGATAATGTTCTCAGTTTTGTTAGATGGTTGAATCAAACCAATAAGTAGAAGGGCAAAAACGCTTAATTTCATATTCTGTTTTTTTTCATCAGTTAGTCAAACAATTATCTAGAATATTACTATGCAAAATTCATAATGTTCTTAATTTTAAAAATTGAGAAAAATTGATAATAGTCTCAGTTTTATTAAAGGGTTTATTACACTAATAGTCCCTATAGTTTGGGACTTGTGTCACTTTGGTCCCTGACTTTTCAATTGTGACACATTTGACCCTGAAGTTTGAATCTTGTTCCAAACAAGAACAATTGAAAATATTATTAGATTTTTCAAGGGTAAAATTGTCAATTTGATAAAATATAAACTAATTTGACAAAAATAAATGTCAAAAAAATGTTTTTAATTTTTTTAAAATTATTTTTATTCACCAATGATAAAATTATTTAAAATTAATAAAAATTACATGATTAATTTTTTAAAATTAATTTTACATGATCATCATCCAAACACATAATAAAAATTAATTTGATAAAAAAAAATAAATGTCCAAAAAATTTATCAATTTTACATAATTTTATTTTTAGTAGGTAGAAATAATTTTTAAAAATTCAAAAATATTTGCTTGTCATTTATTTTTGTCAAATTAGTTTATATTTTATCAAATTGACAATTTTACCCTTGAAAAATCTAATTATATATTCAATTGTCCTTATTTGAAACAAGATTCAAAATTCAGGGTCAAATGTGTCACAATTGAAAAGTTAGGGATCAAAGTGACACAAGTCCCAAACTATAGGGACTATTTGTGTAATTTGCCCTTTATTAAATAGGACTTATTGGTTAAAAAAATCTTAAATTGGCTCTAAGCTACCATCACATTTGTAAATAGGACTTTTAGGTAAGTAACCCTTTATTAATTTAGGTAAGTTTAAAGGTCTAAAAATTCTGATTGGCCCAATTAAAAAATATTTATAAGTGTTAGTTGCTAGCCCAATTGAAAAAATAAAAAATATATATATATGTATTAGTCATAAGCCCAATTTTATTAGGCCTATTTTATTTTTTTTAAAGTCTCACTTTATGGCCCAATTATGTATTTTTAAGTGAATTTTTTTAATATTTTACGCAAAATTTTACTTTAAAAATTTTGTAGATACACATAATCTAATTACACTTAAAAAGAATAATATTTATAAATTTAAAAAAAATTATAAAATTTAAAAAATATATAAAAAATATGAATTGCAAACTCTGAAAATTATTTTTAAAAACTCTAAATCAAACACAGTAATTTTATTATTTTTATTTTTTATTTATAAATATTTAAAAGGCCCCCAAAATATTATTTCGCCTTAAACCTCCGGAAACTCAGAGCTAATCCTGGGGATGACTCCTTACCTCTTACTCTTAGGAGTAGGTTATATAATTTATATATATATATTTGATCCTCAAAAAATAAAAACAGAAAATATGCAACTCTACTGCACAGAACTGAATTAGAACACTTGCCATATGAAGAAAAAAGAACATAGAAGCATCCCAATCAGAGTTTACTGGAGAGAGAGAGAGAGAGAGAGAGAGAGAGAGAGGTTTCAACAAATGCTAAAAACAAAAAAGCAACAATTCACCGGTGATTGTGGCATTAGATTACTAATTTTTTGGTCATATCTGATATATGGATGTGGGAGCCGAATAAGTCTGAGAGTTAGAAGGGATGTATTCCAGAAGTCAGAGACTGTTCGGCTCCGTGCTAATCAATTAAGATGCCGAGTACATCGAGATCGCCGAATATACGGGGAGATGTATGTAGGAATAAACAAAAGGTTAATAAGTAAAAAGTGGGCTCTGGACCCGAGGTCCAGAGAATGAGTATAAATACAAGAGCTTCAGATTTAGAAAGGTATGTAAGAATAACTCCACTTAACTTAGTGAACAAGCTTTCTAGACTATTGAGACTGACTTGCCCGTCGGAGTGCTAACCCCGGCACCCCCGACCGGAGTGCTGGTGCTTTTACAGGTGACTAGCTGAGGATCAGGAGCGTCTCTCAGGATCTGAAGAGTATTTCCAAACCACATCCCCACAATGGAAATTGACCCCCCCCCAAAAAAATATATATATATCTATAATGTTTGGTATAACTGGAGACCTATTTAAGACAAACAACTGTCCATTTGCCAACTTGGACAGAAAATAGGATGAATTACAATGAAGGGACAATGGAATTTCATTTTAAAGAATCAAACAATGTGCGAAAGAGGTTCAAATCATATCATTATTGACTGAGAAAGGTTTGCAGATGTTAATGTGCTATTTTGCATATCACATCCTTATATATTATTAGCATACATCTGTCTTTCTTTTTTGAGAAAATGAACAAATACAAATATGCAATCCGAATGCAAGCATGGTGGTATTGACAATATTTGCATTGCATATCAAATATACCAGAGTGGTATAACTGTATTCTAGGTCCATTGATTCTGGGCCCGAGACCATAGATCGCCCGTCCGAGTGCCTTCGCCACGATCTGGCCTTGGAAATACCAAAGTCCAAACAAACAGCGCACCAGGTTCCTGAGCGACCCCCAAGGGCTGGCGATCTATGGTCTCGGGCCCGACAGCAAAACACTGACGCTCGTCGTGCTCCAGCTGATTGCTTTGAGGAGTTGACAAAAGACGAACGTCTCCAGCAGAGTGTTCCGCATGATAACATCCATTTGATATACAGCCTGCCGAAAGCCCCGGCCGTACATGCAATCCAGTCCCTCCCAGGCCCCCAGCAGCAACTCACGCTAGCAAAGCGACCCCGAGAATCGCCAAGCATCACCTTCGATGACTCTGATTTGATCGGCGTAACACTCCCTCACATCGATCCATTGGTTGTCGCGCTACGTGTAAACCGGTTCACCGTCCAACGCGTTCTTATCGACCGGGGCAGCACTTCGGAGGTTATGTATTATAAAACCTTCATCAAACTCGGGTTCAACGAATCGGACCTGACTCCGGCCCCCTATCCACTGTTCGGCTTCAATGCCAATCCCGAATACCCACTGGGAAAGATCAGCCTGCCCGTTCGGGCGGGTTCCAGAACGGTGGATGTAGAATTCCTGGTCGTCCGGCTGCCATCGCCGTACAATCTCATCATGGGACGATCGTGGTTGCATACCTTGCAGGCCGTCCCAAGCACCTACCATCAATTGTTACGTTTCCCAACGGAACACGGCATTGAGCAGATCCGGGGCTCCCAAAAATCGGCACAGGCATGTTACCTCCTGGCCGCCAAAATGCCAAAAGAATTGCAGGTAAACTCCATTGAGGTACCCAATCGGGAAATCCTGGATGACGTCGGGCGTCAGCCAAGCGAAAAGGCCACAGAAGGTTTAGACCGAGTTGACATCGATGGAAGCCCGGAAAAGTTCTTCATGATCTGCACCTCTTTAAATCAAGCCAATAGACAGCAGATGATCTCCTTTCTGCTGGCCAACCTCGACGTCTTTGCGTGGTCTCCATACGAGATGCCGGGTATAGACCCATCAGTTTCACAACACCACCTGAACGTCGACCCCACATGTAAGCCAGTCATTCAAAAAGGCCGTCGGTCCTCTGCAGAGCACACTGTTGCCGTTATAGAAGAAGTCGACAGACTGCTTGACGCCGAGGCAATTAGAGAAGTCACCTACCCCACTTGGCTCTCCAACACAGTGGTTGTGAAGAAGAAAAATGGAACTTGGCGAGTGTGCGTTGACTTCACAGATCTGAACAAAGCTTGCCCCAAGGACTGCTTTCCCTTACCCAGAATCGACCAACTCGTCGATGTAACGGCGCGCCATCAACGCATGAGTTTCCTCGATGCTTACTGTGGGGAAATGGTTTGGAAATACTCCTCAGATCCTGGAAGACGCCAATGATCCTCAGCTAGTCACCTGCAAAGATACAAATACTCCGGACGGGGGTGCCGGAATTAGTACTCCGACGGACAAGTTAGTTCCTGTCTTCAAGAAAGCTTGTTCACTAAGTTTTTAGAAGTGATTCTTACATACCTCTCCTAGTTCATTGCCATTATATTTATACTCGTTTCTTCTGATCCTCGGGGCCAGGGCCTACTTTTTCAATCATTATCTTTTCCAATATTCGGCTCCAGGGATCCTCCCCTATTCGGCCTATTTATCCTATTCGGCCCCTTATCCTCGCGAGATATCTGCCGGCTAGCGTCAATCTTCTGATATATACCTCCTCTATCTTCGCCAATTATTCGGCTACCACAATTGTCCTCCGAACTCCCTATTGACGGCAGTTGATCGGCGTGTTTGGTTCAAAATTTGAGAAGTTTAGCGTCAGGCGGCTTCGCGTGCCCCAATATGTCAGGAGGCGCACGCCTTTTTGCTTATCATTACGCTTTCCCGCTCTATTCATGTGTATCTCAGCATTTATTGCGATTTGAAACTTTGGTCCTTTCGAATTCGCATTTCGTCGATTTTCTGAGACTTTTGGATCGCCAGTGCATATCCCTCCGTGACTCGCGTTTTCTGCAACTTCTTCCCGTCTTCCCTTGTCTCATCTGCTCTTCGTAAGTCTCCTTCTCCCTTTTTCGTAATCCTATTTTCTGTTTGCTATTTTAGCTTCGGCGAATATTTAGTTCTTTGCTAAGATGGCCAAACATTTGAAAGACCTCCTTTCTGAGGATCGTATTTCCGATTTCCGGCAACATTTTTCTATTCCTGACGACGTCCATTTATCCCTTGTAACGGACAACGCTCTCGACATGGAGAGGGAAGATCAAAACACGATCGTATTCCCCCTTTTATCCATTGCGGAGGGCGGGGTTCGTTTCCCCCTACACCCACTTCTTAGGGCCGTTCTCCGCTATTGGGGTTTGATTCCTTCTCAACCCAATGTAAATTTCTTTCGAATCATCATGGGGGTTGTAGAGTTGAATCGACGCCTTAGAATTAACCTTGGGATTCCTGCCATTCGGCATTGTTACGCCTTAGCCAAATCCTCCGGTCGGCTGGGGCGATATTTTCTCAGGGCCAAAGATACTGACCATCACTTGGTGACTATGCTTGCCAGTTCCGGTAAGCGAGTTGACGACGTGATGGTCAACGTCCGAGGTAATTGGGAGTTCGCTGAAGGGGAGGATCGCCTGGACCCTATTCCCAGACATAAGGGTGACCCAGGTTGCCACACAATGTTTTATGTTTGTTGGTCTATTTCTTATTCGGCTCTTTTCCCTAAATTGCTTTTTATCTTCTGCAGGTAATAGGTTGAAGAAAATTCTGACTTCGGTTGACGACGTAGTTCTTGGAGAAATCAAGACTGCACTCACATATTTCGGCCGCCCAAACGTACAAAAGCAAGGGAGAGCCGCCCATATTCTCCTTCGGTACGAACCCACTTACACTACTTTCTCGGCTGCAGACCATATTCCGATTCCATCCGGCAATCAACAGCTCTCGGCCCTTATCTTCCCCAGCTTCAAAAACCTTAGGCAGATCGGTCTCGTAGCTTCTGATTCGGGGGAAGACGCCGAGCCGGTTGTAGAGGTGGTTGCCGATCCGGTTGGGGAGTCCACTGAAGGGCTTGTAGAGGGCGAGGCCGTACACTCGGCATTTGAGGCCGCCGAGCCATCCGCCTCAGGACGAGCAGATTTCTCTTCTGGGGATATTTTTGCGAATTTGGGGGATCTACCCGGCGATTTTTTTGAGGGTATGGCGAAGGAAAGCCTAACGCAGATGGCGCGTAGAAGAAATGCCGAGCGGATAGCCGCCCAAAAGAAGGCTGAATGCGCCGAATCAGATCCCAGCTTGATCAAGCCCTTCGTACTCATTTCTGAGGGGACGGTTGAGGTTGCTGTGTCCGACACGGGAAAAGAGGGCGGAGAACAGGCCGATGGGGAACGGCTGATTTCGGAGCAAGGCCAAAAGCATGGTGCCGGGGGAGAAGCGAGTTCAGAAGTTGGCCCTGGTAGCAAATGGCCTCGGCTTGAAGAATCGGACGTGGTCGCTCCGTTCATTATTCAGCCAAAGATCAGGGATGTGCCGATTTTATCCGATGCTTCGGCCATTGAGGATCCAGCCGTGGCTCTGAGCCTGGCGGCTTCAGTTTCTCTGCCGGCTGACAACAAAGCTTACGGTGCCGTGCCTGATATTATGGCCGTTGCCCTAACTGCTCAATCGGCACTCCTGGTAGGTCACCTTTATTTCGCTCTTGTTTGTTAAAGGCGTCTGATCATACCGAATTGTTTTGCAGACGATTGGAAGGATCGCCGACTTGGGTCGCCGCCTGCGTGATGCTCTCGGGAGAATTGACCATTTGCAAACAGAGGTGCAGGGTCAGAAAAGTAGGGCCGAGTTCGAAATTATGAGAGCTGAAATGGAGAGTGCGCGAGCCGAAGCGGAGAAAGAGAGGGTTCGCGTCGCCGAACAGCTTCGTGTTGATGCTGAGGGTAGGGCAAATGCGAGCGAGGAGTCGCTCAAACTTTCCAAGAAAGCACTTGCTGAAGCGGAAGCTCAGTTAGAGGAGCTTAAGGCGGCCCGTGAGAAAGCCGAATCGGAGGCCTTTGAGGCAGGAAGAGGCGCCGCTCTGACGGAATATGTTGAAGAGGTGTCCAAATTTGAGAATCGCGGGTTCAAACATGGATGGCTGAAAGCCCTTGCTGCCGCTGAGGTTACATTGGATTTGCCAATTCCTTATGAGCAGGTGGATGTTGAGCCACTTGAATCCGATACCGACGAGTGATCTGGGAGCCGTTTACTGAGCAGGCGTCTTTTTATTTTTGTTTTTCTTCTTTTGGATAGTGCTTTGTGGTTCAGGGTAGTTTTCATGTATAAATTGGTTAGCATTTGCGCGCAATTTATTAATGAAAATTTCCTTGTAATTTTTGCTACCACCACACACTTTTCCTTGTAATTTTTGCTACCACCACACACTTTGTATGAAAGAGTTCTGTGGTTTAATTTTAATGAAAGAGTTCTGTGTTTGTCAATGCATTTGGTAAAATGGGATTGCATATACTGTGGGGAAACCCTGATTTGTGAGTTTGCCCTTGCCTCAGGGGGTTCATGAAAAGAATTCTAGCTGAATCAATTTGTGAGCCGGCTGGGGTACTTGGTCCGAATAGATTGATAAATCTGCTCTTGCCAGCCAGCTCGTGAGCCGGATGATTTTACTGTGGCACAAATGATTTTATCTAGAACTCTTCTAAACAAACCGTACATACAATATCGTGTGTTCAAACTTTAGTTTGTTCCTTACTTGAATCTGAAGTTTTCATCAACAGTTCTTTTGTTTTCATCACCACTGGAGGTAGAGAGGAAAAGATTGGTCAATATTTGGGTTCCTGCAGACTCAATACATATCCCATCAAAATCACCATTTGCAATTTCACTGCCTACTGATCTTGGACCCTTAGATTGATGAATTTGCCCTTGCCCCAGGGGGTTCATGATAAGAACTCTGGCTCCGAATCGATTCGTGAGCCGGCTGGGGTACTTGAGCCGAATAGATTGATGAATCTGCCCTTGCCCCAGGGGGTTCATGATAAGAACTCTGGCTCCGAATCGATTCGTGAGCCGGCTGGGGTACTTGAGCCGAATAGATTGATGAATCTGCTCTTGCCCTAATCAACTCGTGAGCCAGCTGGGGTTCTACGCACTTAGGCTGAACATATCCCATCAAAATCACCATTTGCAATTTCACTGCCTACTGATTTTGGACCCTTAGGTTGATGAATCTGCCCTTGCCCCAGGGGGTTCATGATAAGAACTCTGGCTCCGAATCAATTTGTGAGCCGGCTAGGGTACTTGAGCCGAATAGATTGTCCTGCCGTCAACTTAGTCGGCGTCAGGTGATTGGGTTTCGCGATTAATGAACTTGCCTCGATCGTGCTGCCTCTGGGAGTGTTAAATGATCAGAGGTACAGCTCTTAAGAGTCTGGTAGGTATCTGTTTCAAACGCCTGAGAGAAAATCTATTGTGCGAATGTGGAACAAGCTCTTCTTTAACAGCAAAGGGGAAGCCAAGACATTAGCTGAGCTTGGCGGTGATATGAATCGAAGTGAACACCGTGGTGAACACCGGAGTGAACACCGTGCTGGGAGTAAGAGTTCTATGGGTCGAGAGAGGCGTCAATCTCCTCGACGTCGTAGTAGGTCGCCCAGACGGGATAGGCAGTCCCAGGGCAGATCGCCACATGCCCAATTCGAAAGGAGATCAGACGCGAATCCGTGCCCGTTAAGTTTTGCAGTATTTGTGAAGAATAGGCCCATGACGGAAGCGGACTCGATCGTGAGAGATCTAGATGTGGCGGTCGAGTTTGCTCGACAAATATTTCCTCCGGAAGTTCAGCAGTCAATGGTTGGTCGTCAGCGCTACAAAGTGTTTCGCGACGGCATTCAGGGGGCGGTGAAAGGGCTCTATACGGCGTATGAAGTCGGCATGCGTTTGCGCGCCGCCCGCCGAGAGATGGAGAAAAAGGAAGATCATATCCGCAGTTTAGAGGCTTGCCTGGAGGCGGCCGAACGTGAGTTAAGAAAGATCAAAGCGGATCAGGTACAACCAGCAAGGCCGGTGAATTCGATCGTGGAAAAGAGGGTTACCAGTCGGCTTATAAGCGCTGCCCTTGTCGATCGTGAAACGGCGAGCATGTTCGCATTGGAATCCGCAAAGGGTAGGTCTTATGAAAGAGGTTTTCACGAAGGGCGCTTGGTTGGAATCGAAAAGACCAAGGAGAAGCTTGCCGAAGAAGTTTGCCTATGTGAAAATCGTGGGTTTAGGCATGGTTGGATCAAGGCATCTCAAGTCGTCGAATCTCTTTGCTTGTCGAGAATCGATTCGGCGTCACCTCTCTACCACAGTAAGGACTTTCCGTTTTCTGCTTTCGAGGTTGAGAAGAGTGAGGATGAGGGCGACGCCGTATGACTTTAATTATTGTAAGATTCGAACGCTGGTCGCGTTCGCAGTTATGTTTTTTTTTTTTTTTTGAATAAAAGACACTTTATTGAAAATATCAAATTGTCTCCCGCATTCGGCGTGTCCGTGTTTAATTTTATTGCATAGATGTTTGGATAGACGTATCAGCATGTTAAATCGATGTGCCGATTCGTTGGTGTGATCGGCCTACATGTAATGGCCGTTTACTTTTGAATAAGCCATTGCGGCGTGTGTTGTTGAAATTTGAGGAAGCTGTGAGCCAGGGACCGGAGGGGTTGCGGCATTTTTGCATTTTTAGACTTAGCTCGAATGCCGGATGTCTAGCCGATTGGGCTAGATAATTTTTGCCCTTGCGCAGCCTGTGCGCGTTTTAGCCAACCGTTGGGTTAACTAGGTCATGGAGAATGTTGACCGACGCCTGTCTCGTGGGGTTTAGTGTTGATAAAATCACTTCGGGATTTGGGCCTCGAGATCGCGGCCATTGCTGAGAATAAAAGCGGCAGGCGCCTTATGCAATCAAACATGTTTGGCTCACGAGCATCTATTGCGTGGGAAGCTCAAGAGTTCTCACCATCAAATGGTGATGATAGTTGTAGGAGCTCAAATTTCGGCCGAACTTGGGGCTCAGATGGTTTGCGGCGGAGGATTCTCCGGTGTAGGAGGTGGACCGCTGAAAAGAGAAACTGGAAACGCGTCAGCCTCCAAGTCGTTGAAGCGGATCGCCCCGAAAGGAGACGCAAGGACCGCTGCCCCTAACCTCCCTTGTCTTGGATCTTGGCCTTGACATTGTCGATGGTGTCAGAGGCCCGGCGATATGCTGATTCGGGCGCGGTTAGATCGATGCGTTTTGAGTCGCGATGGTTGTTCAACTAACAAGAGTTGGATCGATCGGTTGATTTGTCTTAGAAGAGATAGATATTGTAATGTTCGAACGCGGATTGCGTCTATGTAACAACTTTTTAATCAAATAAAAAGTGTTATTTCATATAGTTGAGTCTTACTCTGAAAATCTTTTGTTTAGCCGTGCCGGATGGATGTTCCTGATCCTAACTTTTAATGGTTAAGCACGTCATTTCGTATGGTTTAATGGTTTGCTATTAGTTCGCTATCGGAAAGTTTGCTATCAGAGCTTTTGTGTAGCTTAAATATTTTTCCTGTATTCGGGGATCGGCCCTTGCCTTAGGCGGGATGCGAGTTTAACCGGAATGGGTCGTACTCGTGGGCCGGCTAAGGCACACCTTGTCCGGCGAACCATATTAGTAATTTCGGCTTAATTACTTGATTAAAGCAGGCTCCGAATCCGGAGACTTATTCTGGCCAATCGTGACATCCACGAAGGGCGCTCTGAATCCGGAGGCTTATTCGGCCCTAAGGTGTCGTGCACCAAAGGGCGCTCCGAATCCGGAGGCTTATTCGGCCCTAAGGTGTCGTGCACCAAAGGGCGCTCCGAATCCGGAGACTTATTCTGGCCAATCGTGACATCTACGAAGGGCGCTCCGAATCCGGAGGCTTATTCGGCCCTAAGGTGTCGTGCACCAAAGGGCGCTCCGAATCCGGAGACTTATTCTGGCCAATCGTGACATCCACGAAGGGCGCTCCGAATCCGGAGGCTTATTCGGCCCTAAGGTGTCGTGCACCAAAGGGCGCTCCGAATCCGGAGACTTATTCGGCCCTAAGGTGTCGTGCACCAAAGGGCGCTCCGAATCTGGAGGCTTATTCGGCCCTAAGGTGTCGTGCACCAAAGGGCGCTCCGAATCCGGAGGCTTATTCGGCCCTAAGGTGTCATGCACCAAAGGGCGCTCCGAATCCGGAGACTTATTCTGGCCAATCGTGACATCCACGAAGGGCGCTCCGAATCTGGAGGCTTATTCGGCCCAAGAGGCTTGAGGGAGAGTTTGCCAAAGAAAATCGATTTTGATTAAAATGTGGTACCAGTACAAGCATCAGATCCCACAAGTCGGGCCCAAAAATGGATCTTCATAAAGTTTACGTTCGCGCGGATTGCGGTGAGCCACGGATCTCTTCAATGCCACGGTCTGTCGGGAAGCGCATGGGCTGATGGTAGGTGCTTGGGACAGCCTTCATGACATGCAACCAGGGGCGCCCCATGATGATATACGGCGATGGAAGCTTCACAACCAAGAATTCCACGTCAACCGTTTTTGAGCCCGCTCGAACAGGTAACACGACCCTCCCCAACGGGTATTCTGGATTTGTGTTGAAGCCGAACAGTGGCTAAGACAACGGTGATAGGTCCGACTCGTTGAGGCCGAGTTCAACAAAAGTTTTGTAATACAAGATTTCCGAAATGCTTCCTGGGTCTATGAGAATGCGTTCAACGCTGAACCGACGTATGCGTAATTTGACGACCAAAGGATCGACGTGGCTGGCCGCTGCTCCGACGAGGTCGGCGTCATTGAACTTAATTGTCGGGGCTTCTCTGGGCCTGCCGGTTGACATGTTACGTGTTTGGGGAGCTGGGTGCGATTGAATTGTATGCACGGTCGGGGGTGCCGGAAGACCATAGATTATGTGGATCACACCAAGCGGCGGTGAATCCTGTCTCAAGGCTAATGCTTTGGTTGGCCTTCCCTTGCTCACGTATTGCTGCAGTCGACCATCTTGCACCAGTTCCTCCAGATGATCCTTTAGCGCATAACAGCTCTCAGTTTCGTGGCCGTGATCTTTGTGGTATTCGCATCGTCTGTCCCTCCTCCGTGTGTCGGGAGGTCCCACCATCTTCGACGGCCACTTGAAAAATGGAAGGTGCTGGACTTTGGTCATTATAGCCGCGATCGGCTCTGTCAACTCCGTATACTTCTTGTCGGTTCGCCTTGGGCGTCTGCTGTCGACTTGTAGTTGTTCGTTCGTTCGGTGGGAGCACTGATCGCTTGATCGGCGGGATTCCCGCCTTTTGTCTCGCTTGGTTCGTTGCCGGGGCTCAGGGCTTGGTGGCGGCACGGAGCTTATTGGTCGAGCAATTTCGGGGAGGGCCGTTTTGCTGGAGATTTGTCCGGCTTTTATCCTCAGGGCATCATCTTCGACTTTACAATATTCTTCAACTTTCTTCATCAGCGCCCAGACTGTTTTGGGGGGCCTTCTGGTTAGGGAACTGCGTAGAGCACTGTCAGGATGTAAGCCCATTTTGAAGGCGGTGATGGCCATGGAGTCGTTGCAAGCGTCGTCAACAAGGTTGAAGCACTCCCAATATCGTGTCGAGTACGCTCTGAGCGTCTCTCCCGACTGGATCTGCATAGCCCAGAGGGAGTCGGCCTGTTTCGGTTGTACCTCGTTGGTGATGAACCTAGCCCTGAAGGATTTCTGCAGTTGGCGAAAGCTTTTAATCGAAGCTGGCTCCAACTTGTAATACCACCTGACGGCTAGTGGACCTAGGCTGCTAGGGAATATTCGGCACATGAGGGCTTCATTGTCTGCGTGAAGCGTCATGGCTTGTTTGTAATGGCGGATATGATCAGTGGGGTCTGATTTTCCGTCGTAAAGAGTGAATGACGGAGCTTTGAATTTCTTGGGCAGGGACGCCCTTGCGATCCGTCGCACGAAAGGATCGTGCTGGTCTTCCTCGTTTGAGCTGCTTCTCCTGCGCTTGATCCTTGTTTGCAGGTCCTTGTCGGAGGAGCTGGAGGTTTCGGATCGTCCCCTTGCGTCGAGCTCCGTGGATAATGAGTTGGAGTTGCTATCGGTATCCTTTGGTTTAGCCCGAGGTCTTTGCCCGTCTGCCCTCGGAGGTCGCTCTGGTTCCTGGCTCGTGGCCTCTCTAGATTTTGCTACCTCCAGGGCAACTCTTGACGGAGTCGTTCGTTCTCAGCGATCATGTTCTCGAGCCTTTGTTCGTTCTGCTTTGCTTGTTCCATGATAGCCTGCATTGTTTCTTGTGCTGAAGTTGTTGGCGAATCAAAGTTCAAGGCGCGTCGTGCCGCGATAGTTTCTTTTCCGAGCATATTAGCTAGGGTGAGGTCGTCTTGCTGTGTGATCTCATCGGTGGCTATCGGAGGATCTTCGGTCACGCCTTCCATGGATGTATTTGAGTATTCCCACAGACGGCGCCAATTGTGGGGAAATGGTTTGGAAATACTCCTCAGATCCTGGAAGACGCCAATGATCCTCAGCTAGTCACCTGCAAAGATATAAATACTCCGGACGGGGGTGTCGGAATTAGCACTCCGACGGACAAGTTAGTTCCCGTCTTCAAGAAAGCTTGTTCACTAAGTTTTTAGAAGTGATTCTTACATACCTCTCCTAGTTCATTGCCATTATATTTATACTCGTTTCTTCTGATCCTCGGGGCCAGGGCCTACTTTTTCAATCATTATCTTTTCCAATATTCGGCTCCAGGGATCCTCCCCTATTCGGCCTATTTATCCTATTCGGCCCCTTATCCTCGCGAGATATCTGCCGGCTAGCGTCAATCTTTTGATATATACCTCCTCTATCTTCGCCAATTATTCGGCTACCACACTTACAGAGGCTACCATCAGATCGCCCTGCATCCAGATGACCAGGACAAAACTGCATTCCTCACCCCAAGAGGAACCTACTGCTACAAAGTTATGCCTTTTGGACTGAAGAATGCAGGGACAACTTACCAAAGACTGGTCACCGCTATGTTCAAAGAACACCTCGGCCACACTATGGAAGTCTACATCGACGATATGGTGGTCAAGTCCAAAGAAGAACAGGATCACATAGCCGATCTAGAGAAAACATTCGGCATCTTGTGCAAATACAGAATGAAACTGAACGCCTCCAAGTGCGCGTTTGGAATCGGCTCCGACAAATTCTTGGGATATATCGTCAACCACCGTGGAATCGAAGCCAACCCGAGGCAAGTCACAGCGATCTTGGAACTCGGTTCCCCCCGATCAGTGAAAGAAGTCCAAAAGTTGATGGGGATGGCCGCTGCACTCAATAAATTCATCAGTCGATCAACAGACCGCTGCAGACAATTCTTCCAGATGCTACGTCAAGGCAAAGCTTTTGAATGGTCCGCCAAGTGCGAAGCAGCTTTCACCGGGCTCAAGACTTACCTCCCGTCGGTACCTCTCTTGACAACACCCGCTGCCGGTGATCCCCTCATTCTGTATCTGGCAGTGTCTGATAGGGCCGTCAGCGCCGTACTATTAAAAGAAGAGGAAGGGCAGCAACGGCCAGTGTATTACGTGAGCAAGGCAATGGTTGACGCCGAGACACGTTATCTTCCGCGGGAAAAACTCATCCTAGCCTTGGTCATGGCAGCAAGAAAACTGATGCACTACTTCCAGGGACATAGCATTGGGGTGATAATAGATTATCCCCTCTGGTCAGTACTACGGAGTGCAGAAGCATCAGGACGTGTTTCAAAATGGGCTCTTGAACTCGGCCAATATGACATTCAGTTTTTACCCAAAACCGCAATCAAGGGACAGGTGCTGGCCGACTTTGTTGCCGAATTCACAGGCGAGCTTTCCGACCTTAAACCCGCCGACGTTCTTCCAAAGGCTGAAGTTCGATCAAAGCCGAACTGAAGAATTTATGTCGGGGATATTTGGCAGCTATACTGTGATGGATCGTCTAACCAACGGGGCTGTGGCGCAGGCGTAGTAATCATGTCTCCCGACGGCGCAGTAATAGAGCAGGCCGTCAAACTTGGCTTCGAAGTATCAAATAACGAGGCCGAGTACGAAGCCCTCTTGGCCGGTCTACGAAATGCACATATTCTCGGCGCTCGGCGATTGCTAGTGTTTTGTGACTCAAAATTGGTAATCAACTAGCTAAAGGGGGAGTACGCCGCAAAAAACGACCGTATGGCGGCCTATATGAAAACGGCCAACTCTTTGCTGACGAAGTTTGACCATCACGAACTGAACCAAATAACACGTGATCAGAACACACACGCAGATACTTTGGCATGCCTAGCCTCCGCCATCAATTCTGAGCTCAAACGAACCATTGAAGTAGGTTTCATCCCGGAGCCGAGTATTGGCCCTTCGGAGGAAGCCCACGTCAACGTTATAGAATCCGCATCAAGCTGGATGGACCCCATTGCCGGATTCCTCTTTTCTGAACAACTCCCAGAGGACAAAAAAGAAGCACACAGGCTGCGCAATAAGGCCTTGCGATACTATCTGGATCCACAAGGAAGGCTTTATAAAAAGTCCCTCTCCGGTCCCTATTTGGAATGCGTACACCCGGATAAAGTGGAGGAGCTTCTAACTGAGATACATGAGGGCAATTGTGGTGCCCACTCTGGCGGACGCTCCCTGGCCCATCGAGCTATAACACAGAGGTATTATTGGCCGACAATGAGAGCCGACGCAGAAAATTATGTTAAAAAATGCGAACAATGCCAAAAGTTCTCCCCACTAACCCATCTTCCCGCCGAAGGGTTGAACTCTATCACCAGTCCCTGGCCGTTTGCTCAATGGGGACTTGATATCGTAGGACCATTGCCAAGGGCCCCAGGAAACAAGCGATTCTTGATCGCAGCAACAGATTACTTCACAAAATGGGTCGAAGCGGAGGCTTTAACACATATACCAGATGCCAACATAAAGCGCTTTGTATGGAGAAACATCATTACGCGATTCGGTGTCCCAAGAGCTCTCATCTCAGACAATGGCACCCAGTTCGATTGTGGTGTATACCGAGAACTGTGCAGCAAATACGGTATCGTGCCTTACTTCTCTACGCTCGCATACCCCCAGAGTAACGGTCAAGCCGAAGCCTCTAACAAAACCATTTTGGACGGTATCAAAAAGAGGCTAGAAAGAGCTAAAGGCAAATGGGTCGAAGAATTGCCGAGTGTATTGTGGGCGCATTGCACAACACCGAGGAGGTCCACCGGAGAAACGCCGTTTGCTCTATGCTTCGGAACCCAAGCAATCTTGCCCCTGGAAATCGGCCTCCCGACTTTGAAATCGCAAGCCTTTGACACGGGTCAAAATGACATGATGCTCGCCTTGGACCTGGATCTAATTGAGGAACGAAGAGACCGCGCCTTAGCCTCCATGGCACGATATCAGCAGCAGCTCGCTAAGTCGTACAATCAACGAGTTCAGTTGTGCCACTACACTCCAGGAGAGCTGGTCCTGAAGAAAGTACTTCCAGCCGACCGAAGACCGGCCGACGGAAAGCTGGGTCCGAACTGGGACGGCCCCTATCAAGTAGACTCCATTGCAGGAACATGGGCATATCGACTCTCGGACATGTCAGGAAGAAGCCTGCCACGGCCTTGGAATTCAACGCATCTACGAAAATTTTACCAATGACCCGATTTGTGGGCTTGGTACTTGTACATACTCTGTTGAAATGTAGAAGTTTCTCGTTTTTATGCCTCTGTTCATACGCTTCTTAAGGGCCGAATAAGTCTCCGGATTCGGAGCGCCCTTCGTGGATACCACGATTGGCCAAACAAGCCTCCGGATTCGGAGCGCCCTTTGGGTGAATGACATCCCAGGGCCGAATAAGTCTCCGGATTCGGAGTGCCCTTCGTGGATACCACGATTGGCCAAACAAGCCTCCGGATTCGGAGCGCCCTTTGGTTGAATGACATCCCAAGGCCGAATAAGTCTCCAGATTCGGAGCGCCCTTCGTGGATACCACGATTGGCCAAACAAGCCTCCGGATTCGGAGCGCCCTTTGGGTGAATGACATCCCAGGGCCGAATAAGTCTCCGGATTTGGAGCGCCCTTCGTGGATACCACGATTGGCCAAACAAGTCTCCGGATTCGGAGCGCCCTTTGGGTGAATGACATCCCAGGGCCGAATAAGTCTCCGGATTCGGAGCGCCCTTCGTGGATACCACGATTGGCCAAACAAGTCTCCGAATTCGGAGCGCCCTTCGTGGATACCACGATTGGCCAAACAAGCCTCTGGATTCGGAGCGCTCTTTGGGTGAATGACATCCCAGGGCCGAATAAGTCTCCGGATTTGGAGCGCCCTTCGTGGATACCACGATTGGCCAAACAAGTCTCCGGATTCGGAGTGCCCTTTGGGTGAATGACATCCCAGGGCCGAATAAGTCTCCGAATTCGGAGCGCCCTTCGCGGATACCACGATTGGCCGAACAAGTCTCCGGATTCGGAGCGCCCTTTGGGTGAAGGACATCCCAGGGCCGAATAAGTCTCCGGATTCGGAGCGCCCTTCGTGGATACAACGATTGGCCGAACAAGTCTCCGGATTCGGAGCGCCCTTTAGGTGAACGACATCCCAGGGCCGAATAAGTCTTCGGATTCGGAGCGCCCTTTGCGGATACCACGATTGGGCCGAATAAGTCTCCGGATTCGGAACGCCCTTTGGGTGAACAATATCTCAGGGCCGAATAAGTCTCCGGATTCGGAGCGCCCTTCGTGGGGATCACGATTTAACTAACTATATGGTTCCTAATTGGAGCCGATCGATGCATATTCGAACGTTTACGCCACGCCATACAAAGCTGACAATAAATTGAGATAAGGCGTTTAATTACGTGCAAGACATTTCAAAAGCCGCTAATAAAGAAATTCTATTTATTCAAAAGCTGCCAAACATTTCAAACATTTGATAAAGTAATTCTATTTCTTTACAGCTAAGTCTGTTTCAACATTATCACCCACTAAGTCGGCGTCTTCGTCGTCGCTTATCTCAATTTCGAATTCGGGATACGGCAGGTAATGCCGATGATATAGGGGCGAAGCCGAATTTATGCCCACTTGCCCAAGAGCTTCCACGGTTTGAAGGGCCTTGATCCAGCCATGCTTGAAACCACGATTTTCGCATCGGCAGAGTTCCTCAGCTAAGTCTAGTTTGGTCTTCTTGATCCTGGCTTTCAAGCCGTCCTGATATCCTCTTTCATAACCCGAGGCTTCTCGCTTTGCTCTCCCCCCCACGCTTTTCGCTTGACCGGCCCCACCGACTCGGCCGCTCGAACACTCTTCAGCTCCCGAAGCTCACTCTCAGCCTTTTTCGCGCGAGCCTCCAGACTACGATTCCTTTCGTTGTTTTTCTCACTCTCACGTCGGGCTTCGCGCAGGCGCATCCCGACTTCATAAGCGCTATACAGTCCCTTGACAGCCCCATGTATGCCATCCCGAAATACTTCGAAATCTCGACGCCCGACCATCGACTGTTGGACCTCCGGCGGAAAAATCTGCTGTGCGAACTCGACTGCCACATCTGGATCTTTAATTATTGAATCCGCCTCTGTCATTGGCCTATTCTTCACGAGAACCGCAAAACTCAACGGTCGTGGCGCCGCGTCAGGCTCAACTCACGGTCGTGGGCATGGGGAATCTCCCCGTTGTCCGTCCTTTCGGGGTGATCTGCTTCGACGACCAGGGGGGCGTTGTATTTCCCAATCCATGGATGCTCTTTTTCCCGTGTGAATAGGCTCGCTTCCGCGTTCCATTTTGACCTCTAAACCCAGCCAATGTTGGCCCCTGCCAGATTTGGATCAAGCCTGAATGGAAGTGAGTCGAGTTGTTGGCATGAACTTGCCCATTTATTCTGGGGTACATGCAGCTCCCCCGAGGAAACGTCAGAGAGACTGAGCGCCAAACGTCGGGTGCCCCTCAGCCAGCCCACGATTCAAAGCCATCGGCTCATTTGGCTTCGCGGACTCGTGCCCTGACTAAGGCAAGGGCAGATTCATTAATCTAGTCGGCTACATTTCAAGCGCTATTGCCAGTTAACCTCAGATCGCTGGGGCAAGGGCAGCTTCATTAATCTAGCCGGCTATGTTTCCAAGCGATATCACCGAATAATTTATGCCTCAGCCAGCCCACGATTCAGAGCCATCGGCTCATTTGGCTTCACGGGCTCGTGCCCTGACTAAGGCAAGGGCAGATTCATTAATCTAGTCGGCTACATTTCAAGCGCTATTGCCGGTTAACCTTAGACCGCTGGGGCAAGGGCAGCTTCATTAATCTAGCCGGCTATGTTTTCAAGCGATATCGCCGAGTAATTTATGCCTCAGCCAGCCCACGATTCAGAGCCATCGGCTCATTTGGCTTCGCCGGCTCGTGCCCTGACTAAGGCAAGGGCAGATTCATTAATCTAGTCGGCTACATTTCAAGCGCTATTGTCAGTTAACCTCAGACCGCTGGGGCAAGGGCAGCTTCATTAATCTAGCCGGCTATGTTTTCAAGCGATATCGCCGAGTAATTTATGCCTCAGCCAGCCCACGATTCAGAGCCATCGGCTCATTTGGCTTCGCGGGCTCTTGCCCTGACTAAGGCAAGGGCAGATTCATTAATCTAGTCGGCTACATTTCAAGCGCTATTGCCGGTTAACCTCAGACCGCTGGGGCAAGGGCAGCTTCATTAATCAAGCCAGCTATGTTTTCAAGCGATATCGCCGAGTAATTTATGCCTCAGCCAGCCCACGATTCAGAGCCATCGGCTCATTTGGCTTCGCGGGCTCGTGCCCTGACTAAGGCAAGGACAGATTCATTAATCTAGTCGGCTATGTTTTCAAGCGATATCGCCGAGTAATTTATGCCTCAGCCAACCCATGATTCGGAGCCATCGGCTCATTTGGCTTTGCCGGCTCGTGCCCTGCCTAAGGCAAGGGAAGATTCCTTAATCTGATCGTCCAGGCTTAAAATTAATTAATATCATTCTTCACCAGCAAAATTGAGCACAACTCATGACATTTTATATATGCAAAATAAATGAGCTACAAGCCCGGACAAAAATGTCTGACAAAACAATTGTAACAATACATCTGTGAAATCCTAATACATTTGTCAAATCCTAACAGTCAAATGCCCAGCTCAGCCTTCGGAATCAGTCTCCAACGGCTCGACATCCACTTGCTCATACGGCACTGGCATAGTCAGTGAAACTCCAGCTGCAGCAAGGGCTTTGCGCCAGCCATGTTTGAACCCTCTGTTTTCGAACCGAGCGACTTGGTCCATATATTCGGCGAGCCCAGCATCTTTCCCGGTTTTGAATACTTTGGAAGCAGCCGCCTTCATTTCAGCCAACTCAGCCTCCAGACTGGCAACCGCCTTCTGGGACAATCTCAGTGCCGCTTCGCTCGCGTCCGCCTTCTTTTCGGCGTCCGTTCGGGATTGATCTGCAATGCGGGCCTTCTCTACCTCAGCCTCGGCCCGAGAAGCTTCCTGGTTCGCTCTCAAAACTGCATCCTCAGCCCTCTTCCTCTGGCCCTCCACTTGCTTTCGTAAGCGGCCAATCTGTTTCACGGCGTTGAGATGCCGACGTCCCATATCGGCTATCCTTCCAACGGTCTGCAAAGGAAGAGCCCAAAAACATAACCTCAACAGTACTCAGATAAAGTCAAGACAAGTCAGAATACGTACCAGAAGTGCCGATTGCGCGGCTAATGCTGTCACATTCAGATCTGGTTCAACCCGGAAAGCGTCTATATCAGACGGCAATGACACAGACGTAGCCACACCGAATGCGACTTCTGGATCTTTAAGCGCCGAAGCGTTAGAGGGAACCGGCATATCCTTTACCGTTGGACGAATGACAAAAGGAACAACCTCATTAGATCCCTCCAATCGAGGACGCTTACCACCTTGTTCGTCTGAACCGGCCTTGAGGTCAACGGAGCGTCTCTCTGCCTTTTCCCCAACTTTTTGGCCGACCTCCCCGGCCAACGGAGATTCGGCACTCTGACATTTTTCCTCCGCTACAACCCCCAAGGACTCTGATTCGGCAACAGGGAGGGGGAGTCGAGATTCGGTGGCAGGCGGTATTTCAGACGAAAGACCCTCCGCTCTTCGCCGTGCGGCTAACCTCTCCGCATTTGCCTTTTTGGCAAGCTTTGTTAGACTCAATTCGGCCATACCCGCGGAGTCTATGACGGGAGGATCCTCTAAGCGTTGAAGAACGTCGGCAGAAGGAAGATCCCCTGGTCCCAATGTAAACGGAGGATCGGCGGAATCCAATACCTCCTCAGAGTGGGTCTTGGATTGATCTGATTCGGTAATATCAGCTACCTCATTTCGCTCCGAATCGGACCCTTCAAAGCCTACCTGCCTCAAGTTTTTGAAGTCGGACAGAATAAGAGCGGTAAGGGAATCTTCGCTCTTCGGAATCGGTATGTTATCCGCCGCCGAGAAGGTAGTGTATGTCGGCTCGTAACAAAGCAGAATGTGAGCTGCCCTCCCCTGTTTCTGAAGGCTTCGACGGCCGAAATACCTAAGAGCAACCCTAATATCTGAAAGAATGGCGTCGTGGGTTGAAGATAGTACTTTTTTCAAACCCCTCCCTGTACAAGACAAAGCCGCAAGATTTCAATGAAATAGGTTTCACAATAAAAATGAACATATAACAAAAACAAGGAAATACTCGGCGACCTGGCTCGCCCCTCCGTCTGGGAATGGGGTCAACACGATCCTCCTCTTCGCCAAATTCCCAGTTACCTTGGACAACGACCATAACATCATCAACTCTTTTCCCAGAGCTGGAAAGCATAGTGATTAGTTGATGATCGGTGTCCTTAGCTCTAAGGAAATAACGCCATTGCCGACCGGAAGACTTAGCCAAGGCATAATAGTGCCGGATAGCCGGAATGCCAAGGTTAATTCCAAGACGAAGATTCAGCGCTACAATCCCCATTATAATTCTAAAGAAATTCACGTTAGGTTGAGAAAGGATTAAATCCCAATGGCGAAGCACAGCCCTTAGGAATGGGTGTAGAGGGAAGCGGACTCCACCCTCTGCGACTGATAAGAGAGGAAAGACGATCGTGGTTTCGTCCTCCCTCTCCATGTCAAGGGTGCCGTCTGCCAGAAGTGACAGACGGACGTCATCAGGAATAGAAAAATGGCGCCTAAAACCAGCCATTCGATCCGATGAGAGGAGGTCTTTCAAATGTTTCGCCATACCCTACAGTTGACACAGATGTGCCAAAGAATAAACTGGGAATAGTTCTTGAAGCAAAGAAGTGGATAACTTACAGAGGATGAAGAAGATATTGGAGGAGATAAAATTGCAAGAACGACTCAAAAGGCAACCCAGCGACCAGTATCACGGAATGCGAATCCGAAGGGACGCCAATCTTTAAAATCGCAATGAATAGGTATGTACGAAGAGGCGGGAAGTTGGTACGACAACCAAAAAGGGGGCGTACTTAGACGTGTGCTTCGTAGGCCCAACCACCAAAATTTTGGTTCTGAGTATTCGAAATTCGGAACCAAGCACTCCAACCAACATACGTTGAGAAAATGCTTGGGGGGCAATTGTGGGAGCCGAATAAGTCTGAGAGTTAGAAGGGATGTATTCCAGAAGTCAAAGACTGTTCGTCTCCGTGCTAATCAATTAAGATGCCGAGTACATCGAGATCGCCGAATATACGGGGAGATGTATGTAGGAATAAACAAAAGGTTAATAAGTAAAAAGTGGGCTCTGGACCCGAGGTCCAGAGAATGAGTATAAATACAAGAGCTTCAGATTTAGAAAGGTATGTAAGAATAACTCCACTTAACTTAGTGAACAAGCTTTCTGGACTATTGAGACTGACTTGCCCGTCGGAGTGCTAACCCCGGCACCCCCGACCGGAGTGCTGGTGCTTTTACAGGTGACTAGCTGAGGATCAGGAGCGTCTCCCAGGATCTGAAGAGTATTTCCAAACCACATCCCCACAATGGAAATTGACCCCCCCCCCAAAAAAAAAAAAATATATATATCTATAATGTTTGGCATAACTGGAGACCTATTTAAGACAAACAACTGTCCATTTGCCAACTTGGACAGAAAATAGGATGAATTACAATGAAGGGACAATGAAATTTCATTTTAAAGAATCAAACAATGTGCGAAAGGGGTTCAAATCATATCATTATTGTCTGAGAAAGGTTTTGCAGATGTTAATGTGCTATTTTGCATATCACATCCTTATATATTATCAGCATACATCTGTCTTTCTTTTTTGAGAAAATGAACAAATACAAATATGCAATCCGAATACAAGCATGGTGGTATTGACAATATTTGCATTGCATATCAAATATACCAGAGTGGTATAACTGTATTCTAGGTCCATTGATTCTGGGTTGAACAACTGGATTTACATTAAAAATTTTCTCCATAAGAGGTGAAGAGGGTCAAATTAAGCTAGCAAGATTGGACAGGGTCGAGCATGCATAGGGTCTTGGGCCAACCATGGTGAGTGTTAGAATGGTTAAAAGAAAAGGAAAATTATGTATATGTATTATATTGAATTGAATAAATGAATACAATAAGAGAAACCTGTATATATAGGCTGAAAAGAAACCTAGATAAGTATAGAAGGAGATATAGATACAAGGAAATAGAGATAAAGATACAGAGAGATAAGTATAATATAATATACATTAACAGCCCCCTCAAACTCAAGGTGGGTAAGCATCAACCAACTTGAGTTTGGAAACTAGATCACTGAAATGACCAGGAGGATAAGCCTTGGTAAAAATATCAGTAGGTTGATCAGTAGAAGAAATATGGAGAAGATGAACAGTGACATGTGTAACATGTTGTCGGATGAAATGACAATCAATTTCAATATGTTTGGTGCGATCATGGAAGACATCATTGTGAGCAATCTGAATGGAACTCTGATTGTCACAACAGAGAGAGGTAGCACCAGGGAAAGAAACACCCATATTAGTAAGAAGCCAGTGAAGCCATAAAAGTTCCTGAATAATGTCAGCAAGAGTGTGGTATTCAGCTTCAGTACTGGAGCGAGCAGTGAGTGATTGTTTCTTGCGGCGCCAAGTAAGAAGATAATCCTCGAAGAAGAAACAAAAATCCGTAATGGAGCGTTAATTAGTAGGATCCCCAACCCAATCAGAATAAAAAAAGGCACGAAGCTCGAGAAAAGAGTGAGTAGAGTAATGGAGGCCATGGAATATAGTGCCTTTGAGGTAGCGAAGTATGTGAAGTAGAGCAGTATAATGCAGAGTGCGGGGAGCCGACATGTACTGAATAACAAGATGGACAGGTGTAGACACCCCATTTTTGACGGCTATTACGACTTGGACGCCATCGCTTATACACTCAATGATGAGAGTATATGCTTGTCAAGTGCTCGAAGTTCTCAGCGAAATGCCATAACTTTGAGCCCTTCAAACCCTACACTCCTGTTTCCTCCTTCTTGGACCGAACCTTGGTTCTTCAAACCTGTAACCCTTGGTGGCCTGCTGGCCACCTTTTTGGGTTGTCGGCCATCACTCTTGGTTGCCGGCCACTGATGTGGCCTGCTGGCCACCAGTGTCTTTTGCAGATATTTTGTGACAACTGTGCCAGCTGTTTGCACAGATGCTTGTATTTGCTCCCATGTGTAGGGCTAGATGTTCTTGAGAAGAATTCATGTTTTTTTATATATAGAGGGCCTCCCTCTCATGTTTTAAGGTTAGAAAAATTTTAGAGCAAAATTTTTCCTTTCTCTCTACAATTCTCTCTCTCTCTCTAGCAAATTTCTACACTTTAGCCTACATATCCTTCATCTTTGCCTATACACCCTTAACCAAACCTCTTCATATTTGAGCTGAGGTCTCTTTGAGCTTTGTTTGAGCTCTTGAGAGTGTTGTTTGCCTTGTTTTATTGCTTAGAAGTGTTTTTCTCTTCAAAGGTATAAAGCTTTGTCTCTTTACTAGCTTTATCTACTCTTATTCTTACTATTTGTAGGCTGTAAAAACTCTGTATTTTTGGGCTGAAGCTTGGGTTTTAAGGTCATTAAGGGTTGAGGGGTGGTTCACTCTTCTTTGCACCTTATTTTGGAGGCCTTTTCCCTTATGTTTCCCATCCTTTTACTATCTATTTTTCAGCTTTTAAATACTATTTTTCAGAGTTATTTTAGTGGCCAAAATCATGTTTTGAAGTCCAAATTTGGAGGGGTTAGCCTCCTCTCCTTGTGTCTTGCTCACTAGCCTAGCTTGTGCTATGTTGTAGCTTATTAATTGTAACAACCCTCACCACTACTTACCGATTAATTACTGATTACCGCTAAACTGAGACTGATTATGAGAAGTAATTGAACTGATTAAAATATTGAACTGACCGACTGAAATCTGAAACTGAATCGATTGACTGTATCTATTTAATTGCATGTTTATCTGTTTGACTGTTTGATTATCTGTTCATGTCTTTGTGTTTAAACTACAAATTGAAGGCCTTATTGGCGGCCGAATCTGAAATTGATTGATGTTCTGTGTTCATTAGGATTTATATGATTTTATGGTGTATTTAATTGAAAATTGATTTGGTATGATTAAATTAGAGCAAATGTTGGTAAATTACATGAATTGAACTTATTTACAATTAGACCACTTAGTGGCCACTATCTAAACCTTTTTGAAGCTTTGTTATACACTTAGCAAACATTTCCTCAGCTCTTTTTGAGAGCATAGCCGACCATAGAGAGAGAGGAAGTGAGAGAGTGAGTTCATCTTGCTTCATCTTGAATTGGCTTGAAAGACTTGAAGAAATTGTAGGAGATTTGCCTTCTTGAGCCTCTAGACTTGTATTTGAGGACCTAGGTAAGGAATTCAGCCTCTCATTGTTGTCCTTAAGTTGATTCTTGCATGATTCATGTCAAATTGAAGAGCTAAGTCATGTATTGGTTTAATAATGTTGAATTGTAGCTTGAATCATGCATGCATGTGTACATTGAAGAGTTTTGAGTTTGATTTCATGGAAATCTTGCATGCATGTCCATCTTTTGATCATAATCCATGATTTCATCTTGTTCTTGGAGGAATTGGCTCATTAGAGCATGTTTTGAAGCTTGAAAGTTGTTTAAAATACATACATGTCATGTTTGAAGATTGTTCATGAAATTTGGTTTGAAAATGAGTTCAATTGAACTACTCTTGGGCTTTGATTTCTCAAATTGAGCTTTAAAACATGTCATACTATGTTTTTACAAGTGTTTTCCAGGTTTCAGCCCAAGAGGATCGATTTTGGGTGCATTAGAACTTGGTTTTGAGCTTGAAGGTGCAATCTGGGTTTTCCAGATTTTGTACTCCCGCTCGAGGGGGGAAAGTGGCGCTCGAGCGGGGAATTCGAGCATCCAGTACTTTGCATTGTTTTGATGTCCGCTCGAGCAGGGTATTGGACACTCGAGCGGGACCTTGTGTCTTACGCTCGAGCGGCTATCGAGCACCCTATCGGGCGTGATTTTCACCCATCCAGTACTTTTGTCATGTTTTGCAGACCGCTCGAGCGGGGGAAGTGACGCTCGAGCGGGAACCTTTGTCTGCATGTCCGCTCGAGCGGAGTAACCTACACTCGAGCGGAACTCTGTTTTTCTGAAAATTCTGAAAATGCTTTTAAAAGTGCATTTTTGCATCCTCATCCCATCCTAGGCATTCTTAGGCCTAGTTTAAGATATCTTAATGAGGATATAGATGTAGAACACACCGAGGCAAATTAGGGATTAAGTTATTATCTTTCCCAACTGCATAGCTTAGTGTGTGTTCAATCTGTAACTGTGTAGGGTTGGCTTCCAGAGACGCGCTCTAGCTTACTGTAGCCCAGAACTTTGTGAGTGACAATTGTGTAAAGATATGTTCAACTGTGAATATTTATGACTGTTTAACTGAACTGCTTTCTGAATTGAAATTGTTAATTGAATGAATGTATGTCCTATATTCTGAACTGTATTGTGGCATCCTTAGCAACTACTGTTACTGACTGTTACTGTTACAGAGATCTCTGTTGGTTTTCTCGTTGGAACCACTACTGTTCACTGATTGATGGCCATCATTTACTGCCCGGTCTTTTAAGACCTACTGTTTACTGTACTACTATGCTAATGGATGTACCACATATGATTGAATGACTGATATACTGAATCAATGAACTGTTTTCATTACTGTAAGGACATTCATTCTTAACCCCTTTACGCATTATGTTATTCACTGGGCGTTAGCTCACTGCTCATATATATATGTAGGTGTACAGGCACCAGACCGGAGCTAGGAGCGTGGGGTAGATTTCCCTTTTTGTCAAGCCAACCACCTTGCCTCACTGCGAGGTTCCGAGCCTGTCAAGCTTTGGCTTAGGGGTGTTTTAATTTCCCCCGTCTGTCTCTGTATATGTTTTTGTAATAACCGCTTAGACTGATAAACTGTACTGTACTGTTTAATAGGGATTAAGTCCCTGCTCTGGATGATTGTATATTATGTACATATTGTTTTGTCACTGACTGTATATATGTATGAGAAGTCTTTTTGCATACAGACTGTCACCGCTCATTGGACATTGTTTACTTACTGTATTGGCTTCCGCCAGCCCCTGTACTCTGTTTTACTGTCTTACTGTTAAGCAGGCCTTCGGTAATCTCGGATTACTGGCCGGTTACTGTGCTAAACCCATAGGGGCGGGTTTGGGTCGTGACATTAATCTAGCTATTTTTGTCTTAATTCCAGCATGTTTTAAGACTGTTTTTAGACTGTTTTAGCACTATTTTTGGTTAATAGTTGCATTTGAGCTTTGTTTTGCATGCTTGTAGTGTAATTGTCCTCATGAGTTTGGTGTTCTAGGCCTTAGACACCATCTTATTTAAGTTGATTGCATTTATTTATGGCTTTCCATACTTGTGATCACTTTTAATCATCTCTGCAAGCTCCCTCCCTTCTTGGCTTTTGTTTTTCTTTGAAAGTGGTTTCAAATTACTTGTTTGTTTAAGCATGGGATTGAGATGTCATGCTTAATAGTTTAATCCCTTTGGAGGTTCATTACCAACAGTATGATGTCTCTTTCATGCCTAAAGCAACACTTGATTTGAGCCCTCTTTCCATTAGAGGACTTAAATTTACCCTTTGGACTCAATGAATTAAATGATGGTTGGTAATTAAAATGGGACTAAAATAATCCAAGATAAGAATTTGGTTTTGTGTTCAATCAGACGTTAATTGAACACATGAAAGCTTGAGGCATTTTATCCTCATTAGTGATGAAATGATTCAAGTTTTTTAAGGTCACCACTTCCCTTAATCAATTCATGAAAGTGAGAAGGTTAGAGTCATGTTTTGTTGCAATTATTGAACTTGCACACTTTGGTTCATAAGTCATCATGTAATGAAATTGCTTGAGTTGATGGTTTGTGGACCAAGTTTTGTCTTTTCTTTGATTTGTTCATGATAAGGAGGGGTGAGTTGTGCAGAAAACCCTTGAGAATACCTTGTGCATGCTCTGTTTGTTCTTTGTTACAGCAAGATGAACCCTTGCAACAGTGGCAAGCCACCTTTGGTGGACGGTAGGCCATCACTTCTGGCTGGCCGGCCACCAATGCCAAAACCAGCAGTGTGTTTTTTGAGAAGAGTAGAGACATTCTGAAAGTGGACAAAGGTGTAAGTGTTCTACTGTGCAACAGAGGCTTTCTGGAAACAAAAACAATGGCATTTTCGGGTGGAAACCAAGCATGTGCATGAGCATTCCTCGCATTCCGAGCCTGTTTAAGTTTAAATATTTAGCTTAGATATTTGTTGTAATTAATTAGTTGTAGCTAGTTAATTTGTAAAGTGTTGTAATTAATTAGCTAGTTAACTAGTTGTTTGATTTCATCTTGTAATTATTTTAGTTAGCTAGAATAGTTAATTAATTGGTTTGTAATAATTAGTTAAGTAGTTTAGCTAATTATTCATTTCGGTTTGTAATAGTTAGCTTAATTAGCTTAGTTTTTAAATAGTTAGCTACTTAGTTTATTCGGACCCTTCTTCGTGAGGGCGCAAACTTGTAATAATGTGTATGTCTTCCAACCCTACGTCTTTCTCCCTTTTATTTACAGCTTATGATGGTTAGTTTAGAGTATCATGTTTTGTTTAGCATACTTCATGTTTACATCCATTTGTTTTGCATGCACCGAGGCTCGGTTCATCATTCTAACTTGTATTGTTAGTTTAAAATACTTCTTTGAATACGTGCTTAGACCACATGTTAGTAGCCAAACCTATTTAGATTGCATATTGCATGTGTTGCATTAGTCATATTGCATAAGTTAGGATTATGCATCTTTCTAACTTTATCTTCTTTTAGCTTGAAATACTAGGTGAGCCTTTACTCGCTTTAGCATATCGCATGTGGCGATGTTGCCGTGTTTTAGCATGCTTGCCATAAGGGTAAGTGCTTAATTGATAAACTATTTGAATGCCTGCAAATGAAGGCTAATTGCTTGAATTGGAATAATTTGAGTAAATGTTCATATGCGATCACTTTTTCAAATGGTACATATTTCGAAATAACTTTAAAAATAAACACGAAATCGTGTTCCAATTCCTGTAAGTTAGTCCATACTTGTATGTGTGCGCATCACAATAGTAATGGTAGCCTAATAAACCGAAACAAGAGCATATAATGTACATAAGATTCATATCATGATTAGTAGAAGCCGATCTTTGATCGGGCGAGCGGGAGTGCTCAATTCATGACCTTCCCCTCTCGTATCTAAGTTCCTGAGGCGAGGACAATCTTGGTGATGACAGACATGTGGCCTTTGGCATGAGTCATGAGTTTCCTAGATTTTTCAAAATATTTAGGTGGTGACTCTATATCTGGCAAAACAGTCCTATTTTTTGACAATTTGATTCAAAATCAATTTTTCAAAAGATTTTCCGGATTTGGACCCTTTGGTGATTATCTATTTCACATTGCACTTGTGAGATCAGATTCAGAACCGTGGGAGTCCGATACAGTAGGGCTTATTTGTCTTCTGAAAAGGGGCGCGAAAAAGTCGAGCTACAACAGGCAATGTCAAGATAGGTCATAGTGAGATAGACAAGACTACCAGTTGGTGATAAAGAGTAGCATCAGAGAGAAGATCCTCGTCTAGAGGAGTGAGACGAGTCTGAGGATCAACGAGAGTAGAGGTAATCTTGCAATCGGTAAGACCAACACGTGCCAGAAGATCGGATGCATATTTGCTTTGTGACAAATAATAACTAGTGGAATCATGAGAGATTTCAAGCCCTAAAAAATAATTTTGAAACTAACGAATGAGAGATTGTTTGAGGCTAAGAATACCAGTCACATCATCACCGGTGATAATCATATCATCCACGTAAAGAAAAAGAAGAGTGGTGCCATAAGGAGTGGTCCGAACAAATAGAACAGAGTCATATAAGCTGAAGGTGAAGTCGAAGTCATGGATGATGGAACTCAATTTAGCAAACCAAGCTCGTGGGGCTTGCTTGAGACCATAGAGAGCAAGCTGTAGTTTGCAAACCTTATTTGCCTGATAAGCAGACTTAGGGGGAGGTTGCATATAGACTTCCTCAAGAAAATCACCATTAAGGAAGGAATTTTTAACATCCATCTGAAAGAGATCCCAGTAGTGAGCAGTGATAACAACAATTAGGCTACACACAGAGGTAAGTCGAGCAACCGGAGCGAAAGTCTCCTCATAATCAATGCCATTGTCCTAGGTGAAGCCCTTTGCAACAAGACGGGCTTTGTAGTGCTTAATAGAGCCATCAGAATGGGCCTTGATTTTGTATACCCATTTATAGCCAATTACAGTCTTTCCAGGAGAAAGATCAATAACATCCCAAGTATGAGTTTTTGTCTAAAGCCCGTAGTTCATCAGTCATAGCTTGCTGCCAAAGAGGATTAGTACAAGCTTCACGATAGGAGGTAGGTTCATAAGTAGAATAGACAGTATACCGGAGAATATAATCACGAAGATAAACAGGTGGTTGAGTTACCCGATGTGGGCGATCGGTGGGAAGAGTTGTGGGGGAAAGGTTTGATGGAGAGGTAAAAAACGAGCTAGAAGGCGCAACGGGTAATGGACCATCAGGGAGAGCAGTCTGGACAGGATTAGGGGTCAGCAAAGACATTTCTACAAATGAGGAACCTATATCAAACGCATTAGAGAAGAGATCTATGGAAGGATTAGAAAACATGATGGAGGTAGAGGGTGAAGGTAAGTGAAATGAGGATAGGGAAGAAAACATTTTATGCTCCCAGAAAACCACATGACGGGATACATGAAGACGCTTAGAGATAGAATCCCAACAGCGATAACCTTTATGTTCAATTCTATACCCGAGAAAACAACAAAGACGAGAACGAGGTTCAAGTTTGGTGTGTTCATGAGGGTGAAGGAGGACAAAACATGCTGTGACGCCCCAAATTTTGATAATATAATACAATGATACACCGGGGTTTAGGTAGCGGATACACATCATTTTTAAGCACAAAATACAAATAATTACACTAAAAGAAAATATTAATAATAGTTACAGATAAAATTCTTCAAATCTTTAAATACATATCAGTTCCTTGATACAAAAAGATTATCCAAAATACAGGAAATATAAAATCTAATCTCTAAGGTAGCCATGGTTCCTCAAAGCTTTTAGGGATTCCGTTCTCGATGTAAAACTCGCATTCACTTGGCATAAAACGCCATGAGCTTGGAATGCGCAGTAAACACACACACCCCGACCATTTTCCCATTCCAAATACACAAGTAACATAACAGCACGATCATAATATACAGCGAAACCAATAATTAAGTAGAGCTTATAATTAATTTTCTGTTCTTATGAATAATAGTCAATTTTAGTTAGTTCTAGGCAACTCCCTGCGGAATGTCGTTCCTCTCCAACCACTAACATTGGCCACGGGCAATTCTGACTCCCCCTTAGTTAATACAATACCAATGCATCGTTAACTGCATAACCACCAGTGCATCGCTTACCGCACAATTACCAATGATGCCCATGTACCTAGGTTACATACCCGAGTGGTGACATCACGATTTACCCCAAGGGAACGGGCTTCCAGGGATACTCTCCATGTGTGAGACCCTCACTGTCACCCTTATGCCTTCCATTTCTGTTAAGCAGCTAGAATACCTCCCCGTGTCATGTTAGGGTTTGAAAACACACTTGCGCATGACTTCACAAAAATAGAACACATTCCACTATATCATACTCTTAAATCCATCATTTATTATCTCATAAAATTTAATACAATGATCACAACCCATTACCTTCCCATTTGATTTCCCCTTTATTAAGTGCATTATGTTCTTAGTTATAGCAAAGCATGGTCAATATAATTACGAATCCAAACTAAACAACGAGTAATTTATTCACGGTAAAGCAAATTCACAATTTATCATAGATTACATATCAAGACTAAAACATTCAAGAAACATAGAATATAAGAGTTGCAAACCAAATAAGAGCATATTAACACAAATTTCCAGACTTTCAGTTTTGAACCAGTTTGAAAAAAATTATGAAAAAAATACTTTTATTGACCCTAAGTACCTGGCCTTATGTGAGTTTGTAGATAAATAAGTTTAGTTTCAAACTCAATTTACGAAAGTAGGATAGGTATTTTAGATTTTAAGATAATTCAGAATTACCAAGATCTATCCAGGTTCATTGACCGTTACGCAAATCGATTTTTCTCTCAAACCCCTCACTCTCTTGAGTTCAAACAAATTTTAGTTGAAATATAACACCAAGATTAATGTTTTGACATAAAAGTGGACTCAAGATTATTTTTTTGGAATTTTATAAAAATAGAGAAAATTGACTGTTTTTCTGGCTCTATGAGTAACAAACTTAGAAAAATTGTTTAGGTTATAAATATATATCCTTAGGTCCTACCAAAATTATCACATACTCTAGACATACCAAATATTAGACCATAAAAACAGATTTTGAGTTTATGGAGTTTTGATAGGAAAATAAATTCAAGAGAGGGAAAAGATTTGCTGCTGAAAATTTAAAAAAGAAAGAGAAGCACACCATTTCTTGATTAATACACATTTATACAAGAGTGTAGGCTTAGACTACGACATATATATATACACACATAGAGTATGTATTAGGAGGGGAAAAACAAGTGGTAAAAGAACTTGAGAGAAGAGGTGATGTAGGTTTACCTTGTTGTACAAGACTTAACACAATTCTTTTTTTTTTTTTTTTTTGTTCTCTTCTCTTCTCTCTCTCTCTCTCTCTCTCTCTCTCTCTCTTCCAAGATCACTCTCTCTCACTCCTCTAGTGCATGGCTGGAAATGTGTAAAAAGAGAGGGAGAAGTGTGCATATATATAGAGAAAGGATTGGGAGGTTTCTTAGGGACTAAGTTTCCTAAGTGTAAATTTGTCAAAGTGCCATCAAGGCCCTTTCATCCATCACATGGCCAACTACTTGGGCCCCAAGGAATATATATATATATAGGAGATATTTATATTTATAAACATAAAATAATAGGCATAAGTACATTAATGAAGAAAATATTACAATTAAGGTTTGGAATGAAATAAAATAAAAGTATATAGGGACTAAGTCTAAATTTATGAAACCTTGATATTTATTATCAATATACTAACATTAGAAAATAGTTAAAATAATAAATTCGGGTCTCGTTAAATTAAAGTGCAAACAAAGGCAAGAAACCGAGCAAAAACGGCGTTACCGGGAATTAAGATTTTAAAGTGATTAATCTATAATTATAGGGTCTAATAATTAATAATAGGATTTTAAAGGTGATTATTAATTTATCGGGATCGATTAGGGTTTGCTCGAATTAATCCGCGATGCTTCCCAATTCTAGGGTTTAAAATGCAATTAAGCGAAAATTCAAGAGCTTTATTGAAATAAGCTCAAGGTTAGCGATTTAATGGTAATTACAAAAATTAGGGTTTCTACACATGCAGACCCAAAAACCCAAAGATGTGTGTATGAAGGGCTAGTGCCATGCAGATGTTCAAAGGGAGTTTGATTATGGATGACAAGAGTGGGAACACAATTAATAGTATACACAGCAGTAAGTGCAGCTTCCTTCTAAAAGTTTTCAGGACAGAAAGAAGAGAGAAGGAGAGCTCGAGTAGTGTCAAGAATATGCCGATGTTTCTGTTCAGAATGTCTATTTTGCTGGGACAAGACAGCATAGGAACGATGAGGCTGAGTTCCGTGACACTGAAGAAAGGAGAGGAAATTCGAATCTTGATACTCCATAGCATTGTCAGAGCAAAGAAATTTAATGTGCTTTGAAAATTGGGTTTGGACCATTGTTGCAAAGGTATAATAAATTTGTTTAAGTTAAAATCGATTTTTCATGAGAAACAGTCAAGTAAACCATGAAAAATCATCAACAAAGATAACAAAATAACGAGATCCCCCCATAGTGGTAGTAGGTGATGGGCCCCAGATATCAGAATATATGAGATCAAAAGGTACATGGGAAATAGAAGCACTTTTATTAAAAGATAAAGTAGGTTGTTTTGCAAGTTGACAAGGCAAATAATCAAAATGATTGGGAAGTACATGACCCAACTGACCACTAGAAACCAAAGACTTTAACCTATTAACAGAAATATGCCCTAAACGACAACGCCAAAGATGAAAAGGAGACAAAGAAGAATCAGATACAGGAGCAGCTAACTGTGTGGAGTTCAGAACATGAAGATGAATGAGCTCATAGAGACATCTATGCTTACGGCCGATCCCAAGAGTCTGTCTCGTCTGAGGGTCCTGCACCAAACAACTATTAGCAGAAAATGTGACAGTTAAACCAAACTTACATAATTGACTAATGGAGATAAGATTTAAGATAAGAGCAAGGATATGATAAACCTATGGTAAACACAAATGAGAGGTAGAAATAGAGTCAACATGACTTTGTAACAAGCCCGCGGGGGACCTCGCTACAGGTCGGACTCGATTTCATGTCACGGTTCTTAATCTTGAACCAAAGAGTCCAAATCCGGCAAATCGTTTTGAGAAAACAAATTTTTGAAAGAAGTGGCAAACATGGACTGCTTTGCCAGATACAGAGTCGCCACCTAAATATTTTATTTTGGGAAATTTAGGAAACCCTGACTCGTGCCTAAGGCCACATGTCCGTCATCACTAAAGTTGTCTCGGCTCGGGAACTTGGGTACGATTGGGGAAGGTCACTTCGTGAGCACTCCCGCTCGCCCGATCAAAGATCGGCCTCTACTAACCATGATATCTAGTTTTGAAAACATTATGCGTTCTTATTCCGGTTATTAGCCTAGATTTACTATGTGATGCGCACAGCATACAAGTATAGATCGGGTCGCCTGAATTGGAACAAAACACTTCATGTTTGTTTTTTTTGAAAGATGGTTTGCTATTCGCAAGTAGGCTTAAAATACAGATTTCGCCACCCTCGGGTGGGCTTAGAAAACATGGTTTTGCCACTATCTAGTGGACTTAAAACTCACAGTTGATGGTTTGTTCCAATCCAAGTAACCCAACCTTTACCCACAGGCATTCAAGCAGTTATATCACATAAGCAGTTAGCCTCATGGTAAGCATGTTATTCATGGCAGTCACTCACACGCATGCAAGAATGCTAAAGCATAAAACTCATCGGGTACTCCAAGCCAAAACAGAAACTGATTAGAAATCCATGCATGATCCTAAGTATACAGAAATGCCTAATGCAACACACGCAAAAATGCAACTATAGCAGGCTCGGCTATTCTAAACATGGCATATGAGATGCGACAGTTAACAAGTATTCAATTTGGAATTGAAATACAGATGCAGTTAGTATGGTGCGCCGAGCCCGGTGCATGCAAGACAGATGAATGAATGCAAACATGCTATCATACTGTATGCTAATTGAAAACATGCCCTAATCTAACCATCATAAGCTGGTAAATAAAAGGAGAAAGACGTGGGGTTGGAAGACATACATCACACACATTGCACACTTATTACAGTTGTGCCCTCGCTCGGAGGGTCCGAATAAATAATACAGTCCCGAATAAATAATACAGTCCGAATACAGTATAAAACCCTAATTAATTAACAAATTAATCTAAGAAAGCTATAAATTGGCATGCAAGCCAGGGACTGCCTCGATTCTGATGAATGATATATGTTTGGGCTGCCTTGCGCGGAAATCCACTGGGATGCCCCAATTAGCCTATGTTTTGCGATTATTCTTGGAAAGCGCGCCAAGTTCCGAAAGGCTGCTAATTCTTGATTTGCTGCAACAGAGAGCAGGAAAGGGGCATAGCAATGTATTTTCACATATGTATGCATGCCTCGATCCTCGTGCCACCAATCACGTATATCGATGCATGATGGCCGAGAAGTCGAATTGCACAACTCAATATGGAATGAATGCACATGAAAACACAACAAGACCAAGACTCCATCATGGATAATCCGGAGCGTCGGTGACTGGGAATTGAGACACGTTCCGTCACTTGAAGTACGAAAGGTCCCTCGTTTCCCGTGCTCGGGCTAACTCCTATCCCAAACACAATGCAATATGCATGACATGCATGAATGCAACTAAGATACAACCTAACATGCACAATGCTATGAAATGGCATACACGATGCACGAGGTAATCATGGCATATACAATGCACTAGCATACAACCTAGCATACACAATGCTATGAAATGAAATGGCATACACAATGCATAATGGACTTACACCAACACAAGTGGACCTCATCTGCACTCACATAGGAGGCCATTAGATGAAAATGAGACAACTCGAGATGCGTGCACGCGCGCACGCAAACCGAGGACCGACCCTAAGGCACGAAATGCCACTCTAACAAGACATGGCAAAACATGGAATATGGCATACTAGCATGCAAATTTCAGCAGCAAAAAGTGATGCAAAACAGCCCCGAAACATGAAAGCATGGCACCCGAAGCATGGAATGAGACCCGAAACATGAAATTAGGCGCATGAAATGACCTATGGCTATGCAACGCATGCATTATTTGAACATGAAGTGTGAAGACAGAATCAAGACAGCCCCAAAACAAGCATATTTACAGTTTTAAGGAAGGCCAAACAGTGAACACAAATGGGGCTAAGCTAGCATGCAAAAATGGCCCCGAAAGCGAGATAATGAAGAAAGTAGCAGCTGCTGACCTCAAACAGAGAAGGGCCCTTCTACAATATTGAATAGGGGCCCAAAATATGGTATTTTACAGTTTACAACAAGCCACAAAAAACAAACATAAGTATGGCTAAGCTCTCATGCAAGAAATGGGCCAAAAGAGGGACAAAGAAGCAAGTGATGGTTTCTGGCCTCAAACACAGAAGGGCCCTTCAACAATGTTGAATAGGGGCCCAAAATATGGCATTTTACAGTTGATGACCAGACATAAAACAGTGCACAAGCATGCTTAAAATACTATGCAAAATAAGGCCTAAAAAAGAGGTTTAAACACAAAGTACAAAAAGGATGCCTCAAAAAGTAAAAGACCCTTAATGAAACATGAAGAGGGGGTCAAAATAAGGCTATTTATAGTTTGGACTAGAGCCCAAAAATAGAAGCATAAGAGGCTAACAAATCATGCAAAAATAAGGCTAAAAGAGGGATATAAAGGCAAGTGGAAAATGGAAGCCTCAAACAGTGATGAGCCCTTCAACAATGTTGAAGAAGGGCTCAAAATAAGCCACTTTACAGTTTATGACAGAGCTCAAAATAGTTTATACATAGGCCAAAAATACTACACAAGAAATAGGCATACAAGAGAGGTAAAGAAGCGAGTGCAAAAAGGAAGCCTCAAACAGTGAGAGGCCCTTAAACAAACATGAAAAAGAGCTCAAAAAATGCTATTTTCAGTTAGGGTCGGAGCCCAAAAGTGTAAGCAAGAATGGCTAAGAAAGCATGCAAAAATGAACTCAAAAGAGGGGAAAAAATGACTCACCCTTGTAAACCAATCTTTGACAACCTCTTGGCACAAGAAATGGTGCTCCTCAGCTCTAGAAAGCAGCTCCAAGTAGCTGGAATGGAGGTGGTGGTGTGGTGCTAGGTGGTGGTGTAGAAATGGTGTAGGAACTTAAGGGGTTTTGAGGGTTAGGATGTAGAGAGGGAGAGATGCAACATATGAGGCTCAAAGCAAAAATTTCTAACCTCTCAAAACCAGCTGGGGAGTGCTGGTTATATAGACAAAAAATGGTGGAAAAGAGGGGGGAAAAATGGGGGGGAAAACAATTCAAGTTTTCCCCCCCAAAAGGCCAAACCCTCGGACATAAGGCCTAGAGGAAAACAAAATTCACTTTTAGGACACACTTGGGGAGGGGGGTTATGGCCGGCTAGCTAAAAAGGGCAAAAAAAGTCATTTCACCAGCTAGGTGGCCGGCCTGCTAGGTTTTTCTGGCCGGCCTGCTACTTTCAGGACAAAAAAATGGGCTGCCGGAAAGGAAATGTGGCCGGTGGGTGATTGGGAAGTCCAATGGTGGCCATTCAAGTGTCCAAATTGAAGCCCCGGAAGTTATCTTTCCAATGGCGCAAACCTTGCATCAAAATTCCTCCTGTGGAAAAAGTTATGCCCTTTTTGGTAAAGCCGCACAGATTTCGGTCCAACTAGAGTGATGCCCTACTTCAATCAACTATATCTCCCCCGTCCGGAATTGGATTTAGGAGATTCTTGAGTGAAAAATGAAGCCCCGGAAGTTTTATTTCCAACGGTGGTGGCCTCATAGCTTGATTCCAAGTATGCAAATGAATAGGCCCGATTTGGCGAGGGCTGCTCGACTCTTTCTTAACGGTTCATGGCCATTTTCTCCCCCAACTGGATTTCTTCCCTTTTCTCCTCTTTTCTTCAACTCGAAACCCCTAAGTAAGGTGTTTTGAAAGATTTTTCAAAGATTTCATCTCTCTTTCATTCATTTCCACTTTGTCCTTGCTCGGTTTACCGAAAAGCGCAACATTTAACGAAATGCGAGCGTCGGAACATCGTAGAAACTTTATTTCAAAAACGTTTTGAAAGAGAGGGTTTTAAGTTCTAAAATCTTTTGATCAAGATCATTTTGGTCCAAAAAGGGGTATGGAGTTGAGATTTGACTCTCTCCTTGCCCGAAGAAACTAAACATTTCCCCTGCACACCTTTCTCCACCATGTAAACCATCAGTCGCGTCCAAGTATTAAAGACGATCAAAAATGGGGTGTCTATAGACTTATAGACATGAGAGAACCATCAGCAGTACGAATAGAGGGGAATATGAGCCAATGGAGAAATGGAAGAAAATATAGTAGAACTAAAAGTCATATGATTACAACATGCAGAGTCAAAATACTAAGAAAAAGTACCTAAAGTCACAGACAAAGCAGTAGGGAGAGAGAAATTGTTTAAACATAGCATCAACATCAGTTTAGGAGAAGAGAAGAGTAGATGGGTCTAGAGGCTTAGAAAAATCCTCAGAGGCAGTAACAGTAGTGCGGTGAGCATGCTAAGATCTAGACTAATTCCCAGGACGATGTAAACTACCCCTAGAAGAGCCACCGCGAGAGGAGTGACCAGTAAAAAAGAGGATCGGGAGGGATTGCGAAAACAATCCTGCTGCAGATGACCAGGACCAATTTTGTTGCAATACTGGCAAGGTCTGATTGGGCAATGAACCAAAAGATGAGTAGAAAGAAGGCCCCGATTCTGACAATAAATGCAGGTAGTGGATCGCTGGGTTGACAAGGAAGAAAAAGGCTGTGATTGAGAAGTGGCAAGAACAGAGTCCACATAATGAGTTTGGAGAGTACTAAGACAAGTTTCCTCAGATAACAGCTCTGAAATAGCCTGCTCAAGAGTGGACAGTGGAGTGCGATGAAGGAGGGATGCATGCACGGGCTCAAAATAGGTAGTGAGAGCTATGAGAAATTGAACCAACCGCTGCTAATTACGATATGTAGTGAATAAAGTAGCATCTTCAAGGTGAGGCCATAGAGATTCTGAGAGAGCAAGCTGGGGACCAAAACAGAACACATTTGAGAAAGAAAGTCATTAATAGACTGACCAGATTCTTAACGCATGCAGTGAAACTGACTCTAAAGTTGATACTGATGGGCAAGTAGTCTGGTATCGTTTTTTCAAAAGCTCCCAAATGTCTTTAATAGGAGTGGTAACAGAGTCAAGCTGAAAACGACTCAACTGAAGACTAATAGAGGGAATAGAGGTATTTCGAAGCCAAGTAATGATCTAGTAGTTTTTTACTGTCCCAGTCTTCTAAGCGGTCTTCATATTTAGCAGCAGTTTCAGCGGCCTCTGTCACTAGTTTTGGTCACATCCCTGGTGATTAACGCCAGAGTTTCTGGCATTTAAGGAAGGAAGACATGGATGATGTCAGTAGAGGCGCGGTGGACAATAGCAAGCAGAGGTGCGGTGCACAATAGCAATGAGGGTGTGTGGCTCACAGTAGCAGAAAACGGCTCACGCGGGTGCATGGTAGCAGGAGCAGTGCATGTAGGTGCACGGTAGGGCGCGTGTGTGCACGTGGGAGAGTGGCGGCGGAAGGTTGGATGCACTTATTAGAAAAAATGGCGCATGAGAGCGCGTGCGGAGGTGTGTGGCGACGGGCTTGGTGGCATTGGAACTAGGGCACAATTCCAAGCATTGTGTTAAAAAAAATTTATAAAATTTTGGTCAAAAATGATGACGGAATAATGATGAAACAGTGTTGTGGAACAAAGAATGGTGTATTGATGAAAAAGAAGAGAGATGCTATAATGCCACTGTGTACGGGCAATAAGTAGGAGAAAAGAGGAGCTAGAATTCAAGACCTACGCTCTAATACCATGTTAGAATGGTTGAAAGAAAGGGAAAATTATGTATATGTATTATATTGAATTGAATAAGTGAATACAATAGGAGAAGCCTGTATATATAGGTTGACAAAAAACCTAAATAAGTATAAAAGGAGATAGAGATAGAGATACAGAGAGATAAATATAATATAATATATGAGAGGGGTAATTTATATGTAAATTGGGCCGAGTTGGGTAATGGGCCGTTCTATGGGCCATAGTAAGAAGGGCTTAGTAAGTGGACCATAGTCCTAGGTGTTAGCTCGATCTAAGAATAATCACGGTCACCATGGTCGGAGTAGAAATAGTTAGCTCGGTCAGGATATTCGAAGCCGAGGTATGGTGTTTTCACTTGATGGACCCCGCTTTGGTTGGCGCGGTGGTAGCTTGTTGAGGTTAGTTCGGTCTCAATAGGCACGACCGAGGTACAAACAGATAAAAGAAGGGACGAGCTAGGGTATAGCTTGGTCTAAATTGTCATTTCAACATGACAATACTAGCTCGGTCGTTTGGTCGTACTACCGAGCTAGGACCATCTCACTTGGTTTAAGCAGTGAGGGCGGTGTTGAAAGATAAGCATTATCTTTCAGGAGTGTGACTCCTAGGAGGACTCTATATGGAGGAATAAGAGTCATACAAGGATTGTGCCACGCGGAACCTATAAAAGCTCATAACATCACCTATGGAGAGGTAACACAATTTTGATTCTCGAATACACATAGCTTTTGTCTATTTGTCTATTTTGCTGACTTAGGCATCGGAGAGGTATCCGGTACACACCCGCCGGCTAGCTCACGTTTGTGTTTTCAGGGAGTGAAGCAACGACGTTTGGAGGAGTGCAGACTTGATCAACAAGATTATACGAGGACAATATTTCGTGCTCGTACGATTGGCGCCGTCTGGGGGAACACCAGAAAGAACAAAACCTCTTGATCAAGCTTTTCCTCTCTAATTGGAAGTAATGGCGCATAATGAAGATTTGCCGCAGTCCGCCATCGACGGGCAAACCCCAGAGGAGAGTGGGAGACGCGAAGGTTTGCCGTCTATCCCTCCTATGGCAGATTTAGAGCCCCTAGCGACAGAATCCCCGGAGGGATACAAGGGGGAGGCAGACTAACAGCCCCCGTCGCTCTCAAAGTCCAGAAAGACAAAGGCGGAGGATCGATCCTCAAGTTCTGGAAGATCGCGTAAAGGAACAAGATGAGTTAATAAGGTAGATGGCGGCGGACATGAAGGCTATGAAACGCCAGATCAAAGGAAAAGGGGTGGCGACAGGAGAGGGGTACAAAAGCAACGCGCCCCTTCGCCACTCAGAAGATCGTGGTAGGCATACCACTCCATCACAAGCAGAGAGTAGAAGCCTCAGAACAGGCGACACTCAATCAAGGACTTCCAGGACTCGTTACTCCAGGTCTGAGAGAACGAGAACATTGAGGTCTTACACTGAGGGAAGCACCTATCGGCCCTCACGCTCACACCAGACATCATCCAGGCAAACGGAGTTGCCTAGATCGTCCGACTTACGGACTGTGCTTGAAAAAAGGGCACGACGGAAGAAGGATACCAGGGCACGAGACCCTCACAGAGTTTCAGCCCTTGAGCGGTTGGCTCCTCGGACGCACGGAAGCGTCGAGGTAGGAATGCCAATACCGCGTCTTGCTTACGAACCGACAGACAAAGCATTAGCAAGGCTGCAGACCTCGCCGTTCGTTCCGGCGATTGAGAACACGCCCCTATCTTCAAGCTTCCTTCAACCCAAATTCACCACGTATGAGGGGAAAACAGATCCCTACACGCACCTTAGCCATTTTTGCCAGGTTATGGCAGTATACCGGCGAAATGAAGCTTTGATGTGCATCCTATTCCCATCCAACCTTGGCGACCTAGGTTTAACCTGGTTCGAAAGTCTACCAAAAGGCAGCATAGCCTTCTAGGCGCAATTGGCAGAGGCGTTCGTGACAAGGTTCAGAACAAACACCAAAACGCCGGTGGAGATCGATCAGCTACTCTCCATTGACATGGGCGACAAGGAGACGTTGAGATCTTACAACAGTCGTTATTGGGAGACCTTCAACCAGATAGGAGATTGCCCTACAAATCTCGCCATCGCATAGTACAAAAGAGGTTTTCCAATCGGTAACAGGCTGAGGGACTCAATCACCATGACGCCCCCCCTCACAATGGAAGCCTTAATGGAGAGGGTACACCAGCACATTCGGGTGGAAAAAGATGGTGCCCATGCAAAAACAAAGTCTGGTACAACCACAATACCAGATAAAAAGACTTCGGCAAAAGTCAATGCGGTAGGACGTCCAAGCAGTAACGGGCGAGGCAGGTGGGACAACGGAGAGGACCAAGATAAAAGGTGGTTGAGAGTCCGCACTGCCATAACCACAGTGTTCAAAAAACCGATCTATCGGATTCTCAGTGAGATACGTGATGAACCTTTCGTCAGATGGCCAGCTAAGTTAGGAGAAGCGCAAAAGGACTATGACGAAAGATCTCGGTGCACCTTCCATAAGGAAAAAGGACACCGCACTGAAAATTGCACACCGTTGAGACAGCACCTGGAGGAGTTAGTAGTAGCCGGGCGCCTGGACCAGTACATAGAAGGAGGGACACAGCCAGTCCCCCAGAACCACGATCACCTAGATGGAATGCCGATCGACGCCCCACCCCAAGGCGTGATAAACGTAATACATGGGGTATTCGAACCTGAGAGAGTATAGAAGGCTGAGCACTTAAGGGAGGTATTAAGTGCACAACTTACCATTAAAAAGGGGAGAACAAAGGCCACGAACGTCATGTCTTTTTCAGACAGAGACTTGGCAAGGATATATTGCCCTCACAATGATGCATTGGTCGTCACTCTCTACGTCAAAGATTACGACATCAAGCGAATTTTGATTAACTAAGGGAGCTCATGTGAGATAATGTATTACGAAACCTTCAAATAATTGAAATTAGAGGACAAAGACCTGGCACTGGCCGTATCTCCCCTGATCGGATTCAACTCAATGCCAGAATAGCCAGTTGGCAAGATAATCCTCCCAGTCAGAGCAGGAAGCATGACGAAACAAGTGAAATTCTGGGTATTGAAAGTCCCTTCCACTTACAAGATAATCTTGGGAAGGACATGGCTGCGTGCCATGCGATCGGTAGCATCAACCTACCATCAAGTAATGCGGTTCCCCAACGAAGCCGGAGTAATTGAAGAGGTCTTTGGAGACCAGATCATGTCCAAACAATGCTTCGTCACAGTAAATGGCAGCCGAGCTACCAAAGGGAATGTTCAGATGGTGGAAGAACCTGAGAGCAATGAATTGTTTGCGGATGTTGGCAAAGCTGCTGAACAGAAGGCAGTGGAAGACTTGGTACAGGTAAAAATAGATGAAAAGAACCCGGAAAAATTCTTTTTGCTTGGCTCATCTATGTCCAGCACTGAGAGGATAGAGGTCATGGAATTCTTGACCTCTAACATCGAAGTGTTTGCTTGGACGCCATATGACATGCCTAGCATTGACCCAAACTTCATCTGTCACCAATTGAACGTCCACCCAATTGCCAGACCAATTATACAACGCACTCGCAGATCAACACTCCACCACGCTGAGATAGTGGCAGAAGAAGTGGGGAATCTTCTAGAGGTAGGAGCTATCAGAGAAGTACACTATCCCAAGTGGATATCCAATACAGTAGTGGTGCCAAAGAAGAATGAAAAATGGCATGTCTGCGTGGATTACAAAACAGTCAACAAGGCGTGCCCAAAAGACAACTTTCCCCTACCATGGATGGACTAACTGGTAGACTTAACAGCAGGACATAATCGATTTAGCTTTCTTGATGCGTACAGAGGATACCATCAGATCGCTATGTATGAACCAGACCAGGAGGTCACATCCTTTACGATGCCAAGAGGACTATATTGCTACAAGGTTATGCCCTTTGGCCTAAAAAATGCAGGGGCAACATTCCAGCGGATGGTCACCAAGATGTTCGAACCATTATTAGGCAGAACAATGGAAGCCGACATCGATGATATGGTAGTCAAAAGCAAGGATGAGAATGACCATCTTAGGGACCTAGGTGAGATGTTTTAGATCCTAAAGAAGCACAAGTTGCGTCTTAATGCATCTAAGTGTGCGTTCGGCGTAGGATCAGGCAAATTCCTAGGCTTCCTGGTGACCAACCGAGGTATAGAGGCAGACCCTTCTCAGATCAAAGCAATTCAGGATCTAGAGAGGCCCAACTCAGTAAAAGAGGTACAGCATCTCAACTGTATGGCTGCCGCGCTAAACCGGTTCATAAGCCGATCGTTAGACAGATGTCGACCATTTTTTCAAGCATTAAAAGCCAAGTTTGAGTGGGATGAAGAATGCGACCGCGCCCTAGAAAGTTTGAAAGAATACATGTCTTCTCCACCGTTGCTAGTGACCCCAATACCTGGACAAGAACTATTTCTGTACTTGGCAGTTTCACAGCACGCAATTAGCGCAGTGTTGGTCCGAGCGGAAGGAATCCAACGCTACCCATCTTTTATGCCAGCAAGATATTGCTAGGCGCAGAAACCAGGTACTTACCATTGGAAAAATTGGCCTTAGCCTTGATGATGGCCTCAAGGAAGTTGTCGCATTACTTTCACGCCCACACCATAATCGTTCTTACAACCTTTCCATTAAAAGCTTTGTTTGAGAGAGCGAACTTTTTTGGGTGAATCTTGAAGTGGGCAGTAGAGTTGGGACAGTTCGACATCAAGTTTCAACCCAGAACCGTGATAAAAGCCCAAGCTTTGGCAAACTTTGTGGCAGAATTTTCACCAGGAAGTCATCACATCTGCCCAATCAACTTAACTGGTACAACTGATATAGGGATGGAAAGTGGCGCCAGAATAGCGCAACCTCTAATACAGGATACCCAGCCACATCTCAGGACAGACTAGAGTAAACAAAGGGAGGAAGAAGCAAACCATGCTGCATCAAGCAAAGATTCATTAACAAATAAAGACTTGGTATAGTTAGATAGTGAGGGGCAAATAGCAAGCATGGACCCTAAAGAAAACGCCAGCAACAATCATGACCCCAAGACATCATCCGATCCCTCCACCTGCTGGAAGCTATTTGTTGGAGAGATGTGGAAGCTCTTTGTGGATGGAGCATCCAACAGGCATGGTGCAGGACTTGGCATAGTCCTCATTTCACCAGATGGCCTAGTAGTAGAACAAGCAGTCAACCTTGGCTTCCCAGCATCAAACAACGAGGCGGAGTATGAAGCACTTTTAGCAGGACTGAAATCAGCATTCTACATGAAGGCAACCGAGCTAATGGTTTACAGTGACTCCCAACTAGTTGTAAACCAAATTTCAGGTGACTACGAGGCAAATGATGAAATGATGGTTAAGTACCAAGAGTTAGTCAGAAAAGAGATCAAAAAATTTGCAGTAGTACGGATAGAGCAGATCGGTCGTGAAGAAAACAGCAGGGCAGATGAACTAGTGGGCTTTGCCTCGATGGCAGACACATCCATCCCGCATCCATTATTGATCGACTTCCTACTGAGACCAAGCATTGAAGAAGCTGAAGCAACAGAGGTATGTTGTGCCAAACTAGGTCCTTCATGGATGGATCCCATTATAGTGTTCCTAAAAGACGGCATTTTGCCCGAAGAGAAGAAGGAGGCCAACAAAATAAGAGCAAAGTCACAGTGATTTTGGCTCTCTCCATCAATGGCCTTGTACAAGAAATCCTTCACAGGACCTTACTTGATGTGTGTCCATCCCAGTAAGGTTGAAGCATTCTTGTTCGAAATTCATGAAGGCGTATGCGGCAGCCACCAAGGAGGAAGATCTTTAGCCTACAGAGCAATTTCACAAGGATATTGGTGGCCTTACATGCAAGCAGATTAAGAGAAGTATGTCAAGAAGTGCGAGAAATGTCAGAAGTTTGCACACCAAATACATCAGCCAGCTAGAGAACTACTGCCATTAACTAGCCCATGGCCCTTCGCAATGTGGGGTTTGGACATAGTAGGACCACTTCCAACAGCACCCGGCAACAGGAAGTTCTTTCTTGCAGCAACAGACTACTTCACGAAGTGGGTGGAGGCGGAAGCACTCGCTTCAATAAAAGAGAAAGATGTGAAGAAGTTTGTCTGGCAGAATATCATTACTCGGTTTGGCATACCCAAGGCTCTAATATCAAAACAACGACACTCAGTTCGATGGCAAAATTTTTAGAGGCTTTTGTGAGGAATACAAGATAGAATTCTACAATTCTACACCGGCATACCCCCAAGCAAATGGCCAGGCAGAAGCATCCAACAAAGTCGCCTTGGATGGATTGAAGAAAAGGCTAGAGAAAGCAAAAGAAAAGTGGGCGGATGAGCTTCCTCATGTTTTATGGGCTTACCGTACCACACCTCGGCAATCAACTGGAGAAACAACTTTTTCCTTGGCCTATGGCATGGAAGCAGTAATCCCACTGGAAGTTGGACTCCCCACCATTAGAAGCGAAAATTTTGATCCAGACTTAAATGGAGAAGCCATCGCATTGGAGCTCGACCTTGCAGAAGAAAGAAGAGAAAGAGCGCTGGTTCACATCGCCTCATACCAACAGGAGTTATCCAGAAAGTACAACAAGATAGTACATCCAAGGCAATTCAAGGTTGGAGATTGGGTACTGCGCAAAGCAATGGGAAACACCCTGGTACCCGGAGACGGCAAGTTAGGGCCCAATTGGGAAGGACTTTACAAAGTGGTTGGGTTAGCAGGAAAAGGGGCATACCACTTGGAAGACGAGGACAGCAAAGCCATTCCCAGGCCATGGAACACTGTCAATCTCAAACTGTTTTATTTTTAGCCTTTCTTTAAAGTACTTATAATTTTTCTTTTTCTCAATAAAACAAGTAATTTTCTTTTCAGCATAATTGTGTTATTCTGTAAAAGTTATTTTAGTAAGCTAGGGGCAACAAAAGCAGAGTTGGCCGGAATAACCAACTTAGAGGTTGGCTGGAATAACCAACACCCCTCTTAAGCCCAGGATAAGGATCCAGGCTGCAGGACGTTTGGCAGGAATAACCAAACACTTCACTTAGGGTTGGCAGGAAAAACCAACTTTGAGGTTGGCTGAAATAACCAACACCCCTCCTAAGCCCAGGATAAGGATCCAGGCTGCAGGACGTTTGGCAGGAATAACCAAACACTTTACTCTAGGTTGGCAGGAATAACCAATTTAGAAGTTGGCTGGAATAACCAACACCCCTCATAAGCCCAGGATAAAGATCCAGGCTGTAGGACGTTTGGCAGGAATAACCAAACACTTCACTCAGGGTTGGCAGGAAAAACCAGCTTTGAGCTCTCTTCAGCCAAGATTAGGATCTCGGCTGAAGAGGTTGGCTGGAAAAACAACACTTAGTACTCTTCAGCAGAGGTAAAGATCTAGGCTGAAGAGTGGTTGGCTGGAAAAATCAACACTTAGTACTCTTCAGCCGAGGTAAGGATCTAGGCTGAAGAGTAGTTGGCTGGAAAACAACTTTTTGTGATCTTCAGCCGAGGTAAACAACCTAGGCTGAAGAGGTTGGCAGGTATTATCAGAGATTTCAAGGTTAAAACCGAGATAGGTATCTCGGCTGGAAAATGTTATACTTCATTCAGATTACAATTGGAAAGAAAAGGCAAGCATAGATTAAACCGAAACAAAAGTTGGAACAAAAGAAGATTTCATTGAAAATTCAAATCAAGTACAAAAGGTGGGCCTCAGCCCGGTTACAATTTCTTTCCAAAAGCAAAAAGAAGAAAATACAAGATTACGCAAAGAGGTCATCAAGATCCGCATCCAGTTCAACTCGGAGCCCGATTTCAGCTGGTAGTTCGGTCGTTAAGTCTTCTACCGGTGGCTCCACCCGAGCTGGCTAAACAACGGGATCATTGACGACCGGGGCATTGTTAGGCTCAGTTTCTTCTTCATCATCCTCAACTTGAAGGAATTTTTGTTGAATGGCGGTTGCATACTCCGCCATACAGCTCGGTATAAAGTACGGTGGAGGGTTCAGGAAAACCTTGGTCTCTGGACCGTGAGCGAGCTGTTCCATAGCCGCCTTCCACCCACACTTGAAAAATAGATCCTTAGCAGCTTCACACTGCAAGATATACGTGGCTTCGCCTTCCTTGTAACCGCGGTCTTCCGCGTCCTCAACCTTCTTCTCCAGCTCGGTTATCTTGGCATTCTTTTTTTCCTCAAGCTTGGCCAGCTCGCGCAGATACTTGTCTTTTACCACGGCCACGGCCTTTTTCTTATCTACCTCAACCGAGCTGACAAGACTGGTCAGACGTGCCATCTCGGTTTGTAGCTCGGCTATTTGCTTCTTTGACTCTTCTAGCTCGGCGGTTTTGGCATTGGCTTCTGCCATGGCCTGCCTTGTGGTTTTGCATAGTTCCAACACTCACTTGTGAGCGATGTGGTTTTTCTGCATGGCTTGCAAAAGGATGGTAAGAAACTTTTAAGAGAAATCAAGCGGAAAGTTGTTCAAAATAGAAAGACAAGCAAGGGGATAACTTACCAGCACCATTGATTTTGTGGCTGAGCGAATGGCCTTCAGCTCGGTTAGATGGTTGTGGTGCTCCATGTCGGCTGGAAGGCAAACGCTTTTGGCGAGGTTAAACGCCAAGAAATGGTCCTTTTTTGCGACCACGGAGTCAGAATCCTTGATAGCACGGTTCTGAAACGTAATCTTTGGAGCCCACTTTGGAGAGCTAGCACGGTCAGAGCGCTCAGGTGGAGGGCTTGGTGGAGTGGTTTGAGGAACCACGGTTTTATCCTCATCGACAAGGCGTGGCTCGGTTGTGGAAGTCCGAGCACGCTTGCTTGCCCGAGATGATGAAGGCTGGTAGGATGGAAGGGCTACCACGGTCTCCTGTGTTTGACCAGCAGGTGGTACCTCAGGCTGGTTTGTCTCGGTTAGAAGGGCCCTTACTGCTCTTTTCTTAGCCATCTTTTGCTCCGCAGTCAATGGGATCAAGTTGACTTGTGGAAGGAAAGAATCAGGTTCTGAGGATGGCTCTAATAGGAAATCGGTCACCCTGGTCTTCCTACGGCTACTATATCGGTAGGTCGGTTCAAAATTTAGTAGCTCGGCCCAGCTCCTGTTTGGATATCGGAATGCGGCGCGAAGTGTGTTTAAGTTGGGGTAGCTGTACTGGGACTTGAGAAAGTTCAAATATGCATGAAGGAAGGAGACAGCAGTTAGTACGGTTAAAAGTAAGAACCGAAGTAAGAGAAAGAACATGAAATTGGGCCGAGGTAGTTATACCGGTGACTCCTTTATTCCAGTTTATTCGGTCACCCGGGATCTGGGCTTCTTGGTCTTCGAAATTCCCAGAAACCTAGAAGAAGTCATCGTCGTTTACGTCCTTATCTGGGGTATTCTTTATTATCTTTTCACGCCGGCGCCTTATTCTTAGATAGTAAACCCAGCCATCTTCATTTGATCCTATGGAATATTGGTGGAAGAGCTCAGCTAAATCGAGATTAAGGCCAGCCCGGCGGTTTAGCTCGGCGATACCATTTATTATGCGGTAAGAATTGGTGGAAAGCTGGGTAGGGCAAAGGTTTGTTTATCTTAGGAATTCACAGAGAAAAGGTTGTACAGGGAATCTTAGTCCGGTTTCTACAATGGAAAGAATGGTAAAGGGAACAAAGCCAGGGTTTCCCCAGGGTGTGGTATCTAGTTCGGCCAGAGTGAGGTGGACATCGTCAAGGATATGGTAGTCCCTTCGGAACTCAGCCATAGCCCCTGGTGAATTTACCAAAAACCTATATTTACCCATGTGGAATTAAATTATATTTAAATTAGCCTAAGTGTTAGCCCGGTGCTGAGAAGATGTTGGATATCGCGATCGGACGTTCAAAGGAGTGCCTGGGCAATCTAGTCAGAGTCTACAAAGTGAAAAAGAAAGGTGTTAAGCACAGATCGTTGGACCGTGACAAAAGAAACAAAGGTAAGATAAATGAAGTCCTAACTCGGCTACATGGGATGTTGTCCATTCTTAGCTCGGTTTGAGCAAGGGTCCTTAGCCCGGTTGAGCATTTGGGGCAGCATTCTTAGTTCGGTTTTGACTAAGGGAGCTAGTTTAGCCCCAAGTTGTGGCTCGGTCGGTGGTTAGGGCTTTCTAGCGCGGTATCGCGCAAACTTAAGGCAGTTCCCTAGCTCGGCTAAGTAAAGCAAAAGGTACTTGGACCTATTAAAATTATAGATTCGGCATGAAGTTTTAGTTCGGTCAGTTGAAAAGTTATCAAGTTTGGCTAGGTGCACGCCTAGAACGTTCCCTAGTTCGGTTAAACCTAAGCCTTGAGATTGCCCAAACAGGTTTCTAGCTCGGTCACACCACGATTCCAGATTCAAGCATTGTGATTTTTGAATCCAGAGGGTGTGCTCTTAAAAACATGAACCTATGGTTTGGGGGTTTTGCTTTTTCTGTTCTTACCCATAACGTGTTTATATAGAGTATGCTTTGTGATATATATGTGTACGTATATATCTATATTATGTGTATTAGCAAAATGAATAGAAAGCAAGAGAATATTGAGTTACTTACGGATTGAAGAAGCAAGGATGGAGATCTGAGACCACGAAATGGTGAAAAGGGTGTAAGCTTTGTAGGTATTGAGATTGCAAAAATGGAGGCTTGAGCAAGAATGAGAGAGAAGGTGAATAGTGCAAATGAATGATCCAAAAAGTAGGGTTTTTGCTTTGTGTAAGACTTTTTAGGCGGGACTGCTCAAAATACGCGAAGTACGAAGACGATGTGACAGCTGCATTGGGCCAATGAGAGTGTGCCATGTGTTCTTGGAATGAGAAGCGATTCAATTACAACGACTGAAGCGACGTTTTTGACCGAACAGATGGGTAGCCCGGTGTGGATTTAGCTCGGTTGAAAAGCTAAAGTTTTTAGCTCGGCTGGAAAAAGATAATCCCTATCATGCTGCGCAGATAGAATTAAGGGGCAATTGAGAGGGTAACTTATATGTAAATTGGGCTGAACTGGGTAATAGGCCGTTCTATGAGCCATAGTAAGAAGGGCTTAGTAAGTGGACCACAATCCAGGTGTTAGCTCGGTCCAGGTATGGAAGTGACCTAGCAAGTGTTAGCTCGGTCCAAGAATAATCACGGTCACCACGGTCGGAGTAGAGATAGTTAGCTCGGTCAGGGTATTCAGAGCCGAGGTATGGTGCTTTCACTTGATGGACCCTGCTTTGGTTGGCGCGGTGGTAGCTTGCTGAGGTTAGTTCAGCCTCAATAGGCACGACCGAGGTACAAACAGGTAAAGGAAGGGACGAGCTAGGGCATAGCTCAGTCTAAATTGTCATTTCAACATAACAATACTAGCTCGGTCGTTTGGTCGTACTACCGAGCTAGGACCATCTCACTTGGTTTAAGCAGTGAGGGGGGTGTTGAAAGATAAGCATTATCTTTCAGGAGTGTGATTCCTAGGAGGACTCTACATTGAGGAATAAGAGTCCTACAAGGATTGTGCCACGCGGAACCTATAAAAGCTCGTAACATCACCTATGGAGAGGTAACACAATTTTGATTCTCGAATACACATAACTTTTGTCTATTTGTCTATTTTGCTGACTTAGGCATCAGAGAGGTATCCGGCACACACCCGCCGGCTAGCTCACGTTTGTGTTTTCAGGGAGTGAAGCGACGACGTTTGGAGGAGCGCAAACTTGATCAACAGGATTATATGAGGACAATATTTCGTGCTCGTACAATATACATTAATAGTGAGGACTTGCTTGAACAATTGGGACCCTTAGTGCAAGTAGGTGAGCCTTGGATTAAGGGTCGGATTAAGGCACACTAATTTGGGTTGGCCAAAGTTGGGCTGAGCTCCTTACCTAGCAAGACAAATAGCAAGCCAAATAGGGCGCAAATGAATACTGGCCAAGATCTTTTGATGAGCTGGATATAGCTCGCTCGTATGGATCTATACATCAAATGAGGTTTTACAGATTTCATGTGAATAACATGAAAATGGTGTATCACATGGAATGACAGATTGCCTTGTGAATATTTTAGATAATAGAATGATGGCCCCCTCTTTCTAGAGATTATCATGAAGCAACTGAGGGCACGCAAGACAACTATCCTGGAGTGATTCTTAACCAGGGAAGAAAACTCTATAAAAGGTAAACATCATACTTTTTGAAGGTGATACACACCCTGAACCTCAACCTCTCTTTTTGCATTTTCTTACTCTTAACCTTTTCTTTTTCAATCATTGACTTTAGCATCAGAGGAGCTTATTCGGCAGCCACACATCTAGCCGGGCAACACTAACAATACAGTCCATCGTGCAGGTTATAGTTCTTGAAACGCTTCGTGATCATGGAACTCTGATTCCTTTTGAGTTGATTTCACCCCACATGAGGTTTCTTAATTCTTGATGCACCTTGCAATATTAGGGTACATATTCTATATCTTCTTGGGCAGAGTACATATGGATCCACAGATACTGAAGAAAATAGAAAAGGGAAATTATTATTGGGATTTCAAACAGTGGCCTTGGAAGATGATGAATTCAAGGTTTGGCTGATTGGCATTGTCTTCCTCCATGGTAACTTGTCCAGCTTTTGTGTGATAAAACTAACAGTTCTCACAAAATCAACAATCTCAGGAGAAGTTTTTGATTTTGAAGACACTTTCTTCTGGTTTGCATTCGCTCTTTCTTTTTGACGAGAAAAGGAAGTTGGAGAAGATGAGCTTGTCATTATGCTTAAATTTACCAAGTTAGGACCTCCTGTTTGGAAGGCTTTACCATGTTTACAATTATAGTGTCCCTAAGGTACATGAAAAAAAAAAAAAAAAAATCGCTAGTCACTATGATGGTGATAAATGTTGCTGATTGCTAATATGTTAACCATGTTACTTCAAACCTTCTATTGATCTCATTCTGAATTTGACATATGAGCATCATCATAAAACACATGTTTTACTGCAAAAGAAAAATTACCATTTTTTTTTATATCAGAGTTCATATTCAAGTTCAAAGCACCAATAAGCCAAAAACATAATTCTGGACACAAATCTCTCTTTCACACATTTATTTGAAGAGTCTTCCAGAGTTGCAGGTTCATTAGTGAGATCAAGAGCAGGCGATCGTAGAGCTTATAGGTTTGAACTTATCAATGGGTATTTGGCCTGCAAACTTAAACTTGAGTGGCTCGCCTTGGGGAATTGATTCGCCATTTTTCAACAAGCATCCACCCACAGAATCGTCTTTCCTAAAAATGGCAGGATCAATCGGCTCAACGCTGCTGAATCCATCGCATTTTACTACGATATTATATTGAATGCATGCGCAGTTGTTACTAAACACAACTTTAAACTCTGATTGCCCCTTCACAACGCTTCCAGTTTTCGTTATTTTCACGTTGATTGAAGATAGAAAACACTGTGCAAAACCTGCATATACAATGCTTAGCACACTATTTGCATCATAAATTATTTTCTGTCAATTGTGGCCTGTCGACTGTGGCCAAATCCAATTTTATTGACTGTGGCCTGTCGATCATGACCAAATCTAATCTCATTGATTGTGGCCAATCGATTTTGGTCTGTCGATTTAGACCATAAACTATTTTTAATTAAAATTATGGCGACAAACATTTGTATTTTATATTATTATTATTGCTTCTGTTGCAGTTTCTATTTTGTGCAGCCCCAAAGCATGTAATGGACCATGGGTGTTCATGATATGATAGGCACCAAGTATGGTAGAAGACATGGCTTGATGGAGGTGGAAGATGATGGGTCATGGAGTAATTCAAAGCATGATGGGTCATGATGTGCATGAAATAAGGAAAAGTAGCAAACGTGGGACATAAAGTAAGGCAACGTAAACTGTCATTGACATGGATTTGGGTTTGCCTAAGCTTATAAATAGGCCAGAAGAAGACGAACAGGAGATCAACACATCAACAACTCAATAACACTTAACTTTTAGACTTAGAAATAGCTCTATAATTTAGGAGTAGTTTTCTCTATAAATTGTATTTGGTAACTTTGTTTACTTCATCACTCTTGTCAATTATAATTTGTTCCAAAGAAGTTCTTGTATTTTCAAGGCAATTTAAACCAAATACACAATCGTTTAATTGTTTTTGTTTGATTGTTCAATTTGAATTGTTGTTCCATTCTTGTCGATAAGGAGTGAGCATAATTTTTACTAACACACACCAACTATTTCTAAACAATAATTCTAAAATGCACAGATGGGACATGAATGTCTCACATAGTGTGGACAAAAGTTGTAAAACCCAAGTTTTGTATATTATTATTTTTGGATAGATTGGCAATTAAATTAATTTATATGGGTCACTTAGTAATATCAAGGAATTAATTATGAGATAGCATTATTATTTCTATAACATAGGTGGATAATTTTGCAATTTTGGAAAAAGAAAAGAATATTAGGTTAAGTATGAGATGCCGTGGCTTTTAGTCTTGGGAAGGAAAAAAAAAAAACAACACAAACAAACAAGGGAGGCGTGATGTTGTGGAAAGGCAAGGCAACAAAGGGTTTGAAAAAAAAATTAAAGAAAAGAAACCAAAATCAAAAGGAAGAGGGAGGATTCATAAGAGTGGTGGTTTTGCTTTATTCATCACTTAGGTAAGATTTATTTTATTATATTCCTATCTATGATTTTAGTGTTAATATATCAATAGATGATTTTATGGGCATATATGATTAAATAATTATATTGATGTAGTCTATGTTGGGGTTCTCGATTTTGCTCAATTTAGAGTGTATTTTGTATTCCGTTTGGGTGGTTCATATTTTGAGATTAATATGTGATAGGTTAGGTTTAATGGTGGTATGTTTGTGGGATACAAGATTGATTACAAGCAATTACAAATTTTTACGTGTATAAACAACAATAGAATAATATGGGTTGAGAATTTCCGAAACCGTGATGGCTTTGTTTTGATGCTAAATTGTGGGAGTTCTTAATAGGCAATTGGGTTAATTTATTTTATTGTTGTTACAAGAAGAGATAGATGGGTGCACGTAATAATTGTTTATGCGGTGTAATATTTTATTAGGTTTGTGAGATTGAGGTAGATCTTGGTAATTTGAGATTAGCTTGGGAAATATTATTTTAGCTGTTTGAGGTAAGTAACCCTCTATCACTGTTGGTTTATTTTTATTCCTATCGAACCGTTTAAAATCATAAATATTTATTCATAGTTTTCCTGTTCTCTTAAAATAAAATATGGGTCAAGTATAAAACAATATCGAATATTATTATGAAAGTTATTTGAATATTTTGTGAAACTATTCTGAAAATTGTACCAAATGTTTATTCTGAAAATATCGAATATTTTATTTTAAAGTTGTGTATTGTTTGAATATTTGAACATCACTTTAGTCTGACTATGATTTGGACCCTAGCCAATGGGGGTTATTTATTGGCACAGAAACTAGTTTCTTTTGGGGCTTTACCACCGGCTTATGTGTGGTTCTGGGCCTTGTCACGGGTTAAGTGACCGTGGTCATTAAGACTTGGGTTTTGTGAATCAAATCATTGAACTATCTGAATATCGAATCATCGATTTGAACAACGAATTACTTTGAATTATCACATTGGCTTTTCATTTAAAATGTATTGTACATTGTTTATTTTTAGCTATGAAACCATCTTACAAATAATTATTCATTTATTGAACTATAGGAAAATTATATTTATTGGTTATCGATTTATTTATTTATTTTTGTATACTTGATCCAGCTAGCAGTGATGGTTGGTTATTTACTGGGCTCTAGCTTACCCTTATTTTTTTTTTTCAGATTCTGAAGAGTAGAGCTGCGCGAGATTTTTTTTTCATATGGGAGTGCCGAGAGTAGGACTATGAATTAAATACTTGGATTATTGTTTTGTTAATGGATTTTATTAGTGGACTTAGTGGATAATTTCATATGATAAGAATAATCAATTTTTATGGATTTTAGCATTATGATAATTAAGGATTTAATTGGAGTATTTTACATTGTTAGTTATGTGTTGGATTCTTAGCCTTGCATGCTCACTTATATGAGTGTGCGGCGTTATCACGGAGCTTGGGGCGTCACAATTTTGTGGTTGTAACAACCCTCGTACTGATTATCGAAAATTACCGAATTAAGTACTGATTATTGCTAAACTGAACTGGTAATGACTGATAAGTGAACTGGATAAACTACTGAACTGACTGATTGAAATCGAAACTGAAATTGAATAAGTTTATCTATTGAATTGCATTTTGCGTCTGTTTGATCGATTGATTATCTGTTTGAATTTATATGTTTAAACTGCTAATTGAAGGCCTTATCGGCGGCCGAGTTAGAAACCGTTTAGTGTTTTGGACTCAGTAGAATATTTGTGATTTAATGGTATATTTATCTGAAAATTGATTAGGAATGATTAAATTAGATTAAATAAAGCCAATTACAGAGTTTGACTTATTTACACTATTGCCATGTGAGTGGCCCATTTGTTTATTAATTTTTGAGAGCCTTATTACACTTAGAGAAAGCATTGATCAGCTCCTTGTTGCCTCTCAACCGAAATTAGAGAGCTAGAGAGAGAGAGATTGAGTTCTTCTTGCAAATTTGCTAGGAGACTTGGTGATTTGGAAGAATAATTGCATGTTTGAGCTCCTACACTTCTAATTCTAGACCTAAGGTAGGAGAATCAACCTTTCATTGTTGTATTCAAGTTAAATTGTGCATGGTTCATGTTAGATTAAAGCCTCAAGCCATGAATTGGAGTTAAATTGTTGCCATGAAGCTCAATTGTTGCATGTATGTGCATATTGTCAAGTTTTGAGGTTGTAATTCTTCATTCCTCACATGCATGTTCATAATATTGTTATAGTCCATGTTTTCATCTTGGTTTGAAAGGATTGAGCTCATTAGAGCAAGAATTGAAGCATTAAAATGGTTTTGATTCATGCATGTTTGCATGTTCTTCATATTCATGAAAATGGGTTTGAAAATGCTTTTAACTGACTCACCTTTGGGGCTCGAATTCATAAATTGGCTTTTGAAACTTGTTATACATTGTTTTAGGATGTATTTCCCAGAATTTGGGCCCAAGAGGTTGAGTTTTGGGTTGGAGAATGCTTGGTTCGGACTTGGAAGACAAATCTGGAAATTCCAGAATTTGGCCTCCTCGCTCGAGCGAAGGATTCCTCGCTCGAGCGACCAATGTTTGTTCAGAGCTCCGCTCGAGCGAAGGATTGGTGGCTCGAGCGTAAAAATCGAGCATCCAGTACTTTTACTGTTCCAGCAGTTCGCTCGAGCGAAGGATTGTTCGCTCGAGCGAAGCCTTTGATTTTGGTAGCTCGCTCGAGCGAAGGAAGGCTCGCTCGAGCGAAGCTCTTAATTTCAGCAACTTTTGAAAAATGTCTTCCAACTGTATTTTTGCATCCTCATCCCATTCTAGGCATTCTTAGGCCTAGTTTAAGGCATCTTAATGAGGATATAGATGTAGAACACACCGAGGCAAATTAGGGATTAAGTTTTTGATCTTTCCCAACTGTATAGCTTAGTGTGTGTTCATCCTGTATACTGTGTAGGGTTGGCTTTCGAGGAGACGCTCTAGCATACCGTAGCCCAAACTCTGTGAGTAACAATTGTGTAAAGATATGTTCAAAATGGTTATCTTTCAAATACTGAACCGAACTGTTTACTGAACCGTTTACTGAACTGTTTACTGAACTGGAATTATTTACTGAATGAATGTATGTCCTTTATTTCCGAACTGTACTGTGGCATCCTTAGCACCTACTGTTTACTGTTACTGTTACAGAGCTCTGTCGGTTCCCTCGTGGAACCATACTGTTTACTGATTGATGGCCATCATTACTGTTGGGTCTGTTAAGACCCGGTCCTTTTGGACCTACTGTTTATAGGCTAATGGATGTACCACATATCACTGTGTTGACTGAATAACTGTTATGGCCTGAAATATGAGCCACAAACTGAATGACTGATTGACTGAAATACTGAAAGACCGAAATACCGTTTAATGAACTGTTTTTATTACTGTACTGTAAGGACATTCATTCATAACCTCTTTACGCATTATGTTATTCACTGGGCTTTAGCTCACTGCTCATATATATATGTAGGTGTCCAGGCACCAGACTGCAGCTAGGAGCGTCAGGCAAGCTTTTGTTTTGTCAGCCAACCACTGTGCCTCACTGCGAGGTTCCGAGCCTGTTATGCAAAGGCTTAGGGGTGTTCTAGCTTTCCCCTTTATTACACTGTTCTGTTTTGCTTACTGTATCGACTGATAGACCGTTACTGTACTGTTATCGAGGGATTAGGTCCCCGTACTGAATGATTATAAATGATTGTATAGACTGTACTGTTCTGTACTGTTCTGAACTGTATGAATGCATGAAAAATATTTTTGGCATACAGATTGTCACAGCTCAATGGACACTAGTTATTGACTGTATTGGCTTCCGCCAGGCCCTGTACTCTGTTTTACTGTATTACTGTTCAGCAGGCCTTTGGTAATCTCGGATTACTGGCCGGTTACGGTGCTAAACCCATAGGGCCGGGTTTGGGTCGTGACAGTGGTATCAGAGCCAGGTTGTAATTTTAAAGGCTAGTATAGAATAGTGGTGAGATTGGGTAGATATAGGATTGGGAACGCTTATAATTTGATATAATGTTAACTTTATTTACATGTTATAGGGACTTGAGAATAGAATAAGATGAGGTTTTATTATTGATGCATATAGGTTGCAATGGAACATGAGGAGACATTGGCAAATATGGCTAGGAATACACGCCAGGGTCAAATGAATCGACGGACTGGTAATAACAATCGGCAAGGGAACGTGACCAATAATGGTAATGGTTCTCAAGCAGTCGGAGGAAATCAGGGGCAAGAGTTGGGACAACAATAACAAACTGCAATCCCCAATCCAATTGGAATGGTTCAAGTGCTTCAGACTTTGACCGGGGTGGTGCAATAACAAACCACCATAGGGAATAACTTGACTAGACTTATGGAGCAACAACAACGGATACAGCCAGGTGTTGGGCCACAACCGAGGCCACGTTGTAACATTACTGAGTTTAAGAAGATAGCCTTGGCATTTGACGGAGCCACAGACCCTTTGGAGGCTGAAAAATGGTTGACAGAAATGGAAAAGTTATTTCCCGTTTTTGAGTGTACGGATGATCAGAAGGTGACCTATGCTACGTTTATGCTACAAGGGATAGCTAATGATTGGTGGCAGATGGAGAAGCGCATACACGAGCATGATCCCAACCCTTATACATGGGAAAGGTTTAAGAATGCGTTCAATGAGAAATACTTCCCTAGGAGTGTTCGTCTACAAAAACAGAGGGAATTTTCGAAGTTAGAGCAAGGGAATAAGATGGTTGCAGAATATGAAGCTGAGTTTATGAAGTTGTCCAAATTTGCATCAACATTTGAAGCAAACGAGGATAGCAGAGCACGAAAGTTCGAAGGTGGGCTAAGAACGAACATTATGCAACAGGTGGTTCCTTTCGAGTTACCTACTTTTGGAGCAGTGTTGAATAAGGCTTTGTTGGTTGAGAGTGGCCTCATTAGAGCCCAAGAAGAGAAAGAAGAGAATTATAAGAAGAGACCTAGTTCTACCAACTTTCAAACTAACAACAGTTCGAAGGGCAATGCTAAGAGACAAAACACTTCTTCGGTTGGGAGTTGGGGAAGTCGAACTATGGGTGGTAGTGTTGATAAGAAGAATGATCGGATACAGTGCACTAGATGCAATGGGTTCCATCGAGATAGTGAGTGTCGCTGGAATACTGGGGCCTGTTTCTCTTGCGGGCAATAGGGGCACAGGATAGCTGATTGCCCTAACCGGAAGGGGCGTGAGACTGAACAGAAAGCATGGACAAATAAAGGAGCATCAACAGACAAAAAGTCTTTAGGAAATCAAAAGAAAAATGGGGGTCATAAGCCAAAGACTCAGGGTCGAGTGTACGCACTCACGCAACAAGATGTTCAGCCTTCCAACACGGTGGTGTCAGGTACTGTTTTAGTGTCTTCCGTTTATGCACATGTGTTATTTGATTCTGGCGCTACAAATTCATTTGTGTCTATGGGATTTGTTAAGAAACATGGATGGAAATGTGTCTCTAGAGAGATCGACTTATGTGTTGAAACCCCGATAGGAGGGGTTATGGTTGCTGACTTAATTTGCAAATCTCGTGTGGTTAGTATAGATGACAGGAAATTGCTTGTAGACTTAACTATTTTAGATATGCGGAACTTTGACATAATTCTTGGAATGGATTGGTTGGCAACCAATTATGCTTCTGTTGATTGTCGAGGCAAAAGGGTAGTATTTCAGATTCCTAATCAACCAGAATTTTGTTTTGTGGGTAGTGGAGTTAACACTCCTCTTCTGGTAATCTCAGCTTTACAAGCTAGACGGTTGTTAAGGAATGGTTGCGAGGGCTATTTAGCTTCTGTGAGAGATACCCGTGAGACTGAATTGAAGTTAGAGGATATTCTAGTTGTGAAGGAATTTCCCGATGTTTTTCCTGAAGAGTTACCGGGGTTGCCACTAGATAGAGAGATTGAGTTTGCCATTGAATTGATACCCGGCACGGGTCCTATCTCCAAGGCTCCGTATCGGATGGCCCCAGCAGAGTTGAAAGAGTTGAAGGAACAGTTACAAGAGTTACTAGATAAGGGCTTTATTAGGCCTAGTGTTTCTCCTTAGGGTGCGCCTGTTTTATTTGTGAAAAAGAAGGATGGTAGTTTTCGCCTTTGCATTGATTATCGAGAGTTGAACAAGATAACAATCCGAAATAAATATCCTTTGCCTAGGATAGATGACCTATTTGATCAGTTGCAAGGAGCACAAGTCTTTTCTAAGATTGACGTTCGTTCTGGCTATCACCAGTTGAAGGTTAAGGCGAAAGATATACCTAAGACAGCCTTTCGAACTAGATATGGGCATTATAAATTTTTAGTGATGCCGTTTGGGTTGACCAATGCGCCTGCAGCTTTTATGGATTTAATGAACAGAGTATTTAAACCCTTCTTAGATCAGTTTGTGGTAGTTTTTATTAATGACATTCTTGTGTACTCGAAGAGTAAAGAGCAGCACGAAGAACATCTGAGAATAGTGTTGCAGATATTAAGGGAGAAGAAGTTATTTGCTAAATTAAAGAAGTGTGAATTTTGGTTGGAGAGTGTATCATTTTTGGGTCATGTGATATCTAAAGATGGGGTGTCTGTTGACCCCAAGAAAGTGGAGGCGGTGGTGGAGTGGAATCGACCTACTAGTGTTACTGAAATTCGTAGCTTCTTGGGTTTAGCAGGATATTATAGAAGGTTTGTTGAGGGATTTTCCCGAATTTCTATGCCTTTGACTCTTTTAACACAAAAAGAGGTTAAATTTGAGTGGTCGGATGATTGTGAGAAAAGTTTCCAAGATCTAAAGAGTCAATTGGTGTGTGCTCCAGTACTTATAGTTCCGTCTGGAGATGAAGGTTTTACCATTTATAGTGATGCATCGAAGATGGGCTTGGGTTGTGTCCTGATGCAGAATGATAAGGTAGTGGCATATGCGTCTAGGCAGTTGAAGCCATATGAGCAAAATTATCCTACGCATGATTTGGAGTTGGCTGCTATGGTGTTTGCATTGAAAATCTGGAGGCACTACTTGTATGGGGTGAAATGTGAGATATTCACTGATCATAAAAGTTTGAAGTATATTTTCACTCAAAAAGAATTGAATATGAGGCAAAGGCGATGGTTGGAGCTATTAAAGGACTATGATTTGACTGTCAATTATCATCCAGGAAAAGCCAATGCAGTGGCGGATGCCTTGAGTAGAAAGACCCCGAGTAATTTGGCTACCTTAATCACTAACCAAAAGAATATCTTGGAGGACTTGCAAAGGTTGAATATTGAGATTAGATGGCATAGCCATGGAGTGCAGTTGGCAAATCTTAGAGTTCAACCCACATTGATTGATAGAATTAAAGATGCTCAGGAAAGAGATCCTCAGTTGCAAAAACTTAAGGCTGAAATGGAAATAGGGCTACAGATGGAATTTTGTATGCATAAAGATGGAACCTTGAGATTTGGAGAGAGGTTGTGTGTGCCTAATGATTTAGATCTTAAGAGAGAAATCCTGAGAGAAGCTCACAGTTCAGGGTATACGGTACATCCAGGGAGCCCTAAAATGTATAAAGACTTGAAGAGAAACTTTTGGTGGAATAATATGAAGAGGGAAATTGCTCAGTATGTTGCTCAATGTTTGGTATGTCAATAAGTGAAAGTTGAACATCAGAGACCCGCAGGTATGTTACAACCTCTTCTTATTCCCGAGTGGAAGTGGGAACATATTACCATGGATTTTGAGACAGGGTTGCCTAGGACCCAAGGTGGTAACAATGCTATTTGGGTTATCGTTGATCGATTGACCAAATCCGCTCACTTTCTAGCTTTTAAGGTGGGGTTCTCCTTAGAGAGGTTTGCAAAATTGTATATCAAAGAGATTGTGAGGTTGCATGGTATTCCGATGACTGTAGTGTTAGACAGAGATAGCAGATTTGTATCTATGTTTTGGAGGAGTTTGCATGCAGCTTTGGATACTAAGTTGAATTTTAGCACTGCCTTTCATCCTCAGACTGATAGACAATCAGAGAGAACTATTCAAACCCTGGAAGACATGTTGAGGGCTTGTGTTATTGATCTTGGAGGTTCTTGGGATGAGCATTTGGCCTTAGTAGAATTCTCTTATAATAACAGTTATCATGCGAGCATTCAGATGGCACCATATGAGGCTTTATATGGACGGAAGTGTAGATCACCTATTTGTTCGGATGATGTGGGCGAAAGAAAGTTGTTAGGGCCTGAGATTGTGCAACAAATAGTGGACAAGATCAATCTTATTAGAGAGCACCTTCGCACTGCAAAGAGTAGACAGAAAAGTTATGTAGATAACAGGAGACGCGATTTGGTGTTTGGGGTTGGAGACCATGTGTTCCTTAAGGTGTCTCCTATGAAAGGAGTAATGAGGTTTGGCGTTCGTGGTAAATTGAGTCCTAGATTTGTTGGACCATTTGAGGTTTTAGATCGAATTGGAGAGGTAGCTTACAGACTTGCTCTACCACCTTCACTAGCTGGAGTTCATAATATTTTTCATGTCTCAATGTTAAGGAAGTATATACCGGATCTTAGTCATGTGATTGATCATGCACCGTTGCAGTTTTAGGAGGATTTGACATATGAGGAACACCCTACACGAATTGTTGATAGGAAGGAACAGGTTTTGAGGCGTCGAGTCATCCACTATGTTAAGGTTCAATGGAGTAATCACTCAGAAAGAGAAGCAACTTGGGAACTCGAGGATGAAATGAAACGAAAGTATCCACAACTTTTTGAGACTTCAGGTATGTCAAATTTTGAGAACGAAATTTCTTTTAAGGAGGGAAGGATGTAAAACCCAAGTTTTGTATATTATTATTTTTGGATAGATTGGCAATTAAATTAATTTATATGGGTCACTTAGTAATATCAAGGAATTAATTATGAGATGGCATTATTATTTCTATAACATAGGTGGGTAATTTTGCAATTTTGGAAAAAGAAAAGAATATTAGGTTAAGTATGAGATGCCGGGGCTTTTAGTCTTGGGAAGAAAAAAAAAAAAACAACACAAACAAACAAGGGGAGGCGTGATGTTGTGGAAAGGCAAGGCAACAAGGGTTTGAAAAAAAAATTAAAGAAAAGAAACCAAAATCAAAAGGAAGAGGGAGGATTCATAAGAGTGGTGGTTTTACTTTATTCATCACTTAGGTAAGATTTATTTTATTGTATTCCTATCCATGATTTTAGTGTTAATATATCAATAGATGATTTTATGGGCATATATGATTAAATAATTATATTGATGTAGTCTATGTTGGGGTTCTCGATTTTGCTCAATTTAGAGTGTATTTTGTATTCCGTTTGGGTGGTTCATATTTTGAGATTAATATGTGATAGGTTAGGTTTAATGGTGGTGTGTTTGTGGGATACAAGATTGATTACAAGCAATTACAAATTTTTACGTGTATATAAACAACAATAGAATAATATGGGTTGAGAATTTCCGAAACCGTGATGGCTTTGTTTTGATGCTAAATTGTGGGAGTTCTTAATAGGCAGTTGGGTTAATTTATTTTATTGTTGTTACAAGAAGAGATAGATGGGTGCACATAATAATTGTTTATGCGGTGTAATATTTTATTAGGTTTATGAGATTGAGGTGGATCTTAGTAATTTGAGATTAGCTTGGGAAATATTATTTTAGCTGTTTGAGGTAAGTAACCATCTATCACTGTTGGTTTATTTTTATTCCTATCGAACCGTTTAAAATCATAAATATTTATTCATAACTTTCATGTTCTCTTAAAATAAAATATGGGTCAAGTATAAAACAACATCGAATATTATTATGAAAGTTATTTGAATATTTTGTGAAACTATTCTGAAAATTGTACCAAATATTTATTCTGAAAATATCGAATATTTTATTTTAAAGTTGTGTATTGTTTGAATATTTGAACATCACTCTAGTCTGACTATGATTTGGACCCTAGCCAATGGGGGTTATTTATTGGCACAGAAACTAGTTTCTTTTGGGGCTTTACCACCGGCCTATGTGTGGTTCTGGGCCTTGTCACGGGCTAAGTGACCGTAGTCATTAAGACTTGGGTTTTGTGAATCAAATCATTGAACTATCTGAATATCGAACCATCGATTTGAACAACGAATTACTTTGAATTATCACATTGGCTTTTCATTTAAAATATATTGTACATTGTTTATTTTTAGCTATGAAACCATCTTACAAATAATTATTCATTTATTGAACTGTAGAAAAATTATATTTATTGGTTATCGATTTATTTATTTATTTTTGTATACTTGATCCAGCTAGCAGTGATGGTTGGTTATTTACTGGGCTCTAGCTTACCCTTATTTTTTTTTTTTTAGATTCTGAAGAGTAGAACTGCGCGGGATTTTTTTTACATATGGGAGTGCCGAGAGTAGGACTATGAATTAAGTATTTGGATTATTGTTTTGTTAATGGATTTTATTAGTGGACTTGGTGGATAATTTCATATGATAAGAATAATCAATTTTTACGGATTTTAGCATTATGATAATTAAGGATTTAATTGGAGTATTTTACATTGTTGGTTATGTGTTGGATTCTTAGCCTTGCATGCTCACTTATATGAGTGTGCGGCGTTGTCACGGAGCTTGGGGCGTGACAAAAGTAATGTTTGCTAGTATACTTAAAACTAACCATTTTGAGCATTCGTTTGGGATGTGGGTTGACTTTTTAGTTATAGCCTGGGGCTAAAAATTTTCGCTTGGATAGGTTTTTTGGCTTTTTAAACTTTTGTAAGAGAAAAAACGAAACGAGTATGGGTTAGATGTGAAATTTTGTATTATTTGACTAAAATAACCAATTTTATCTTATATAAGCAATCAAGCCAAACGGAGCCTGAATATGGTTTGTAAGAATATGGTCGACAATATTTATCAAATCTATCTTGTAAAGAAAGACAGAAGATTATTTATTTCTTAATTTTTTAAAATTCTTTTTGGATCATGGATTTGGGACCGCGTAAGAAGAGGTTTAGAAAGTCTTGGAGCATTTGACCAGTCTCTACGAAGGGGTTCAAAAGTCCTAGAGCACTTGACCAGTCCCTAAGCACATGTAGATGTAATACTCGGGAGCTTCCATTTATGCATCAAATTGTCTCAATTTTTAGATACCTAACTCTTCAACTACTCATTTTTATTCAAAAGTTGACACTTCCAAACAACAAAATAGTATGAAAACCCATAGCACTCCTAATTCAAGCAATCGGCTTTCACCGATATATATATATTTAAAAAGAAAAAAAAAAACTCAAAACAATCATGTCATTACCAAGTCAACCCTTAGGGCCACCAGAAGAAGACATTTAAGACCTTTGTTTTCTATGGCAACATCCTACCTTGTCTACCCCTTTCAATGATCATAGATGGACCATGTAGCAGTGTAAAAAATAAAATAAAATAAAAAAGAGAATAAGATTGATAGGTAATTTACCTTGTGCACTGATGAGGAGGACAATAAGAAAGGCAAAGAAAACCTTGAGTGCTACCATCTTACCTCCTACTACTTTTCTGTTTTTGAATGGTTCATGACTTGATGCTTGCTTGCTTGTCATGTGAAATATATAGAGAGAGAAGAGGATTAACAAAATCCTACAATTTTAGGTAACCTAGTTATCATTATTATATACCATTTGAGTAGGCACATTTAACATGTTACCAAATTTTCATAGATATAATTATGTATTAAATGTAGGGAATGACCTTCCTTTCATCACTACAAAAAAAATTAAGGTTTTAGGGACAAACATTTAGAGACAAAATTATTTTTTAAGGACCAAATATTTTTGTTGCGAAAAATGTCATTATTATATTTTTAGCAACAAAAATTATACATTAGTGATAAATTATTATCTATTTAGGATCAAATTTTTTGTCTCAAAAAATAAACCATTTTGAGACCAAATTATTTTGTCTCTAAAAGTCTATTTATTAGTGACATTTTCAAAATTTTGTTGCTAAAAGTCTTATTTATGTGTTTATAGATGTCCAATAAAATTTATTTTTTGTATGATCCACCTTTATTGCGGGGCCAATTAAATAGACGATTGGGACAATCAATATGGATCTGGGTTAGGGCCCACAAAAAGGGTTTGGAGAGATACGGAAAAATAAAGATATGAAGGGGGCTAATCTCAATTTCACAATTTTAAAAATTCAAATATATAATTGACTCATAAATGTTGAGGTGCTCAGTATTGACCTGTTTGTGGAGTGTAAGGATTTGACCTTACAAGGTTCATAATATGGAGAAAGTATTTATGTATTGGATACACCAATGTAGTGTATTACAAAATATCTCGTCCCTAAATATTAAAGCTAAGATTCATAAAAAAAGAATTAAGCAATTAGGGAAATGAGAGAAAGTAGTGTAATCCTTCTATTGTTTTGGTTTTAAAAATAACATAAAATAAAAATAAAATTCACCAAACATGCTCTTAATACTTAATTTCATTTTTTTTAAAGAACTCAAAATCCTATAACTTAATCTACAAGTTTGTTTTTGATCAAAATGGTATTTTTGAAATACTTTCGCCATTATATATTGAACAAGACCCATAAATTTTTACAGAGAAAAAAAAAGAAAAAAGAGAGAATTTATTGTGTATATTGTTTTCAAATGGTGAAATTTCACTATTTATGGGCAGGAAAATTTCATTATCTTTTTAAATAGAGAAATTTCGAAATAAGGTACTAAATTTCCAAAATTGAAAGGAAAAAAGAAAAAAAAAATTGGAGTACTTAATTTTTATTTGAATGCTAAAATCCCAAATTGAGGGTTATAAAATGACAATTATTTCATTGTGTCCACTGTGCAAGGATAGTGAAATTTTACAGTTTTTTGTATAGTGAAATTTTGCTATCTTTTTTAGGGAAAAAAAAAAAAGGAAGCAAATTAAGAGCTAAGAAAGCTTTAAAAGCTGAAAGCAACAACCATCACTGTCTACCATTCAAATATCTTATCATCTATATATATGGGTTCCAATATGTGATATATAATAAGACTTGGATGATGCATTTATTTTGACGTCTAACATTCAAATCTCTTTCCCAATAAAAAAAGATAAAATAAAAAATTCAAATATCTTATCCATCTCTCTCTGTCATGTGTCTCCGGTTGGATCTGTCATTCAAATTTTCTGTTTGGAGCCTTTTTTCTATCATGTTTTCTATTACTTTCTTTCGATTTTCTTGCTCTATTTTTGGCAACAAATGCACATTGGATACCGCCAATGCTATTCTTTTGTTCCACCTTTATCAAGTCTCCCCCATTCTATGAATAGGATATATACCATCCATATCAGCCTCATCATCATGTGAATTGAAGCTTATAGCTCTTGTGGTGCCAATTTAACGTTATGTCAGTCAATCCACAAAGGTTTTGCAATAAGTAATTATATAAACCCAACAAAAGTAGATAATATGCCAAGGGCTTCTAGCCCAATTCAATTCTTGGTGTGCAAAAGCTTCTTTAGCTCTTATGTGTTTCACCTGCCTCTTGTCGGTTAGCGACTCCTCCTTCCCCCCATAACCTTAGGAGAGTAGGTTAGATGTATATATATTTCTGATCCTCAAAAACATAAAAGCAGAAAATATACAACTCCACTGCACAGGACTTACATGGAAATTGACAAAATAAAATAAAATTGTATGCAGTTCAATGTTTGGTATAATTGAAGACTAATTTAGGACAAACAGCTGTCCATTTACCAACTTGGACAGAATGTAGGATGAATTGCAATGAAGGGACAATGAAATTTCATTTTAAAGAATCAAACAATGTGTGAAAGGGGTTCAAATCATATCATCATTGTCTGATTCTGAATCAAACTTGGAACGAAAGTGACTGTTTTCACAAGCCTACAAGGGAAAGAAGAGCAACCAAGTGATCCGATTTAACTGTGAAAATTTGACTCTGGTAATGTTGCCCAGTGTGGCAACTAAGATTTCCGCCAAGTTGGTCTTTAAGATTATGAGAGTTTTAACATTTTTTCACAGATCATTTTCTGTTGATGGAGATGGGCCAACACATTAGTTTGCTTGCAGGCAAGCAAGTCAGTTTGATAACTTCCAACACGGTGCATAAATCAACTCCAAGTTAGACAACCACAATATTATGTTATAACATCTAGAAGTATAATTTCTATCATTAACGGTGTCAAAAACTAGCTATGAATAAGAGACCCCAAAGTTTCTTGATTAACTTCAAGAAGATGTTCAAGCACAAAACTAATCAGTTTTCTTGTTAGTTTTATATGTAAATTACATTTCATTGGCAAATTATACTAGCTTGGCCATCAAAGCATAGATCTTTGGACACCAAAAGACACAAGGTGGGTGACCCAAAAGATATCTAGCTGTGTGTCTAACCGAATGCACCATAACAACCATTTTGCAATTCTTCAATGAAGAGACCACCATAATGGATAGTGCGAACTAGAAAATGCAGAGTACAAGTAGGAGCTGAAGGAGATCGTTGAGAAAGATGAAGGAAGAGAGTACAACTCCAACTAGAGGAACAAGAGGTGGCTCAACCATTAGGCCCACTTAGCCCATTGCCTAAGGTCTATCATGAAAATCTAAAAATTCTTATTTCTAAAGGCCCTAATTTTTTAAAAGCTTCATGAGATAACCCCTAATTCTGATGTTTAGCCTAAGGTTTCAAAAAACCTTAGGCCCTACTGGGAACAACAGATTAGAAATATCAATGAAAACGGGCTAAATGTTGGTGTTGTGCAAGCAATGCCTATAAAGTCATTACCACATGAGTTCTAGATAATACGATTGCAAAGGATTTTGTTCATAGAACACTATTTTTTCTAGTTCCACATAAGCTCTAGATAATATGATTGCAGATGAATTCTGTTTTAAGTTGTGTTGGATTGAGCTGGAATCCAACTCAACAAGACTTCTAAAAGTCAGCTAAAAGGATCTTATTCATCAAGCCAGCTCTTTGTAATTTCAAATAAACAATTATAAAAACTTGTGATACTTCTGTCCACAAATATGAAGCACTATGTTGTCTCAAAACAGAAAGAAAATAAAAAAGGCAAAAGAAAAACAAAACAATACAACTGGCTGTCTCTATTCCTGAGAATTCTAAGAGAAAAGGTTAGAACTTTAATTATGAGTGGCATAAAATTCCAGATGCTGCTTTTATTCAAGTAATCGATCACATACGAACCACTTGTCAAGATCTTCAAGATCAACTTCCAGTCTTAAAGAGAAAACAAAGACAGGACTTTGACAGTCCGAAAAGAGAAGTGGAGTTTTAAGATTGAAATCCATGGAAGGGGAAAAAGACAGTGGCTAAAATGGGTTCCAAGTGATAAATGCAACAATAGTAATATATTAACCCCAAGAGATTTCACTTTGTGCAAAAGACGATAATATCTTATATTGCCAAAAATCCTCTCTAAAACTAAGAGAAAATTGCATTAATATGACTATGAAACTCTATATATTTTCACAAACAAGTTGCTCAGCACTCCATCCAGACCTAAACAGAACAAAATAATTGAAGGGTACCTTACACTATCATTAACACACCTTTGAAAAATAAACAAGAAGTTAAGCCCAAACCCACCAAGCTGTTTGGCCCTTCACAGTTCCACCTGCACATTCCAGATCACAAACAACACTATAATGGAAGCAATAATATGCAAAACCTCTATGATTTACACAAAAAAAATTGCATATATATATATGTATGTGTCAAGAAACAGAAAACCAAAGAGCACCTGTAGTTGGATGAAGCTGTGGAGACCAGAAAGATGGAGCAAACCAAATCCAGTTCCTATTGAATTCTCTCAGCTATGTCTTTCTTTCACTTTTGCAATTATACAAATACAGAAACCATCAATCAAAAACAAAAAAAAAAAACAAAAAACAAAAAAACCCATCTTCTCAAAACTGTTTACTTCGTTTCCATGTTCGTCCCAAGTTGAATATATATATATATATATAATCATATCTGCAAATCTACTGTCCTGACCCTTGAGAATCATCCTTGGAAGATTGCTGCTGATGATGCTGATGCTGATGCTGATGTTGTTGTTGCTGTTGCTGTTGCATTCTAGCATGACCCATTTGCTGGTAAATCTGGCTCAAAGCTTGATGGTTCAAAACCCCAATATGCCCATCCTGTGAGAGCCCAAGCTCCAACCCAGGTAGATGCTGACTAGAACCACCCAAAATTGAGGTGAAACTCATAGGACCCATGTTGTTATTTGGCAAGTCAAACCCAGGAAACCCAATTTTATGAAGATAATTCGAACTTTCACTTCCCAAATTAGCTATTGATGGGCCAGTGGATGATGGTGATGACTGAAACCCAAAACCACTGACAACAGCAGGAGGAGGAGGAGGAGGAGGAGGAGGAGGAGGCCATATCCCAGCGGTGGCCACATGGGTCCTCCCCAAATTCCCACCAATCATCGTCTGCCAAGTGGCCCTACCACCCAATTCATCAATCTTTTGTTGCAACCCAGCCGAAATCGAGCTCCCCTGTTGCGAAACAGAGCCTCCAGCCGCCGCCAGAGCCGACGCCGGCATAGTTCCGGTCCCCGTGGCGGCCATAATCGACGGCTCGGCTTGCTGTAAGAGCCACTGAATGGTTTCGCCGTCTGATTTGTGACCCAATTCTCGGGTGAGCTGGAAGATTCTGGCGGCGCAAAGAGCTGGCATACGAATCCTCCTTCCTCTGCCTTCGACTTTTGTGTGGCGGTCTTTGTTGGAGCTTCGTTTTGGGGCTAAAGCTGCTAGCTGTTTCTTGTTGGCTGAGTCTTCTTCTTTCTCTGCAATCACAATCTGGAAATCTTTGATTTCAGCTGGCTTGTTCTCACCCATGTTTGTGTAGTATGGGTTTGTGTTTGAGAGGCCCTCCTGTCCTTGTGGCTGCTTTGTTGAGCCCTTGGGATCCATGAACAGGGTTGTCTCTGTCTCTGCACAAAAATAATTTTTTTAAAATTATATACTATAAAAAGGGGCTTGTCCTCTTTAATTGAAGAAGGTGACCTCACAATATAACAAAATTGAACACAGAAAATAAATTAATAAAAAAGTTTTACTTTCATGGTTTTCACTGTTTTAGGCAAGGAATGTGGCACTCCTTAGTCAGATTTAACTCTAGGTTTATTGGTCTCTCTCTCCCATAACTATTTCATTTCTATTATTGGGGAAATTTTTTGGCTGTATATTCCTGGTTGTGTATTTAATTATGATTTATTAAAGTGTTAGTTATGATATAGTTATATGTTGTGATATTAGTTATAATTTATTATGATATTATTATAATTATGTTCTGAGAGTTCTTTACTTATACATTTGTAATGACTTTTATGAATGTCATAACTTGTATATAATACACTCCAGTCTATTATAAATACCTTAATTTGTTACAAAATGGGATAAAAAAATTAAGTTGTAAATGAATCTGTTCAATCAGGTTGTGGAAAAGTTCGACACGGATTGAATTTTTAGATTTTGTTGGTTAAGGAGTCAAAATTGATCAAATATTACTATTTGATTTTGTCAGTTTAGTGTAAGGAAATGATTCACTTTCACTTTAATTTTTTTATAAAAACTTGTAGAATTTCACATAGGAATAAATGAAAGAAAATTGGTTCAAGATATTCTATAAATGTATCTTTTCCTAATTTTTATAAAAATATTTGAATATAGATGGCAAATTAAAATTTTGATTAGTCTTTGAATAGTTAATTTGGTTTCATCAATTTTTCTTATATCCATACTAAAAATACAAAAATTAGATACCAAAAAAAAAAAAAAAACACATAAATAAATTTTACAAAATTTATTCCTAAAACCCATTTCTCAAAAAATTTATCAATTCATTTATTATTTTGTGTTTTATATCTACATTTGATTTATGTATCTATTGGTCACTCTGTGGTGTGGTCTATTTCTATTTCTTTCTACCTATAGTCTAAATCAACCTCTTTTTCATTGTGGTGAGTTTTGACCAGAGCAGGCCCATTTTTAACTCCAAAATTCACCATATCAGGCAACCCATAATAGCTCCATTAAATTCTCAATTCCCACATTCTTCTTCTTCCATGGGGATTTTCCATCTCCCTTATTATTTCTTTCTCTGCCCTGCTTTCATGATATTATTGCAACAACAACAACAAATGTATATTGATGCCATCTCTTGTAAGGGACTCAACTCAAGTGTCCAGACGGAAGCTTAATCTGGGGACACCTGGCAGGCAATGAATGGGGGGTAGGTAGTGGGGTTAGCTTCTAACCCACTCTAGTCCCATCCTTAAGATATATTAAAAAAATAAATAAATAAAGATTAAAGAAGGTATATAGAAATGGAATATCAGCAACCAGAAGTGATGGACCAACGTGTAGAGAAGAGATGGTGTGGTTTCAAAATGTTTTTTCTGTTTGGAGATACTTTGTGGGCCCTTTGAGGGGCCTGGATGATACAAAAGAGTTTTTGATGGTTCATGGGCCATGTCCGGAATCCCATTTTCCATGCAGGTAATGCATCGGTTTTTCTTTATGTAACCTTCAATCACTGGTTGGCACATTAGCAACAAAAATAAAATAAATATAAAAAATTAGTAGAATGTGTTAGCAAACACTTTATAGTTAGAAAGAAGTGAACAGATAATTTTGCATTGATGCATATTTCTACTCAAGCTCTCTTCAATTCTTAAAAAAGAAAAAAATAATAAAATTGAAGATCATTTGCAACTCTTGAAGTGCTTCTTTTTGTTTTGAATTTTTTTGATAATCCCTAGTCTTTGTAGTTCTAATTACCATAATATTACTATTGAAGTTTTTATAATGTATCAACTAATAAAACTTATTAAGAAATTCGATTGAAATCAATGGACAAAATGGTTCATTTACTCTCTTCAAGGTAATTGAGAATTTGATATACAACTAATTTGATCCATTCTTGTTTGAATGTATCATTTTTTTCCTTTGCTTTTCTTCCAATTTCTTAGTGAATATAATCTTATTCTTTTTTTGTCAATCAATAAGAGATTGAGTATAAATATGAGAAGAATTATATTAAACTGAACAATTAAAGTCCAACAATGAATAGCTGGAAACTAGTAGTCACTAATCCCCAACAACCACCACAAGAAAAAGGTTAGACTTGGAAAGAAATAAACAACTACATATAAGTTTCATAATAAGAAAGCAATAATTAATATTTGACGTCGGTAAAGATTGGCGCTTAATCTCTTGAATAAGAGTTTATAAGAGTGCTCAACTGAACTAACTCCCTTATTTTAACTCACTTGATTTAACTAATGTTATTAATAAACTAAATTTACAAAAATCAAATGAACATAATAAACAAATTTTGGGAATTCCATATATAAATTATTTATTTATTTATTTTTATTAGAAGAAAACAATAGCAAAGGGTGTGGTTGTCATCAATACAAATATAGACTAAAATTGGTGACAAAGTTAATTGAGTGGATATGAATGAATGAATAAAAGGTCTAAGAAAATGACAGGCAATTCCTTCCTTGAATTACTCCGATGACAAAGATGCCCAATTTCTTTAACAGGTAACCCCCCATTTTCAATTCCGCGTTGAAAGCTATTTCTTCTTCATTAATTAATGCTTTATATTATATATTATTTATATATATATATATAGAGAGAGAGAGAGAGAGAGAGAGAGAGAGAGAGAACATATATTGTAGGTGCACAATAAGAGAATAATAATGGTTTAGGTAGGTGCATGTGAACACGTCTATGATTTGTACTATACATATAATTGAAGGGCCTCCATTTTCCCCCTTAATATAGTGAATTTTATTATTTGTTGAAAAAAAGCATGTAGATTGGTTATTTGAATCTCTAATTGTGACTCTCTTTTTTTCTGTGTTTTCATGTAGTGAATGTTATTATTGGGTTTTGTGTATATTTACTAATGGATTTTAATTGATTGTCCAATTTCATGATATTTAGCTGATTGGGAGAGAATTGTGATAGTTTAAGGGATAAAATTAAAATTACCCTTATTTATAAATAGGGTCTTGATAATATATACCTTTAGGACAAATTTCATGCAAAATGTATAACTTTTTTTAAATTTCTTTCTTCACGTGTACCTTCAGACACACGTTAATAAAATCCTTACAAATATCATGTTACATAATTTTGTTTATTTATTTTAAAAGTAAGTTAATTTGAATCTCTATGTCATATTTTCATAAGGCTATATAGTCATATGAATGAAATAGATGGGAAAAATAATATTCCAAGATTGCTTTTTTAATTGTCAAAATTCAAAAGTGAGCAAGTTGGCATGATTATTGTCTCCCCTTTCAACTACTGAAAGAACCACAATCTATATATATATAGGATGAAATTTTACTGAACAAAAGTCATATACCAACAGTGAAAGGTTTTCAAAACAAAGATACATGTAATTTTCATGCTTTCAAGATATATATATATATATATGTGGAGAATTTTACGATACACATTTCTTATCATATGTATAGTTAATAACGTCATTCTTTTTAGTTATGATCAATTTTCTTGTTTAATTATGACATTATTTTAAGATGTTTGATTATGTTTCATATTTTCATTATGATTTTTTTTAAATTATGACTTAGAAAATATGAAATTTATCGTTTTCTTCTTTAATTATAAGGTGTATATACCACATGAGAGATGTGTACTATATTTTTTCCTATATATATTAAACTAAAACACAGATTATGGAGTGTGGAAAAAGTAGCTGACAGTGAAGAAGATTAGTAGCAAGTAATCTCTTCAAATTTGATCACTTCCATTGCATGGAAACATCCATGCATTTCAGGTCACCCTAGTGGGAATTCTGACACACTTTCTTCCTATTCTTTTATCATTCTTCCCAACTTGATTGCCAACCATCTTTAGAGGGCATTTGTATCAATCACAAAAAGGGTGAGACTGTGACTTTTTTCCCCCTCTGTCTTTTTTTAATTTAAGCTTTGCGTTTGATAGGTAGAAGACACGAAGAAGTGGTGTTAGAGATTTTTAAAATTGTTTATATTGATGTGATAGGAGAATGAATTTTAGTTTCTAAATAAATCAATAACAGCTATGTAAATAATTCATGTGATTGAAATTAAATTTAGGCGTGAAACTTAAAAGGTCATAAGTATTTTTCAAATATAAATATGTCAATGTTTTGGAGTAAGAAAAACGTTATGTATTGTGAAATTGTGCTATGAATTTTATCCCAAAAATGGGGTGAATAGTATTTGATTTAAAGTTGGCAAGATGTTGGCAACTTAGACTGATTACAGTCCATAAATGTATTTTTTTGAGTAATTTTTGTGAGTAGCTAATATTTTTGTTGGGGGCAACACTCCTCAATAGTTTCAACATTCACATGATCATGCTAGATCTATACTTAAATGCTTTATACAGTAAACACGAGGTGGATAGGGCCATAGCCCCCAAACTTTAAGAAATTCTCATTATTCTCATATTATTATTTTTAGCGCCTGTTAAAGAAATTCGTATTTTAATCTCAGCAAAATTCATATAATTTTAATTTGATTTTTTAAAATTTAAATGATGTTACTTTAATACAGAAAAAAAATTAAATAAATTTATCACTAAATAAAAAAGTCTACGTAATCGTATGACTTTAACATATTAACGAAGAGCACCACACAATATTTTTATAGAAGTATGGATCATTGTTGGGTGGTGGTAATAATGGTGAGAGTGCTATGTGTGAATTGGTGATTGCGTTGCTTGTCACATATGCTTCCCATCTTGGAGACAAGAGGAGGCCCCCTCTTTGAAAACTAGCTGATGAAATATCATTCCAATATCACATGAATTCAAAGGCTTGAATGGGAAAAAAGAACTTTGCTTTTACATGGGTTACAACTTATATTTATAAGATGTGTATATGTACATATATGGTTTCCCTATATAAGAGATAAGCTTGAATCTATGCTTGTCTTAATCACTTTAGCTTCCAACTTCCATCTTTTTCAAAAGTTTTATTTAGCCCATTTGAATGACAAGAGTTGAGCATGTAATGGAATATATTAATTAAGCTTCAACAAAACCAACTAGTGCTATTACTTTCCCAAAAACCTATGGGCACATGTCTGCAAAACTCAATGCATGCAAATTTTTGCTAAAGAATTTTCACATTTTACAGATACAGTTAAAAAGGTTGATGTATATGTCCTATCATAGTTGGGCTTTCATAAGAATCATAATCCATAAGAAAAATGGAATTTGGGGAAGATAGTGGAATTTCTTCCACTATTTTTTAATATATTCTTAATCCTATGATAGGGTAAGAATTTTAAAATATAAAAATAGTGAAGTACTATTATGTGATTAAACCTTCAAAGCAAGTGTTTATAGGGTTTATTTGGTGCAGTTTATTGCAAGTTCAAATTTAATAATCAAAAAGTATGAGTTAAAAATACATATTTCCCAAATTTTCAATAATAGTCTTTTAAAAAATTATTTAAAATATTTCTACGTTATAAATTATAAATAGAAATTATACCGAACATTATAATATATATTTCTATAATAAAAAAAGAAGAAGTTATAAACAGTCTCATAAACTGCACTAGATAGCACATACTGTTAGCATGATGATTCATGGGGGCAGCCAATTGAGTATCCTTCTAGAGGAATCAACTCATTGGAGGGTTACAGAATGCATTTTATTATTTTACCACTACTAATTAATGATGAATATTTTCTTTATGGTTAACATTATTGCTCAGATTATAAGTAATGTAAATATAATATAAATGGAGTAAGAGTAACATTCTCATGATTACCAGAGAGTATACAATGCATTCTTTATATATTAAACTATGAACACTTTGCACAAACTAGCCAATTTAAATAATAAAAAAAAATTTTGTTGATAAATTAGCCATTTTTTTAAATTTGACAAAAAAGGAAAAAGGTATAGTTTTATTTTATTGACAAGGGAATGCCTTGGTAAATTTGTTTTTTTTTTTTTTAAAAAAAAAAAAAAAAATGGTTGGGAGAGAGCTAATAACTTATACAAGATATATATATATATATATGCTCATGGAGCCTACATGCATACAATTATATACAAGAAGTTATATTCCATAGTTTTTCATTAGTTTTTGTTCAGATGAATGACATGGACTTCTTAAAAAAATTTTGAAAACTGAAAGAGAATTGCTATTCAAGTAGCTTAAAATTGATTCAGATGGTTTTCACTAATTGACTAGTGTTGTTGGTGCTAGGCTGATCAATTATAGTAAAATCATTTCAATTAGTTTCAAACCGACTTCGAATTTAAATTATTGAGCAAGAGTAATTAGTGCAGTGAAAAAACACTATGGGTATGTTTGGTTTGAGTTTGGGAGATGAGTTTTAGAGATAAAAAGTATGAAAAGTTGTTTGGTTTGGTTTTTTTCAAAAGATGTTTTGGAAAATTATTTTTAGAGAGAGTTTTGGAAAAAGTGATTGATTTGATGTGTATGAGAGAGAGATTTGTTTAGAAAACTTGTAAACCAAACAAGTTTTGGGAAATTTTTATATCTCTCAGGCTTAGTCAAGTTCAACACGTAAGTTCGAGCCCCAAAACATTTTTCACCTATTATTTACCCTAATATATATTGTGGGGAAATATTTTGGGAATAATGCCACATGGTCAAGGTGCCTTCGAGATGTCGGCCGACGTGCCACGTGGGCAAGTCATGTTTGCCGAAGTGATTGCGACGTTGCCGAGGTTTGTTGTGGCATTGCCAGAATCTGAGATATTTGAATAGGGGATAAGAGTCCTAGATAAGAGAAGACACTTAGTTTGGATAAGAATAAGATTCTTGAGAAGTTTATCCCTATCTAGCTAAGGGTCCGAGATAAGCATTGTTCTTAAGTCCTATGAAGTCAGACTTCTAAGGAACTAGAGCATTACTGACTGTAAAAGTGAGGTACTCCGTGGATTTACAGTATACTTTTATTTGTGCATTGAGTACTTGTGTGATATCTTTGAGAGATTAGATTACTGACTTGATCATCGGAGTGTCCTCGAGTAAACCACTGCAATATTCTCATCTTCTTATTAGCAGGTGATTGGCTCAATCTATTTTGCCGCGCACTCTCTAACTAAGTTACATGTTTAATTATGAGATCAAAAATCAACACTCATATATATATATATATATATATCAAACTAGAAAAGGAGTACTTCCCAATTCACAAGCACCATTAGGAACCAATATCTCTATAAGCTCCAAATAAAGTCCAGAAAGTAGTTCCTATAAGATGGGACCTCACCATATTATCCTCAAGTCACATCTCTCTCATCTCATGAGCCATCTTTTAATTCCTAATTATATATTATCTCTTGTTTACTTTTTCTAAATTTCATGTCTTGTGGATTACCCTTTATTACTCTCGTTTCTTCTATTACTTTCTTCTTTTCTTTGCATCCTAATTAAATATATATATATACACTTTAACAATATTAACGATTAGGTTGCCACATCATATGATAAGATAATATAACAAAACTAGATAATTATTATAACATTATTTATTTTTATTATATATTATACTAGGCAAAAGAGATAACAATTTTATTATTTTTTCTCTCTATATAATTTTGGTTTTAATAAAACCAACAAAATGAAATCATGGTATTGTGATCATCCTTTGTAATATTAGACAACTAAATAAGAATTGGTTTAGATTTATAAAATTGAGGGAAATTTTTCGGATGGGATAGATTCGATGTGAAATTATTGGACGCTCCAATTGAGTGGTCACAATCTGACCCATGTGCTTGATATGCAATCTATGTAGAATCAAATTTTTGGTTGTTTTTGCAGCTCTATTTTTAGTAAATTCTTAATTATTTAAAAAAAAAATTGGGTTAAATTTTTTAGTTATTCTTGACTAATTAAGTTCAAAAAATTTATTTGTTTTTGGCTAAAAAAGTTTCATAAAAAACAAGAGCTAAGGACATACTCAATTTTCACACAACAAAAAAGTAAATTTTTAAATATTTATCAAATGCATTAATTTTTTTAACAATCACCTTATCTTAAAAAAGCCAAAGAAAAGTTATCGCTAAACCAAGCCTTAGTTTGTATAGTCAATTAGTAAAAAATTATTTATAAATCAATTAATAATCAAGTTTAACAACATATACCTACAAGTTGATCAATACCAACAAATACTGGTGGAACAATTCGTCTTGAATTCTTCGGTTGGTAATTTTCAGGTCTTCAAAACTTGGCGATGATCTTATCTATGTAGAACAGAAATTTGGTGCTTCAAGTCGCGTTACTTAGTCGGTTTCCTAAAGACAATATTTGCACCTACCAAAAGATGTGCAGAGGGTTACAGCAAATTCACCTCCAGAATACAATGAAGCCTCTACAATGATGACAGTAGATCAGAATACTTTTAATATAATCAAGAAAACTAAAACATTGATAATCAAGTCTGCAAAATTTAATTACCAATAAGAAAAGCAAAAACTTGTTTAAGAAACTCTTGATCGAAAACTTTAAATCAAGAGAGAGAGAGACAGAGAGAGAGACTTGCAGGAATGCTTTCTAATTTTTTTGGATGGATTGAAATGGTTGATTTCACAGCCTATTTATAGGCCTTGATGCATCTGATCGAATGGTTATATCCCTTGATTGCATCAATTCAGATCTGACCATTGGATCGACAATCTCTGGTGCAGATCATTCTTACACCGAATAGATGCCTTGACTAATCATACCTGATCACGATCGGGTGCCATCTCATCCATACGATCGCGCGCAACTCTAATTAACGGCTATGATCAAACCGCTCTAGATCGAACACATAACCGTTCGATTGGTTAGTTGACTCATTGCCAACAAAGTGCGGCATCAAACACCACACAGATCTCATCCGTACGATCGCACACATCTCTGATTAACGGCTATGATCAAACCGCTCCAGATTGAACACATAACCGTTCGATCGGTTGGTTGACTCATCTCCAACAAAGTGCGCCATCAAACGCCACACAACCCATTGTCCACGCCACGCGCGCGTGTGCGTATGGTGTAAAGCACCATCCTTGCAGTATGAGTGCATACATACTAGCATCCATTCCACAATTTCATATTCAAAGGAATATTTCATGTAACACTTTATTAAGTGCTCAATTTTTTCCTCTTTTTCTGATGTAGGATAAAGTCCCCAAACTCATTTCAAACCTTCTAAAGAAAAACAAAGAAGGTTTTAAAAACACCCAAAAACTAAACAATAAATTTTGAAAACCCATTTTGAAAATTCCCGAACAAATACAATATTGATACAAGAAAAAGTCTCATAATATAGAAGAAATTGAGTGGAATAGAATGATCATTCCTCATTTTGGTTCACCAAAATAATGACAAATATTATATTACAAATAGGATCATCATTCACCAAAATGAGTAGCCATTCTATAAATGAGCTAAGAAATGGACATTTGTTTCTATTCTATTTTATTTCAATGAATCAAACGCTACCTAATCAATTATGTCTTTGACAATGATTGACCTCCTAATAATACAAGTGAACTAGCCCAATCGATTAAATGATTTGAAATTTTGAAATATTTCTTTTTTTTTTTCATCCATATCTTAAATCAGCATGAAACAATTCGAGTAGTCAAACATCAAACTTCTTGTATAAAGAGTCAAAATTAACATCAAAGATTTACTAGACACTAAAGAATACTTGCAAAGGAATAGGGAATCCAAATCAGTAATGATAGATACCCCCACAAAACATAATCCCATAACTCCCAAAATGATCTGAATCATTCATGTCACTGTCAGATAGAAAATAAAAAAAATAAAAAAAATCAAACGCATCAATGGGGGTCATGGAGGTCCTCTTTTGTGGAGATCCCAAACATTTTTATGGGACCTACTTATCACTGATGGCAAATCAACTCACAGCAGATGAACTAACAAAATCAACATAAATTTGCTTTCACTAACCAAAAAAGAGAGTAACGGAGAACATTATTGTGTTTAATGATGTCTTATGATAAAAGCATTCAAAGAACTACCCCTAGCAAACCCTCTCACACAAGCTTTTACAAAAGCGACATTTGCACATTGTTATTTTTATACTCTAATGATTGGGGGAATCTGGCTTTCAACTTTAGCCATAATAATGTTTAGCTGGCATTTATCATAGTCCAGGACAACGTATCTTGTGTAAAATTTAAGGCTGTTGTTACACTGAATTTGGAAAGAAAACTACGTGGTCCCAATCGAGAGAGAGAGAGAGAGTCATCTGAAAGATTGAAATACATACTTGGGATATCAATCAAATGGATACATAATACAACAACAGAGATATTTACATGTCCCTACAAATCATTTATGAGTTCAAAAGAAGAAAGAATTACAGTGCCATACATGGCTTACCTGCTCACAGAAGGCCTAAAGTACATACAGATGGGTGGATTAATCCTGAAAATGGAAAGGATTGCTGATGGTATAGTCCAAATCCCATCACCGCATATCAAACCCGAAGCGACTGCCCCTGCATAATCTTCTGCACCTTTCCTGTTCAATTGCTCCCAGACATACAATATCACTGTCCCAACAAACATATCAACTGCAAAATAAGCTCCAATATAAAATGGTACCGCCATTGCCATTGGAATGGGAATAAATTGTGAAACCTTTGTCGGACTCACATCTCTCAGAAGGTTTCTAACGAGAGCAGCCACAAAGAATCCACAACATAAGGCTAAGCAATGCTTGGGAAGCTCAGAGAAGCCCTCAATTCCCAGAATGGCCATTTCCCTAAATATAACAGCGTATGGTGCTTTGTACGGAGAAAGCAGTCCAAAACAACCAAAATGTGAGCAGGGCGAGGACACAACCCATGGCTGTTCCAATTAACTGGCTCACAAACATAGACTTGGCTGACGATAGAGTGAGATAGCCCATCTTGAAATCTTGCATGAGATCTGCTGCGGTGGAGACAATGGACATCACAACCCCACGAGCTGCCAAACCGGCTATGACTCCACCATCACGTCCGACCAACGAAGCAATCACAAAAAGACCAATCTTTCCATAAGTGGAAGCCAAACTCCAGTCTGTGAGCCCAGTTCCGTAGGAGTTGCAGAAGGCAAGGGCAGGCACAAGAATGTATGAACAAAGGACCAAATACCATTTCAAGGGTGGGAAGATGCTTGGTATTGTAGCAGTAGATATTGCAGCCAAGCCCACATATCCAGAAACCGCAAGCCAGGATGGTATCCTGTCTTTCAGAAATATCTCGTCTCGTTTTCTCTGCTCCATTATTATTTTAGAACTCTCACTATCTGTGGAAGCATGTTTTGAAACAATTAATTCCTCAATATTCGGATATATAGGCAAAGTAAGAAAGACATTTTTGCACACTTAAAGCGGTTAACAGGTGATAAAAAAATTCACAGAGCAACATGAAAAGTAAAATACAATGCTATCAGTAGTTTTTTGTATTACTCACCTGAGACTTCATTAACAACAGGAAGATTCTTCTGTTTGGGGGTGTTGCACAATTCCTTGATGGTTATTGTAATTATCTTAATCAAATTGTAAAGGCCATCACCAAGGATAAGGGAGATGGCTATGAAAACCTGCCAGAGTGATGGTTGGATTGGAAGAAACCATGTTAGAGCATTAGAATGGAAAAGGAGAAAAGAGCAAAAGAAAATTATGCATCTCCCTTCTTTGAGGAAATTTAGAAAACCAAAAAGGACTTATTATAAGTCCTCTCCCTTGGAAAGACCACCAAGAAGATTCTACTTCGGAGAAGATACTTCTAAAGGCAGACTTCAAGATACTAGCAATCACAGGATTTGTTTGACACCACAAAAAATGGAAGTAATAATAGCAGATGGGAAAATGAAGTTCAAGTTCATTGGCATACATTTCCTACAATTTCTGAGAAATTCAGCTATATTGTCAGTGATCCATTGATCTTAGCAATACACCACCACTAGAACTGGAAACGTCTACATGTTTCAAGTCACAAATAATGTGCCTACCAAGAATAGATAGTTTCACCATATTACTCTCTTTCTCTTCTCTAATTTAGTCTATTAATATACTTCAAAAGGATGACACAATGAATATTCCTTTTCTTCATTTTTTCCAATCAAATTTTACGAAATTAATCCAACTTCTATTGAGGGCCAGCTAGAACTGTGCCTCGGTCATGTCAGTGACATCACCCATTGAACTCAAACTTAGGGTAGCAAGGATCCAGGGGCAACATCATTGAACCGTCCATATTATTCTTGAGGTGTAAAGAAGTAAGTTGTCCAAGCCTTCAGGATTGTGATCTTCAGATAAATGCAGTGACACAGTGTATGTTGTAAGGAGAGGGGAAAAAAAAAGAATAAACATACCTTGTACCCATAAAGACCCTTGAAATCATTGCTACCAAGATCCGCAGGATACCAATGCCCTGCGAGTTGGGATATGTAGGGCCAGAGAAAGCCCCATGATATGATTGCACCAAGAAGAACTGAACAGTTGACTATGTGAGGGCAGATAAGACCACATCCGACATAAGTTGGACCAAAGTCAAAATAAAACCTGCAATTATGGAATCATTTAAATCACCAGCAAATCAGTAATACATACAAGTCAATTGTATTATTAGCAATATCATGTCTGTTAAGTATAGCGTTTCTTGAAGTTGTATGAAGCAGCAGCATGTAAATGGGATTATGTGTGCATGCTACACAAACATACATACGCACATGGCATAATATAAATCTTTGCAACACACATCACTCAAATTTTATTTTTTGTGTTCTTCATAAGCTCAGCAGAAAATACATAAATCTTAACAGGGCCGTCTGTTTCCACTTATTTGCAGCTTATTTAGCTTAAAATTTGAAATCACATGCTCAAACAATTGTACATAAAAACGAGGGTGTTTTGTTCTACTTTTTAGATTTTCATCTTATTTGCCTTTTTTAGCCTAACAACTCAAAATAAACTCCAGAGGCTAACTTTTTTAAAGTTGGGTTTCAGATGCATTTTTTAAGCTAGCTATCTTAAGCTGAAGTACAATTTTTTTTTATCAAACAGGCCAAACACCTGCTATAGTCATCACAAGATTCTCTTGGCAAGAGCGGTGATCACAAGATTCTCATACCTAATTTTTTAATCCGTTTTTGCTAAGTCTGCTTATTCTTTAATTAGATATTTGATGAGTTGGATACACCACTGCATCCACCCCCTCAAAAGATCTCCTATTTCACTCCCTCCATATACCTAGAGATGAGCCTTCTTCTCCGTTGGCATCAATTAAAGAAAAACAAATGAAAGCAAAGAACCTTACATGTTCTTGAATAGAGTCAATCCAAGGGTAGGAAAATAACCAAATCCACAAGAATCTCCAATACCACTGAAGAACCATTTAAAGCAGCTCCAGCATAAACTTAAGCTCAAGTACTTCCCAAGACATCTGACTTGTTTCCTGTTTAAAAAAATAAATAAATAAATTCATAGAAATTAGATTTAATTGGAAAGTAAGCAACAGTCCCATGACAAAATGGTTTGAAAAGAAAAGGGAAATATATGGAAAATGCTCAAATAATTCTTGAGTTAAGTCAATTAACAATGAATTTAAAAAAGATGCTACAATGATCATCAATTTCATGACATCCCCAACAAAATACTCACAATTCAAGGTAATTTTTGTTGTTGTTGTTGTTGTTGTTGTAATTGTAGCACTAAATGGGATAAAATAAAAGGACCAAACTAATATCCGAAAATTATTGCAGACACCTAATTTTCAAGCTGTACATGAGCATAGTTATAAATTTTTTTTAAAAAACACAATCTTAATCTTTATACATTCTTCTTGATTCATTTTCTCTTTCTTCCTCAAAAAAATTACATTGCATTCCCAAACATCGTGCAGCTCAACAAATTACAGAAAGATGCAGAAAACCATGAAACACCTCATATATCATCCATTGCTTACCCTGCAAGCTCAGCTCCAGTATTTGTGTGGAAGCTGTTTATCAACATTGCTGTGGCTGTTCCACTGGGTTATGTAAGCTTATAATCCATGACCATAACCTGAAAACAAAACAACAGATAAGTGTGAACAATAATGACAACCATTTTGTAAATAACAGGATAAGTAGAAATATACCAAAAGATCGGAAATATACCAAATAATTATTCGAAGTAATTACATCAAAATATAAGTGGAAAACCCAGCAAGTTAATCAGTTTCCATTAAAAATAAGGTACATATAAAATATTTAAGTCCAAAACTGAGTCTAGGGCTTTAAATAATGGCTGTTACATTATGAATCAGCAGCCACTGTGTAATGGGATTTTGGAGGCTCGATACAAATACAACACAGATACAAATACAAATTACAGGGCATTATAACGACTTTAAGGAAAAAAATGCAGCCGTATTGTCTTTTACGGACTGTTACAGCTAACACGGTGATTATAGCCTCTGTAAACATAAAAAACAGCCAACATAGATCACTAGTATACCATTTTTTCTTCCTTTCTCATTTTGTAATAACAATTGAAGAATGTCAATACATACCTTCCGAAGTGGAACAAGACTAAAAAGTCCAAGAAAACTGACAACAAATAGAAAACCAATCATCCACCCCAAGCCAGGGTTCTTTACATCCTCAGCCCGATTGCCAGGGTTCTGTACGGGGAGCAAATATTCCGCGGAGCCTGTACTCTTTTCGTCCAAGCTCCTTGTCTATCCGATCGACCTGCGAACACAACGGCAGTGAGCTACCCGGCGGTGTGTGGCCGAAAAACCCCTCCGACAGTCAAGTTAGCACACACACTCAGGGAGAAAGAGAGAAAGAGAGAGATATATCACAATGAGTGTTCCTCACCAAATGATGTTCCATCCCCAGCATGGGGGGTGCAGTCATACTTATATACTTTCTGCGCTCATCTCTGCACCCATTAGTCTCTTGACACGTTGAGCTGCTCTCCCATTTGTCAGCACAAACCCAGCGAACACCACCTAACCAAACCGCCAGACAACATTACCGGGAACTCGGCAGCCCGGCGACATCACCTCGGCTTCACACGACCGGGCTGCATAACGAGTCCCAATGTCCACTCGCCGAGCTCCATAACAACTGAGGTCAGAAGCATTCCAGTAGAGCCGAGTTCCAGACAGGTCGAGCCGGCAAATAGAAAGCCTTCCCGCCGAGCTAAACGTGTGAACCATGGAACCCGGGTCGGCAGGTGACCATCTTGGCCAAGTAAGCTTGGCCCATACACGGGGCTTGACCCTCGGCCGAGCAAGACCGATTCTGGACGCAGACAAGCCCAAGTAGCTCGGCCCCAACTTGGTCCTGGACCTCGACCGAGCAAAACCACCTCTAAATAGGCCCAAGTTAGCTCGGCCCAAACGTGCTCGGCCATCTTCTGTCCGACTTCTACCACGGCCCAAAGCCAGATTATAAATCTCCCTCTCAATTGCCCCTTAATTCCGTCCGCGCAAGCGTGACTAGGATTACACGATCTGACCAGGGTAGATTCTCCCTTGGTCCTTAGTTCGCAAGGCGTCAGCCGCGCTAATCCCCACGCTCAGTTTATAGACTTGCTCGGTCGACGCCTCAACTTGCCATCTTGTCCCTTCAGTACTAACGCCACCGCCATTATGGACACACGTCAATCATTGATTGGCCTCGAGCAGCCAACCCAGCCGTCCCTTCATATTCAAATTTTGGCGGTTCTTCTCCTTTAAATACACCACCTGCCCTTAACATTTTCTTCTTACTGTCTCTCTCTCGTTCCAGACGACCCAAAGCTACAGTGCTCTCCCCATTATCAAGCACCCTTCTTGCTCTTCGAAGATTCAACTTTTGCCTCATTCTGGTAAGTTTTTCGAATCTCTTCATTGCTTTTTCATTCGGTATTTCACATTTTAGGGCACAAAAACCATAGGTTTTAGGATATAGCCCCCCAAAAACCCTCTCTGCCCCTGCTCTCTTTACTGTTCTTCACCTTCAATGATGAACACACGAAGATCTGGGGCAAACCGGGCTCCAGGTCTTCTTTTGATCCCAAAAAACACCAAGACCGAGCAAGCTACGAGTTTACAAAACTCGCGTAGGAACCGAGGTAACAGAGCGCTGGACCGCTCGACCGGGCTAAAATCTGGTCCGCTTGAACAACCGAGCTTCTGAGTTTACCTTTGTGACCAAGATGGTTTGGCACTCCATCTGACCGAGCTAAAGTTAAGCTCGTTTTGCGTGGCCGCGCTCCCATTTACACCCACACTTCCTTTTACTGCAGAGTCCAAGGGGACCACGCACCAATACTGAGGCTCTCAAAGGCCGAGCAACCATCAACCGAGAATTTTGCCAAACCAACACTGCCGTGCTAAAATCAGCCAGTTTCACATGGGGCGTTATCGCTTCCTTGTTGACACGCCGGTTGCACTAGCCGCGTTCCGGGAAGAGTACGGCATCCCCGCAGACGTACATCTCGAGCTCGGCGCCGAGGACACAACCCCTTGGAGCAGACTAGACCAGTGCCCTTTCACCGTGCTGTCAATTATCGAAGGCGGCCTTCGCTTCCCGGTCAATCCTCTAATGTGCGAGTTCCTGAGGCGCACCGGGCTAGCACCAACATAAGTCTCAACCAACACCTATAGAATAATTAACGGGATAGCCGAGCTAAACAACCGGCTAGGCCTCAGCCTAGGATTAGCCGAGATACTTCGCCAGTACACCCTCGGGCACACAGGTGATGGACTTAACTACTATCTAAAGATCAGACCGGGCAAGGAAAAGATAGTAACCGGCACCCCGGACAAAGATATGAACGACGACGACTTTTTCTGGGTGTCTGGAAACTATGAAACAACCGACGTGCCCGGCTAGTACATCAGCAAGAACTTCGGTTCAACATGTAAGCCGTGCTAACTGCCCGGTCAAATTATTTTCCTTCACCATTCTATACTAATGCCTTCTTCCTCTTTGCAACGATCGAAGCTTTGCAAGCCAACTACTATAACCCCAATGAAGCAGCCATCAGAACTGTGCTCCGGTACCGTAACTGGGATTGCCACGAACTCCTTGGCTACGTACCGACCTACAGATACTCAGCTCCCTGCCGGAGTAGAGTAACAGACTTTCTCCGAGCACCATCTCCACCACCCGATCCAACTCTCCCGGACGTGTCCCTAATCCGGCTAACCGAAGAAGAGGAGATGGCCAAACGAAGCCGCATCAAAAATCTCATCACAGCTACATCCACCGCGCTACCGAGCATCCCTTCCCGCGCAGCTACTGCCGGACAGACAAGTGGGACCATGGTTGCGTTGGCTTCACCTACCATGGCGCAGACTAGCAAGGACAGCCGCCGAACCCGGGAAAAGGCCTAGGACCGCCGATCCCACAGCCGAGCTCGTTGCGGAGCTGAACACCGAGCAACTCGCGGTCACAACTGAGCCAACACCGCCCTGGAAGCCCCAGTTGAAGCATCGAGGTAAGGAGATCCCGGCAACCGCTTCGGTCAAAGGCGACAAGGAACACCTCCTAGCCTTCGACCTGACAAAAGCCCTCCTCCTACTGAGCGACGTGATCGGCAGCGACCACGTGCCCGACACCCGGCTCGTGAAGTCCTCGGTCAAGTCTATGACCCGGGTAAGAATTTTGCATGCTTTATTCAAATTTTTCCAAGTGTTTGCTCGGTTTCCTTTCTCTAATCGAACTTTCTTCTTGCAGGCCATCCAGAAACAACATCTGGTGATGGAGCGGATTCATAGACTCCGGCAGAAGGCGACGGACGCTGCCAGCCAGGTTGAGCACCTTCAGACCGAGCTGGGGCGATCAAAAGCGTCTTTGGAGATTGCAAACTCAGACAACTCCAAATTGCTTGGCCAACTTGGAGCCGCCGAGCAAGAAAGAGACGCTCTTCAGGTCGAGCTGGAAGCGTTGAAACAAGCAAGGAAGGATGAGCTGGATGAGGCGAACAACGAAGGTTTCAAGGAGGCCGAGGAAAACTACACCAAGCAAGTTCATGCCACCCAGGACATTTTCTTCAAGGTCGGCTGGAAGGCTGCTTGCGAACAGCTTGGCCAAGGATCTGGAACCGACGTGTTTGCCTCTCCCCCAACTGCCTTCCTGCCAACGTACATGGTGTCGTATGCCAACGATGTCTTCAGCGCATTGTAGGCTGAGGCCGAAGAAGAAGGCGGAGAGGAAGCCGAGGAAAATGCCGAGGGAGATAACTACCCAAAGCAGGCCAGCCAAGCTGAGACCGGCGTCCAAGAAACCACAACCACGGTCGACCTGGAGGCAACTGCAGCCGGGCATGACCTCGCCGACCTATCTCCCTTAGTTTAGTTTTCTTTTTCTTCTTTTTTGTTTTTAAGAATGTACCCGGGCTGCCAGTCCCACCATATGTAATTATGTTTCACATCAATGAAAAGTTCTAATTTCATTAACTGTTGTACTGTTGCACTGTGTTTCATCATCTCAGCAAAAACCCTTAACAAAACGGGATAGCCTTTTAGCCGAGGTAAAGCACCTCGGCTAAACCTCTTGAGTTGTGCAAATCATCAACCCCATTAGCCGAGACAAAACATCTCGGCAAAAGCCCAGAGGAAATCATCAACTCATCTAGCCGAGGTAAACCATCTCGGTTGAAACCACAGCTGAGTAAACCATCAACTCATTTAACCGGAGTAAAACATCTCGGTTGAAATCACAGAGTTGAGCAAATCATCAACTCATTTAACCGGAGTAAAACATCTCGGTTGGAATCTCAAAGTTGAGCAAATCATCAACTCATTCAACCGGAGTAAAACATCTCGGTTTTAAACACAGTTGAGTAAACCATCAACTCATTGAACCGGAGTAAAACATCTCGGTTGAAGTCTCAAAGTTGAGTAAATCATCAACTCGTTCAACTGGAATAAAACATCTCGGTTTTAAACACAATTGAGTAAATCATCAACTCGTTTAACCAGAATAAAACATCTCGGTTAACACCTCAAAGTAAGCATCGAAAACAACAGAATGCTTCAACGAAGATGTCACTTCTATTATATTGACAAAAAGAGTATTACATTCAGAAGTGTAAGGCAAATAAGTCCTTCCTCAAAAGAATCACATAAAAACTATGAAAACTAAAAATAGTACAGTTTGAGGTTAGCCGCATTCCATGGCCGGGATATGCCCTTTCCTTCCAAATCTTCCAAGTGGTATGCCCCCTTGCCCGCTAGACCGGTTATCTTGTAAGGCCTTTCCCAGTTTGCCCCTAGCTTGCCTTCGCCCGGCACCAGTGTGTTGTCCAGTGTTTTTAAAGGCTCAAGGCGCACTAAGGCGCTGAAGGTCTCTCGGGGCCTAGGCGCAAGGCGCAAGGCGAGGCGCGGGCTTTATTGAAATAAGGCGCACAGTCTTGGTAAAAAATAGAAAAATTAACATAGACTAATCATTCATAGTACTAAGACAATTTTTTTTAAAATAAAAAGTAATCAAGATTCAAGACAAAATATAGAATAATTCTCAAAGCCATGAAAGTGCATATTACATAACATTTCAAACATCCAAAAACATAAACATAAACACTAAACATCCAAAACACAAATATCCAACAAATACTAATATATGTCTTAACACTTAAAAACATCAACATCAAAAGAAAGGGTAGGTTAAGTCGGTCAGTCAATCATCATCCTCAACATCAATGGCATTGGCAAGCAAGCTATCATCTTCTTCTCCATCAGTTGATTTGTATCCCTCAACATCTTCCTCCTCTGTGTCATCTGAGCCCGCTTCCTCTTCATCTATTAATCGAAGTGGAGTTAATCTTGATGATTTAGCTATCCTCGGTTGTGCCTTTGAGCGTGAACTTGTTGCTCTACTTGCATGGCTACTTTCTTCTACTCCAGAAGCTCTAGCAACAGTGGCCCACGTCAAGCCATCATCATCATCAAACACAGGCTCATTATCTTCATCTGATTCTCCATCCATCCTCCCAAGCAACCACTCATTGCTTTCATCAATATTTTGCAAAGATATGGGATCAAGAGTGTTGCGCATGTCATACCTAAATCTCAATGTTCTATTGTATTTGACATACACTAAATCATTGAGACGTTGTTGTTCCAATCTATTTCTTTTCTTGCTATGAAGCTGCAAGTATTAAAAAGATATTAAATTCTACATAATGAGAATAAAAAATATTTGAATTGAACAAAAAATTAGTTAAAATGTTAAATACTCACATGTTCAAATACACTCCAATTTCGTTCACAACCCGATGAACTACATGTTAGGCTAAGGACTTTTATGGCAAAAGTTTGCAAGTTTGGAGTAGAAGAACCATATGATGCCCACCAATCAGCTGCGATAATCCACTAGTTAGAAATAATTGTTACCAAGTATTGAGTTTTACTAAAAGTATTACTAAAAATAAACTCTATAAGTCTATAATATATTACCTGGTGCTCTTGTATTTCTTTGCCTAATTGCAACAGGCTTGCCAAAAAGACTCTCAGCCTTCATATAAATACTCATCTCATTAGTAATCAAATCTTGAACAGTGACATCCGGGACCAACCTTTGCATGCATTCATAAAACCCATTCATCACCTCCTGATCTCTTTGCACCTCTAACGCTTTTGGGTAAAAGAATTCTGGGTTAAGAAAATGCGCAGCTGCATGTAAAGGCCGATGCAATTGGACATCCCATCTTTTGTCGATGATTTCGAAGATTTCATTATACTTCTCTTCTTTATGATCAAATGAACTTGCAATGCATTCTTTTGCCCTATCCATTGCCTCATAAATGTATCCCATGGGAGGTTTCTTCTCGGTATCAACCAATCTAAGCACTTTAACAAGAGGACCCGAGACCTTAAGGGCAAACACAATAGTATTCCAAAATGAAGGCATCAACAAAGTTTGTGCCATTCTTTTACCTTGTGGCTCCTTTGCCCATTTGCTTGAGGTCCAGTCTTCGGAGGTCACCATCTTTCTCAAATTGTTTTTTTGTTGATGCATTCTAGACAAACTCAAAAAGGCGGTTGCAAATCTAGTTTTTGCAGGCTTGATCAAATTCTTCAAATTTGTATAGCGCCTCATCATGTTTAGCAACGTAGGCCGGTTGTAAATGTAGCCATGTACCGCAATACCCCTTTCAAATGTCTTTTTTAGTCTAGGTATCTTGAAAATGTCTTCTAACATCAAGTCCAAGCAATGAGCAGCACATGGTGTCCAATACAAGTGTTCATACTTGGCTTCCAAAAACCTCCCTATAATGTAACAATTACGAAAAATTATTATTTTTAAGTTTTTAAATTTTTAAGACAAAACAAATTACGAGTAAACAATTTTGACGTAAGGAATGAGGAAATATTCTTACCCGCCAACACATTAGCTGCAGCACTATCAGTGATAACTTGCACCACATTCTCTTTTCCAACTTTCTCCACAAACTTGTCTAGTAATTCAAATAACTTCTGCCCATCCTTTGAATAGCTAGAAGCATCAACTGACTCAACAAACATGGTTCCTCTTGGACAATTTGCTAAGAAGTTAATCAATGTCCTTCCTCTCTTGTCAGTCCAGCCATCAGCCATTATGGAACACCCGTATTTTGCACAATCTTCTTTATGATTCTTCATCAAATCTTCAGTATGTTTCACCTCTTTTTTGAGTTGGGTAACTCGCACTTCATGGTAAGTTGGTGGCTTCATACCGGGACCATATTGCCCAATGGCTTCAATCATTGGTCCAAAACTCTCATAATTTACTGCATTAAAAGGGATACCAGCATCATACATCCACCTTGCAAATCTTTGCACTGCCCGAGCTCTCATTTCTTTTTTGTAAGGGTCATTTGCATCAATTTTGGTTTGTTTCCCTTTTGCTTGGTCTTTTCGATTTTTCACCACTGATTCAGGATTTGGTGTGAAGTAAACATCCATAGGCCCTTTTCTCTTTGGCATTTTTGATTTGGATTTAGATTTGGATGAACCTTGGCTACTACTTGTCAACTTGCGGTGTTGATTGACATTGATCTCAACGATATCATCATCTTCATCTTCATCTTCATCTTCCATGTCCATGTCATCAAAATCAGGCAACATGTTCATTTCTTCTTTTTGTGTCTTTTTTTTGGACATGAACTCTCTAATCTCCTCTTACATGAGAAGGACACTTCGGGCAAGCAGTGACATTCCTATAACCTCCCGCAAGGTGTTGTTTCACCCGATAAACACCTCCATTTGATACTTTACCACAAAAATTACACTCAAATTTGTTTAAATTATTCTCCTCCACCAAATGAGCATATTGCCACGCCGGATCTTTTCTATTACTTTCCGATGTCATTTTCTACTTAGTACTTACTACACAACACAAAAAATAAATAACAAAAAAACAATTTCAGTATGATGAATTAATTAATAAATGTAATGTATGAATCAATTTTCTATTTTTTTAATTAATGATGAATTAATTAATTAATGTCCATTACATTCCATTACATTCATTCCTAATGAATTTATTTAATTAATGATTAGAGTCCCATAACTAATAAAATACAGAGAAACAGACTCAAATATTAACTTAGGATAACAGATAGTATATGCACCTTGGTATACATAGGGACTGAAATTAACATACAGCACACATTAATTAATTATTTATTTATTTATCATAATCAATTAATTAATTTATTTATTTATAAATTAATTAATTTATCATAATCAATTAATTTATTTATTTATGAATTAATTAATCAATTAATTTATTTATTTATTTATAATTGAAAATTTGAAAAAAAAAATATTTTCAGACTCAACTCAAATATTTTCAGACTCAACTTAAATATTAATTAATTTAATTAATTAATTAATTTATAATTTATTTATTTATTTATTTTCAGACTCAACTCAAATAATTGAAAAAAAAAATAAAAGAAAGAAAAAAATAAAAAAATAAAAGCTGAAAAAAAAAATAAAAGAAAAAAAATAAATAACCGAAGCAAAACAGTTGAAAAAAAAATAAAAGAAAAAATAAAAATAAATCACAGAGCCTGAATCGAACCTGCGAAGACGAAGAAGAGAGTCGAGTCGAGTCGAACCTGTGAAGAACAGAGCTGATCGAAGTTGAAACCTGCGAAGTTGATCGAAGTAGAACCTGCGAATCGAGCCTGCGAATCGAACCAGCGAACCCTAATCGAAGTCGTAGTCGCAGTCGCAGAGGAAGAGGAAGAGACGATTTCGTTTTTTGAACACAGGAAGAGGCTTCGATTAGGGTTATCTGAGCCCTATTTGGCTCATATGGTCCATGAGTCGTAATCCTCTATGATTACGAGGCCTTCGATTAGGTCGATTAGGTTCATCTGAGTCGTTAGATGGGATCTACAACTTGAACACTCAGTCGCGCCTAGGCGATCGCCTCGCGCCTCTCGCGCCTTGCTCCAGTCGCGTCTAAGGCGCTCGCCTTAGTCAAGTCGCCTCGCCTGGCACCTCGACAGGCGCAGATGGTGCGCCTCGCCTCGCCCTGCGCCTAGGCGCGCCTTTGACAACACTGGTGTTGTCCATAACCTTCCTTAGAACCCAGTCGCCCACTTTGAACGGTCTGGGGTGCACGGTTTTGTTGTATTTCCTGGACAATTCTCGTTGGTATGCGGCCACGTGGATCAAAGCTTTTTCTCGGCGCTCTTCAGCTAGGTCCAATTCCAGGGCGACTGCTTCAGAATTTAACTCGAGCTCAAAATTTTCACTGCGGATGGTGGGCATGCCGATTTCCAATGGGATAACCGTCTCCATGCCGTACGCCAGGGCAAAAGGAGTTTCCCCGGTAGATCGCCTCGGGGTCGTTCGGTATGCCCAAAGGACACTTGGGAGTTCCTCGGCCCATTTTCCTTTGGCTTTTTCAAGTCTTTTCTTCAACCCATCAAGAATGGTCTTGTTTGATGCTTCGGCTTGGCCGTTAGACTACGGGTAAGCCGGGGTGGAATTGTAGAATTCAATTTTCAATTCCTCACAAAATTCTCTGAATAAGCGCCTGTCAAATTGGGTGCCATTATCAGAAATCAGAATCTTGGGAACGCCAAACCGCGTTACCATATTTTGCCAGACAAACCGCTTGACGTCTTTCTCCTTGATAGTTGCTAAGGGCTCAGCTTCAACCCATTTGGTGAAGTAGTCCGTAGCCGCGATGAAGAACTTCCGGTTGCCTGGTGCCGTTGGGAGTGGTCCCACTATATCCAACCCCCACATCGCAAAAGGCCAAGGGCTTGTGAGGGGAAGAAGTTCTCTGGTTGGCTGGTGAATTGGGTGGGCGAACTTCTGGCACTTCCCACATTTGCGAACATATTTCTGAGCGTCCGCTTGCATGCACGGCCACCAATATCCTTGCGAGATAGCACGGTAGGCCAAAGATCTTCCCTCGATGTGACTGCCGCATATGCTTTCATGAATCTCATACAAGAAAGCTTCCATGCTGTTTGGGTGTACACACTTAAGGTAAGGACCGGTGAAAGACTTCTTGCATAAAGCGCCAGATGGAGAGAGCCAAAACCGCTTTGACTTCACCTGGACTTTATGCGCTTCCTTTTTATCAGCCGGAAGGGTCCGCTCTTTTAGGAAGAGGATAATAGGATCCATCCAAGAAGGGCCAAGCTCGGTGCAGAGTACTTCTGTCTGCTCGGGTTCCTCAATACTAGGCCTTGGAAGAAACTCAATCAGGAGAGGACTAGGAGATGTTCTGTCGACCATGGAAGCCAGACGGCTAACTCATCCACACGGCCGTTTTCTTCCCGTCCAATTTGTTGGACCCTTATCTCCTGGAATCGCTTGATGTGGTCTCTTACCAGAGCTTGGTACTTTGCCATTCTGTCATCTTTAGCTTCGTAGACCCCAGACACTTGGTTGACAACAAGTTGGGAATCGCTGTAAACCATCAGCTCGGATGCGCGCAACTAGAGCGCGCTCTTAAGTCCGGCCAGCAGCGCCTCGTACTCAGCCTTGTTGTTTGACGCAGGGAATCCAAGTGTGATAGAGTGTTCGATGGTCAGACCATCTGGGGAGATCAAAACTATGCTCAGCCCGGCACCGTGACGATTTGAGGCTCCATCTACAAAAAGCTTCCACATTTCATCGACAAAGAGCTTCCAACACTCCGAAGGGTCCTGGGAGGCTTGAAGGTCGATGAGATCACGGTCGCTCGGCTGTTCGGTTTCTGGTTCGCTGCTGTTCGGTTCCATTTCATCCCCCCTGGGCGATGCAGCACCGGACCCAACAGGTTGATCTGCTATGCCCAAGTCTGGTGTCGCATCGCTGGGTTGCAGTACTATGCCGGCTGGAGGTTCTATGGCGGGGCGCGCAAGTTCCGCGTCGCCAACATCGCCCTGCTGTGCAATTTCTGGTGAGCCTGCATTCACCTCCTCGGCTGCCGTGGCAAGATCCACCGGGCATACTGGATGAATTCCAGGTGAGAATTCAGCAATGAAATCGGCCAATGTCTGTGCTTTTATGGCAGTTCGGGGTTGGAACTTACCGCCCACTTGAGGATTCGACCGGAGAAATCCGTCCGCTCGAACAAGGCTTTGAGTGGGAACTCGGTCAAAATGATGATCGTGTGAGCATGAAAATAGTGCGCCAAGTTCCTGGAGGCCATCGCCAACGCCAAGGCAAGTTTTTCCAGCGGCAATTTCTCGACTCTGCCGGTAACAAGGTTTTGCTCACGTAGAAGATGGGGAAATGCTGGATTCCTTCTTACTAGACAAGCATTGCGCTAACTGCATGCTGAGAAACGGCCAGATAAAGGTAGAGTTCTTCGCCGGGTTTTGGTGTCACCAATAATAGAGCAGAAGACAGATACGCCTTTAGCTCGGCCAAAGCCCTGTCACATTCCTCGTTCCACGAAAATTTGGATTTCAGGGCTCGAAAGAAAGGGCGGCAGCAATCTGATGACCGGCTTATAAATCGATTAAGCGCGGCGGCCATTCCGGCCAGATGCTGCACGTCCTTCGCCGAGTTGGGCTGCTTTAATTCTTATATGGCTTTGATTTGTGTGGGGTCTGCCTTGATGCCTCGGTTTGTGACTAGGAAGCCTAGGAATTTCCCGGATCCCACGCCGAAGGCACACTTGGACGCATTCAGGCGTAGCTTGTGCTGTTTGAGAATGGCGAACATCTCAGCTAGGTCGGACAAGTGGTCTGCCTGATGCCTGCTTTTGACCACCATGTCATCGATGTAAGCCTCCATCGTCCGGCCTGGCAGAGGGGCGAACATTTTGGTCACCATCCTTTGGAAAGTTGCCCCAGCGTTCTTCAAACCAAAAGGCATGACTCGATAGCAAAAAAGTCCCCTTGGAGTGGTGAAAGAGGTTATCTCACGGTCGGGGCCATGCATGGCAAACTGATGATAACCGCGGTAGGCATCCAAGAAACTGAGCCTTTTATGTCCGACCGTTAAATCCACCAGCTGGTTTATTCTGGGCAGAGGAAAGCTGTCTTTAGGGCAAGCTCGGTTGACGATCTTGTAGTCGACGCAAACTCGCCACTTCCCATTCTTCTTGGGTACTACGACCGTATTTGAAATCCACCGAGGGTAGTGCACTTCCTGAATAGCCCGTGCTTTGAGCAAGTTCCTTACTTCCTCCGCGACTACCTCGGTGTGATGAAGGGCCGATCTCCTTGTTCTCTAAATGACTGGCCTTGCATCAGGGAAAACATTGAGTTGGTGACAAATAAAACTTGGATCGATGCCAAGCATGTCGTAGGGCAACCATGCGAAGACTTCGATATTTGCCATCAAGAACTCTACCATCGCGGTCCTTTCTTGAGTGGTCAAGCTTGATCCGAGCAAAAAGAACTTGTTTGGACTTTCCGTGTCGATCCGTACTTCTACCAATTCTTCAACAGCTTTATCCTCGGCCCTGGTGCCCACGTCATCAAGGACACTCTAGTCTTCTGGGCCTTCAATCATTTGCATGAAAACTTTGGCAGCTCAGCTCCCGTTCACTGCCACGAAGCATTGCTTCGACATGACTTGATCGCTTCAAATTTCCTCAATTTCCCCCATAGCTGAGGGGAATCTCATAACCTGGTGGTAAGTCGACGCTACAGCCTGCATAGCGTAAAGCCAGTCCCTACCGAGGATCAGATTGTATGTAGACGGCACCTGCAATACTCAGAACTCCACCTGCTTGACCACGGATCTGGCTTTGACCGGTAAAATTATTTTTCCCAAAGGCCACTCCGATTGCGAGTTGAAACCTACCAGTGGCGAAGTTGCCGGAACCAAGTCTGTATCCCAGAGTTTGAGTTGTTTGAACGCGTCGTAGTACATAATTTTAATCGAGCTTCCCTGGTCAATCAAGATGCCCTTGACATCGAACTCTTTAACGCGGAGGGTGACCACTAGGGCGTCGTTGTGTGGCGTTTGAATGCGCTCTAGGTCCCTTGTGGAGAAACTAATCACGTCTTTTTCCTCGGTCTTCCCCCTTTTGATCGTGGGCTGGACTGACAAAACTTCCCTCATGTGTTCTGCCTTTTTAATCATTCCTCGGAGCTCGCATATACGCTCCGGCTCCACTATGCCGTGGATCACATTACCCACTCCTTGAGGGGGCACCTCCAAGTCATTCAGTCCATGCAGATCAGCCGGGGCGGGATGTGCGGCCTTAACACCCCCATCAATGTAAAGATCTAAGTGTCCGGCTGCGACTAACTCCTCCAAGTGTTGCTTCAGAGGCAAACAATCCTCTGTCCGGTGTCCTCGCTCCCGGTGATATGTGCAGCGGTACCGCGGATTGAAGCCCTTTTGCGCGTCGCCTAACTTAACAGGAAATCGGATGTAATCCTCGTCACGGATTTCACTAAGTATGCGATAGATTGGAATTTTAAAGACCGTAGTGATGCATGTCCGAGCTTTCAACCTTCTGTTAGCATCAGCTACGTCATTGCGGGGGTATTCAGCTCGGTCATTCCGGCGACCCCTTCCCCGGTTTCGATGATTCAACCCACGGTCAGATTCCTCGGCGCGATCATTTGGACGGTTAGTCTCCTGTTCGACCGCGTGTACCTTGCCAACCGACCTCTTGTCTGTTACCATCGGAATTGTCTTCGCGGTGGACGCCACCGCATCATCCTCTACTCGGATGTGCTCATGGATGCGCTGCATTAGTTGGTCCATGGATGTCGGCTGGTTCATGGTAAGCGAGTCCCGCAGCCTATGTCCGACCGGGAGACCGCGCTTATATTGGGTGATTGCCAGGTTGATCGGGCAATCTAAAATATCATTAAAGGTTTCCCAGTATCTGGAGTTGTATGCCTTGAGTGTGTCGCTCGACTCCATTTTGACACTGAGAAGGTGGTCTACCTCCTTTGGCGTTTTAGTGTTGGTCTTGAAACGAGTCACAAAGGCTTCCGCCAACTGCTGCCATCTTTTGATGCTTCCCTCCAGCAGCCTCTCAAACCATTTCAAGCCCAGCTCGCCCAAACTCGACGGGAAGATAAGGCACATAAGAGCGTCATTGTGCCTATGTCCGGCCATGACCTGCCGGAAGTGGCTTACATGCATGTATGGATCGGTCTTTCCATCATAGAGCCTAAACTTGGGCTGGTAAAAGCCCGCGGGGAGCGGTGTGGTTTCTATCTCAAGGGAGAAGGGGGTGGCGTTCAGCCTCGCCAAATCTGTGTCTGGAAAGAGAGGCACGGCTGGGCGGGGTGGTGGCATTATGACCTCTTCACTGGCGTGACCCCCGTAAGATAGCCGTTGGAGCGCCAGCACCCTTTGAGTCTCTCGCCGGCGAACCCGCTCCTTCAAGACTACCCGCAAGTCCTCTGAGCGAGCGGAGTAGGAATATCTCGACATCGTCGCCGGACGTGAGGGTTGATAGGTACTATCTTGCGCGCTAGACTTCTCTACAGGCGCGTCGGAATCTCCAACCCTATAACTTCTGGTGATAGAAAGGGAGGGAGTGTGCCGCTGGCTCTGACTGCCTGAACGGCGTGGTTGGGTGCGCTTACTGTAGTCTCTCACTCCAGCAACACCCTTCCCTTTGACATGCCGTTTGAGAGCTTCCATCTCTGCCGCCATTCTCTGGATAACGGCGTCTTGGTCCCTTAACTTGTGCTCCAGACGTCTTGCGTGCGATTCTCTTCGCCGCCGGTGTCCGTCTGGGCTCCGCGAGTGACCAAAACTTCTAGCGCGCTTATCACGCGTGTCTCTTGAATGTCCTCCTGGGGAAGTCTCCAGGTCCGCCATGTTCGGAACGGCGGGGAGTCCGTCTCTCCGTCTGGCTGACTCCGGGGTGACACCATCAATGGCGGACCATGGTATTTCGTCGTTGTTCGCCATGGAAGACGATCAGATGAGCTTAGAAGACAAGGTTTTGTCTGTTGAACCCTTCCCACAGACGGCGCCAAATGAAGCAACTACTCCCCGTGCCTTGCACATATTGTCCGCTTTGGCGAAACCCGCCTCACGGTTTTGTTCCTCCCCCACTGGGGGAAAAGGCCTATGCAAGGTAAGAGGAGCCAACCTGCTTATAAGGTGGGAAAGTAGTCCCTCACAGACCGATGTGGGATTTCCCGCACATTAGCCCCCAACCACGTTGGCTCCGGCACCGGCGCAATACCTCCAGATGCCGAAGGGAGTTCCCACAGACAGCGCCAAATGAAGCAACTACTCCCTGTGCCTTACACATATTGTCCGCTTTGGCGAAACCCGCCGCACGGTTTTGTTCCTTCCCCACTGGGGGGAAAAGGCCTATGCAAAGTAAGAGGAGCCAGCCTGCTTATAAGGTGGAAAAGTAGTCCCTCACAGACCGATGTGGGATTTCCCACACACTCACCAATCAGTTTGTAAGTTCTATCATCCATTGCAATCAAATATGAACCAAATCCACCTGTCAAAAAATAAAATTTATGATCAAAGCAAACTCAAGAAAAATAATGAGCAAAAAGGATGGCTAAAGTACTAAAAAAAAAAAATCTTGCAAATAATGCTCATAAAACCTACAAGTAAAGGATAATGATAGAAACCCAACACATGACTCTTAGAGGGAGATAACTCAGTAAATGCTGTGTTTCAAATCCTCACATACAGATTTTTGTGAATACCAAGTAGTGTCAATTAACTAATCAGAAATGATTCGTTTATCCTGAATTGATTATCATTACCAAACCATTAAGATACAATTTGATATTATTGTAGTATATGAAACCAAAAGAACCAGACAAAAATTGGAACAAGAAAACGAAACGGGTGAGTTGGAAGAACAAACATATAATAGAAACCCAAAACAAGAGCAAGAGCAAAGACATTACCACTGAAGGCAAGGCCATAGCAAGCAACCACACAGGTCTGTATGAAAGTGTTCTCTTGTCTTGTGAATGGTTGAATCGAAACCCCAAATTTGGACAAAAGCCCAGTCCATGACTTGACAAAGAAGAACCCTAGCAAGCCTGCGGCGACATTGAGGGAAGGGATGATTCCGACCGTCGGATTGAGCTTGTGGGTGATGATACAGAAGAGTGTACCCAACGCAGCACTCACCACCAAACCTCTCATAGTAATCTGATCTTTCCATTCTGGGATTCTTTCTAACTCAGCTTCCCTGCTGCTGCTGAGCTCCTCACATTCAAGAAGCAAATGCTCTGATATCTCCACACTTGCATTATCTTCTTCAATACCCATTTTTTCTTTTTCAGTTTAGAAAGAAAGAAAGATTGGCGTCTCTTGGTTTTGTTTTGGAATCAAAGATTGTTGGGTTGCCTTGGTTTTTGGGTGACCAACTGTTTGGTTTTATGCGTGATTGAGAACAAGACGTTGAAAGGCGGTTAATAGGGAAGTGTGCGTGTGAGTAGTGGGTACATTGGACAAGTGGGATTGAACGACCACGTTTTGATGGAATTAGGCTTGTTTTAAAAAGGTGGTTAAAAATTAATTTTTAAAACTTTTTTAGTTTGTTTTTAAAAAATGTATAAAAAAATATATATAGAGGCAATGCGATTTAAAAAAAAAATCAAAAAGTTGACTTTTAACTCAAATGTCAAAATAGGCATGTTTGCACCATAAATAAAATTTCTGTCGATTATAAATAGGTTTAAACTTTTTATTACTTATTATTATTGTTATTGTTATTATTATTATTATTATACAAGAAAATTTTAAAAATTAAAAGAAGTTAAGGACTAGTTTGACATATTCTAAATAAAATAAAAAGCCAAAAAGTTCTTACTTTTACATGGTTTGGACGGAAAAATTCTATCTGACTCTTCAGAGGGTAAAAAGGCATTTTTGCCCTTGCTTTTGGATGGTGCCTCTACGACAATATATGACATACACCATCTCTCAACCCAAAGTTCCCCTTTCCTTCTACAAACTGCACTCGTCGTTGAATGCGCCGATAGTCCTTCAGTCGCACAAATAGGACAGTTCGTCACCCTCAGAGTGAAATTTTCTTCACAAATTTTATACTTTTTATGTCTATTTATGTTAGATATGTCTAAAAAATTTTAAAATTTGTTAAAAAAAATGCGAAAAAAAATTATAATTTTTTTAATTTTAACTTGCAATTTTTTTTTTTTTACAGGTTTATTGGTTTCTAGTTTTTTTTTTTTTTTTTTAAATATTCTTATCAATAATTGCACGAATTTGCTGCCACAATTGTGCTGTCGTTCAATTCAACTGTGACACCCTAAATATTAATTAATACCATGACCAATAATAATAATAATAATAATAATAATAGTGATAGTAATAATAAAATAAAATAATTAATGTTGTAGGTGATAAAGTGTATAATTAGGGATTATATGTTATCGGAAAAAAAAAACACACACACACATGAAAAAGGTATAGCTTTGGTGAATCACTAGCTTAGACCACATAGCTTTGATAAATCATCAATTTAGAGGGTCACGTAGGAAAAGGGTGAGTTGACACTTGTTGGACAAATGGTTGTACCTAACGAGCCACATATTGATGGTTGATGCACGTTCAAACAAACAAACAAAGGAAAAGTATATAAATCAATAACTAAGAGGTAACATATAAATCAATAACTAAAAGGTAAGCCAGGAGTTGGTCGGAGGAATGTAAAGGTTAAGGGCTATTAATAAGGTGAGTTATATTATACCTTGATCTACCATACACTACAAAAAAAATGGGCTTTATAACACGGAAGCATTTGCAACGGCATCACTTACCGTCACAAAAAGTGATTTTTTGTGACGGCACCACTTGCCGTTGCCATTAAATGGGTTTTTAGTGACGGCACTCATTCCTGTCACAAAAAAGCAACTTTTTGCAACGGTAACAAATGTCGTCGCAAATAATGTGCATTTTTTGCGATAGTAACCTATGCTGTCACAAATAAAGCTGTTTTTTGAGACAGCATGAACTGCAGTCGCAAATAAGAGAGTTTTTTGTGATGGTAATAAGTACTGTCACAAAAAAAAAAAGAAAAAAGAAAAGAAAAAGTAAGACTGTTTTGATGAGATGGCATTAGAAGTATTAGCGACCGCAAAATGCTGTCACAAAAAACTAAAATTTTTGTAGTGTTTCACCTATTTTTTCATTTTCCTATCTCCCTGTCTCTCTTTATCTATCTCTCTCTCTTTCTTTCACTCATCTTTCTTCTCTTTCTCTCTCTCACTCATCACTCTTTGTCTGCCTGTCTGTCTGTCTGTCTCTCTCTCTCTCTCTCTCTCTCTCTCTTCCTCTCTCTTTCCCATACTGTGCTCGCATTGCTCACTCTCTCCCTCCCATCTTCTCAATTTATCGATCTCTCTCTCGATTTATCAATCTCGTTTTTTTTTTCTCTCTCTCTTTCTCTCTCTTTCTCTTCTTTCAATCTCTCATTTCTCTTAATCACTTATTGAAAGAGAAAAAAGTCAAAAAATGAAATAGGCCTTTCTCTCTCTCTGTCTCTCGCTCATCTCTCTCTTCTCTCTCCCACTCTTCTCTCTGGCCTTCTCATCTCTCTCCACTCTCTATCTCTCTTGCTCATCTTTTCTCTCTCTCTCTCTCTCTCTCTCTCTCTCTCTCTTTTTCTATGTCTCTCTCTATATCTCTTGTTCATCTCTTTTTACTGTCTTTCTTTCTCTCTCTTTCTCTCTCTTTATCTATCTCTCGCTCAGTTTGTTTCTCTCTCTCTCTCTTTCTATGTGTCTCTCTCTCTTACTTATCACTCATCTCTCTGGCTCTCTCATCTTTCTTCGCTATCTATCTCTCTTGCTTATCTTTCTTCTATATATATATATATATCTTTTGTTCATCTCTTTTTGCTATATCTCTCTCACTCTCTTTGTCTATCTCTCGCTCATCTTATTTCTCTCTTTTTTTTCTTTCTCTCTCTCTCTCTCACTTATCTTTCTTCTCTCTCAATCGTTCATTTTTCTCAATCACACTCATCTCTTTCTCTAAGCCCATTGTTGTTGAAAGATGAAAAAGTTAAAAAAAAAAATGGGTCTCTCTCTCTTTGTCTCTTTCTCTCTGTGTCTCTCGCTCATCTCTCTTCTCTATCTCTCTCACTCATCCATCTTCTCTATCTTTCTCATCTCTCTCTCTCTGTCTTGCTCATCTCTCTTCTCTCTGTTTCTTATGTCTCTCTTTATATCTCTCTTGTTCATCTCTCTCTCTCTCTCTCTCTCTCTCTCGCTGATCATCTCTTGTTTCTCTCTCATTTTCTATTTCTCTATCTTCCTAGCTTTCATTGCGTAGCAAAATGGACATGGAGGTTTTTGGCAAAAAAATGAGTTTTTTTTTGCTACGACAACCTTCCCCCGTCGCAAATACAAGTTATCAGTGACGACAATACCCCTGTCGCAAATAAAAAAATTACTAAACGAGCCATGAATTCATTGTTTAATTTTCATTTGTGACAGTTGTACTTGACGTCGCAACAAAAAAAAAAAACTCAAAATCTATTCCCGTTTATTTTTTCCCCCAACCAAAAATCCCCAAATCTCAAATTCCTAATCTTTTGAACCAAAAATCCCCATCTCTTTCTCTCTCTCTCTCTCTCTCTCTCTCTCTCTCTCTCTCATGACTGTGAGCAGGGTAGACGACGGCGTCAAGTGACGGCAGCGACAACGTGAGACGGCATCGAGCAACGGCAAACGACGGCGTCGAGTGAAGGCGAGCAGCGAGCATCGTGAGACTTATATGAATTACTTATAGGTACATGTAGTTTTCTTTTCTTCTTTTGGAGAAGAAAAGGATGTGTGCGTTCTGATTTCGTTTTGATCCAAGATATATGAAGTATGTGCTTTGAGTACAAATAAACTATGCATTTGAGCAACATTCACAACCAAATTATGGCTTTCATGTAAGTTACTGATTTCTGAGGTAGACTTGAGATATATCTATGATCCTTATTTTCCTTGTTGTGGCAATTGATGTGCTTTAAGACAATGAAAATGATACTGTGGCTCTGTGGTTTGAACTTTATGAGAAAGGGATTCTAACTGTTACATTTTCTTATGATTTGTCTTAACTTTCAAAGTGCATTCTATTTGTTTGTCACACTCCAGACAAACTTAGTGCAGTGGGCCACTTTTTTACCTATAAACTTTTTTGCTGGAATGTAACTTAGGTCACCTAAATCCCTCGAACAGTTGCCCAAGAATTTAAGCTAAATAAGGTCATTACCTAGTTTACTTTATATTAATCCGGAGTGCTGGAAGGGGTGCACTAGGACATTTCCCCTTTCATTTAAACAGATAAATGATTCTTGATTTCTTACCAAAAAGTGATTGCTCAAAAGCCATGCTTTATGTGTGATTTTGAATGTCTCGTCAGTTCCTGAACACTGGAGTTGTCTATCCTTGGTGCTTCTATGTTTATTAGATATGATCATATTCGGCTGCATAAGTGCATCAAAGGCTGTGTGTGAGTAATTTTGTTGAAACCTGAGAGAACATAACAATCAACAGCCTACAAATTGATTTATGTTTATCTTGTCTGGTTGCTAAATTTTCTTGCATTCAAACCCCTAACTTCTATATTCTAATTTGCAGAGTTATTTAGGTAAGAAAGAGCTATGCTGTGTATATGTTCCCACCAACCATCTTTATATTGGTGATATATTCCTCATCAACTCCAAGGAGGTTATTAGACCAAACTTATCTGTTGGGGAAGGAATTGGTAAGGCTTCTTTACTTGGAATATCCTTATCACTATATTTTGTTCTTTAATTACAGAAATTATTGTGTCGGGAGGAATGTCAAAATCACCAAATGGCGTCGAATTAGCACGAAATTTGGCACACACGACCGCGTAGGCACGAAAGACCTGTGAGAGAAGACGGGAGTCGAATTAGGTTCCCGGTTTGGGAGCTAGCGCCGGATTTCGGTCTAGGCAAACTATTTCCTTAAGAAACTTAAAATTCGAGGTGTTGACGTCCCAAAATCACCAAACGGCGTCGGATTAGCACGAAACTTGGCACACACGACCACCTAGGCACGAGAGACTTATGGGAGAAGACGGGACTCAAATCGGGTTTTCGGTTTGGGAGCTAGAGCTGAATTTTAGTCTAGGCAAACTAGTTCCTTAAGAAACTTAGAATTCGAGATGTTGATGAAACGATGTCGGATTAGCACGAAACTTGGCACACACGACCACCGAGGCACAAGAGACTTGTTGGAGAAAACGGGACTTGAATCTGGTTCTCAGTTTGGGAGTTAAAGCTGGATTTTAGTTTAGGCAAACTAGTTCCTTAAAAAACTTAAAATTCGAGGTGTTCACACTCCAAAATCACCAAACGGCGTCGGATTAGCACGAAACTTGGCACACACGACTGGTTAGACACGAGAGACTTGTGAGAGAAGACGGGACTCAAATCGGGTTCTCAATTTGGGAGTTAGACCTAGATTTCGGTCTAGGCAAATTAGTTCCTTAAGAAACTTAGAATTCGAGGCGCTGACGAAACAATATCGGATTAGCACGAAACTTGGCACACACGATCGCCTAGGCACGAGAGACTTGTAGGAGAAGACGGGATTTGAATCGGGTTCCCGGTTTGAGAGTTAGAGTCGGATTTTACTCTAGACAAACTAATTTTTTAAAAAACTTACAATTCAAGGTGTTAACGCCCCAAAATCACCAAGTGGTGTCGGAGTAGCACGAAACTTGGCACACACGACTGCCTAGGCATGAGAGACTTGTGGGAAAAGATAGGACTCGAATTGGGTTCCCGGTTTGGGAGTTAGAGTCAGATTTCACTCTAGACAAACTAGTTTCTTAACAAACTAGTTTCTTAAGAAACTTAGAATTTGAGATGTTAACGCCCCAAAACCACCAAACGACGTTGGAATAGCACGAAACTTGGCAAATACGACCATCTAGGCACGAGAGACTTATAGGAGAAGACGGGACTCGAATCGGGTTCCCAATTTGGGAGTTAGAGCCGAATTTCACTCTAGGCAAACTAATTTCTTAAGAAGCTTAGAATTCGAGGTGTTGATGCCTCAAAATACCAAACGGCGTCGGATTAGCATGAAACTTGGCACACACAACTGCCTAGGCACAAGAGACTTGTGGAAGAAGACGGGACTCGAATTGGGTTCCCGGTTTGGGAGTTAGAGCCGAATTTCACTCTAAACAAACTAGTTTCTTAAGAAACTTAGAATTCGAGGTGTTAACACCTCAAAATCACCAAAAGTGTCATGCCCCAAACCCGCCCCTAAAAGTTTGGGCATGACTTATTCGGAAACGGACACTAAATCTGATATACATATCATATGGGGCCTGAACGAAAGCATTTAATATCATATAATAACATACATGACATCCATTGAGCTATCACTACTATGCCAGGATCGCAAACAGAACATAAGGCAGATAAACATACAGTGACGTGCATCTGAGAATTCGGCTATGTACATATACATATACAAACCCAGCCCTCAAAATTGGGCGCATAACAAGAATATTGAAAGGTAAAAGGATTATATACACTTCGACCTTAGACAGACAATTAAAGCATAAACCAAAAACCTAGTAAAACCTTGCAAAATGTATGGTTCCATCTAAGTGCCTGGACACACTGGGGTTGACAAGAGAGAGACGAGCCTTAAGGGTTAGGACTGGCCTCTCGGATGCTTACCTACAGAAACGGACAAAATACAGAGTGAGTAAAAACTCAGTGAATAATAGTATATAAATAATGTAATGGTTAACTTGAATGATAGAGCATATAACTGCAGAGATATATGATTAACTTATTTCTGTAATTATTTTCAGAACAGCCATGGGTTCAGTTTGCTTAACAGAGTAGCTTTAAGCTCAGTAATGTACAGAACGGCCATAGGCCTAACAGATACAGAATGGCCATAGGCCTAACAGATACAGAACGGTCATAGGCCTAACAGATACAGAACAGCCATAGGCCCAGAAATATCAGAACGGCCATCGGCCCAGAAATAACAGAACGGCCATCGGCCCAGAAATAACAGAGCGGCCTTCGGCCCAAAAATAACAGAACGGCTTTAAGCCCAGAAATAACAGAACGGCTTTAAGCCCAGTTCATATATGTATGGACTCAAGAGGTGGCTCGCACGGATTCTAGAGGTGGCTCCCACCAAAGTGTAGCACTTAGTTCCGTATAGCACTTTGTTCCATACCAGAAATCAATAAGTCTCATCATGTCATAATATAAACGAAATGAACATCATAATAGAATAACCACAGATATCATCAGAACAGACTAGTCTTATAGTCATACAGAGGCACACAGTTTCTTTTTATCATTCAAATAAGTTAGCATAATTAAGTTACATTTAACAAAGTGCTAACAGCAACCATTAACAGATTGGGCGATTCCAAAGGTACATAAATACTGTAGTTTCATAATGTACCCACATTTCACTTGTTCATCATGAATTAATGCCACGAACTTGCAGATAACAAAATGTGCATATTAACTATCAGCATAGTTGTCTCGTAAATAGCAGAACATAAACATTAACGAGGATCAAGAGCGAATATACCATTAACAGAGGGCATACATGCCATTCCATTGCATTTCATGAGGATAGAACACTTCACATTCTAACGTGGGTTATATGATAACATTAGACCTTTGCATTTATGTCATAGGATCTGAACGATCTCAAGTTCATGTGTCATATAACAGAATAATCTTGATTCATTAGTGGCAACCCAGAATGATCTTAAATGCACCCAAATTTCATCATTCTAAGATGAACATAAGTTCCCTTTATTCTTAAAAGACGACATAGTTCGTTTATAGATAACATAGAGTTAATGTTCGTTATTGACAGAACAAAATGATTCCAAAGTCATACCGACGTATGTAAATCTTTCAACATTCACATTGATTTCCACCTGACATGACAGTTAGTGTAATCACTTACAAGGATAAGACGTTAGTAACAACCGTACTATTACTCACAGTGGTAGGTCTCTGATAGCGGTGGAACGATGTCCTCGTCTTGACTTACAAACACAATGCACATAACAGATTATGAGAATAAAACCAATTTCTTTTTATTCCTCACTCAATCGCTATGGTGGTTCTAGACTCATTAGTCCTCCATAGGTTATAATCCATGCCTCATAATATAGGAGGAAGGTTCAGACGAAGAAACGGTACAAATCGGTAAACAGAAAGTGAACAGTCATCACTAATTTGGGCATAACTATTTCTGTATTTAAAATTTGGGAGTGAGACCACCACCATTGGAAACTAGACTTCCGGGGCTTGATTTTAGGCTCAAGAATCACTCAAAAAGGAGTCTGGATGCAAAAGATATGCTTGTTCAAAGTTACCTAGTGTATGCTGAAACAGGGGTGGCCGCTCGTGCGCCCACTTTGGCCGCTCGTGCAGCCCAATTCCGCTCGAGCGGAAGAACTCGGCTGCTCGAGTGCCCAAAAGCATAATGAAAACCCCTTTTTTTTCCCTCCATGTCCGCTCGTGCGGTCTGGGGAAAAAACATCAGTCCGAAAATGGTTTTTTTTTTTTGCTCCAACACTTGATCTATCCATTTTTTAAGCTTGATTTCAAGTCTAATTACTCAAAAACATGTATCATTCCTTCCAAAACATAATCAACTAACATCATCGAATAGAATCTCATCTTTTCTATATATCCAACCTTCCATTATGTATGCCCAATTCATGTAAATATAACTTAGATTTAAGGAAAGCATAGTTTAATTCCTTGAATTCAACCCAATCCATTCCTAATTCAACACACTTAATCATTTACATATCAAACTTCCAAATTAAACCTTGATTTCATGTAGTAGATGGATTCTCTACAAGGATAGTAGTTAGAGCCACATACCTTACCCCAAATCCTTGTTCTTTCCTTTAAGCTCTTCAATTTTCCCAAGCTTCTTGGTTGATGTCTTCCCTCTCTCTTCTATTTTCTTCAATAATCTTCAAATCCCCCATGGGTGTTGAGTTGGCTCTCCTTCTCTCTCTCACGGTTCACTCTTTCTCTCCCTTAGATATTTTTGACCCAAAGTGATGAGTTCAACAACTCATATATCTATGCATATATAATACACACATAAGTTCACCATAAAGGGGGAAACCAAACGTGCCCTTACGAATCGCACAAAATCAATTTTCAATTAAACTTCCCAGATGACTCTAAAAATTATGCTGATCATAAATATGTCCTCTGTTCTGGTTTCTGAAGCCTCTAAGGCCTTCAATTTGCAGTATAAAGTTAACCACCCAAACGTGCATTAACGAATCAAACAAATTAGATTTCCAATTAATTTTCCCAAATAGTTTCAAAAATTCCCGTTAACATATCCAAGTACTCAATTTTGATTTCTGAACTCATATAGGTCGGTAATTTCAATTTTAAATCCGTAACTCAACAGATAATGCTTCAATTCCAAAAGATATAATTAAATTAAAACACCTCATCCCATAGTTAAATACAGATGATTTCTTATACGCATTTTGGGGTCATTACAAAAAGAGTAGCACAAAACTTGGCACACACAACCGTCTAGGCATGAAAGACTTGTGAGAAAAGACAAGACTCGAATCGGGTTCCCGGTTTGGGAGTTAGAGCTAGATTTCACTTTAGGCAAATTAGTTTCTTAAGAAACTTAGAATTCGAGGTGTTAACGCCCCAAAATTACCAAACGGCGTCGAATTAGCACGAAAGTTGGCACACATGACTGCCTAAGTACGTGAGACTTATGGGAGAAGACAGGACTCGAATAGGGTTCCCGGTTTGGAAGTTAGAGCCGGATTTCGGTATTGGCAAACTATTCTTTAAGAAATTTAGAATTCGAGGTGTTGACCCCCCAAAATCACCAAACGGCGTAGGATTAGCATGAAACTTGGCTCACACGACTGCCTAGGCACGAGAGACTTGTGGGAGAAGACAGGACTCGAATCGGATTCCTAGTTTGGGAGTTAGAGTCGGATTTCACTCTAGACAAACTAGTTTCTTAAGAAACTTAGAATTCGAGGTGTTGACGCCCCAAAATCACCAAACGGATTCGGATTAGAACGAAACTTGGCACATACAACCGCCTAGGCACGAGAGACTTGTGGGAGAAGATGGGACTCGAATCGGGTTCTCAGTTTGGGAGTTAGAGCCGGATTTCACTCTAGACAAATTAGTTTCTTAAAAAACTTACAATTCGATGTGTTAACGCCCCAAAATACCAAATGATGTTGGAGTAGCACGAAACTTGACACATACGACCACCTAGGCACGAGAGACTTATGAGAGAAGACGGGACTCGAATCAGGTTCTCGGTTTGGGAGTTAGAGTCGAATTTCACTGTAGACAAACTAATTCCTTAAGAAACTTAGAATTTGAGATATTTTCGCCCCAAAATCGCCAAACGGCGTCGGATTAGCACGAAACTTGGCACAAACGACCACCTAGGCACGAGAGACTTGTGGGAGAAAACGAGACTCGAATCGCGTTCTTGGTTTGGGAGTTAGAGCCGGATTTCGGTGTAAGCAAAATTATTTACTTAATTATTTTTGTAATTATATAATAGTTAAATTTTTATATTTTTTTTGTAATTAACATATTAACACATAATTATATTGTCATTAATTATTTTTATTTTTTGTTTTCAGATATTTCTTGAGTAGGAGTTTGCTTCTTGTGGAATGTGTGCCTGTGAAAAATGCGAATAACTTTTGTTTTTGTTACCCACGGAGAATGATGAGGAAATTTTTAATTTTGGTTTATGTTATTTTGAATTATGAACAACATTATGTATTTAAACATTATATATGTATTATAGAATATTATGTAGTGGGGTAATTTTGTTGATGTGTAGTTATGGATGCAAGAATATTTTTATTATAGGGAAATTGTTATTTTTATAATACTATGCAATTATTAGTTTCTTTTTCAATTATTTTTCTTTTAATATAGGTAATTTTAATATTTTTAATAATTATATTGCAGTTTTTTTTTTTTCGCTGCGACGACACCACACCGTCGCAAAAAAAGGCAATTTTAATTTTTTTATTTTTTATTTTTTTGCGACAGTACCACACTATCGCAAAAAAATTAGAACCATTGGCGATAGTGGTTATGCTGTTGCAAAAAAAACACAATTCGTGACGGTATTTCTTGTAGTCTCAAATAAAACTTTTAGCGATCGTAAAACAATGCCGTCGCAAAATGTCTCAATTTTTCACATATTATAGGCGACAGTAAAATGCCGTCACAAAAGGCCACAAATGCCGTCGCTAAAACCTTTTTGTAACGCCGTCTGTTGTGGCCCTCCCTTTGTCATCGCTAAAAGTCATTTGCCGTCACTAAAACTTTTTTGAGACGGCATTAGGAGTATTAGCAACGGCATTTTGCCGTCGCAAAAACCTGAAATTTTTTTAATGATAATATGTTTTATACATGTCTTGAGTTACCATAATATATTTTACATATATTTTGAGTTACTATAATTTATTTTACGCTATTTGTGTTTTATAAATTATATTAATATTTCAATTATTTGGATTATTTTTTGACCCCTATTTGCGTAAATTGAAACCCATGGATATATTTGTTTCAATTTTAGAAAGTATTTGACAATGATTTTATAAACAATTATGTTTTGTAAGTACCACCATGAGAGTCTCATACCTTAGGGGACTTAAATAACCATTAACCCCTGTTTGGCCACTTTGTGGTCCTCTGTTTGTTATGGATCCATTGGCCCTTGTTCTGATTTTCACTTTAGTGACCCCTGTTCTGTTCTGTAGTGTAGTTATAATTATTTGCTATATGATTTTCGTATTCTACTTCTGTGAATTAAAATTAGTTATGTATTTCAGTTACTAAACTAATTTCTGTTTAGCCTAATAATTATCCATGGATTTTTGGGACCCTCATGCTCACTGTATAATATTTCTTACTCTGCCATGTGCTTATAGCTGTTATCTTCTTTCAGGTGATGAGATTTAGTGGGATCGAGATTGGAAATAAACCGCAGTATTTTTTTTTTTTTATCTGTAATCATGATCAGACTCTTGTAATAAAATGAAGCCCAGATGATTATTTTTTCTTTTTTTTAAATTTTTTTTTTTCGTACCCAGTTATTTCATTTTAATTTATTTAATTTACTCGCTTGCGTTGCTACTACTATTATTACTACTACAGAAATTTTAGAATTATTTTATTTATATTGCCTTGTTACGACGTCGGACCTTTGGGTACCGGGTTTAAGTCGTGACAAATTCCACAACAACTACTACCTATCCAAAGTGGGGTAAGAAAAAAAAACAAAAAAAATAAGAAAACACAACACTACAGTCCACTGCATTTCCGATCGTGCAATTACGTAGCACAATAGGAGCCGCGAAAACCCATGATCCAGTAAACAACATGCACGGAAATCACTCTTCCTGCTACTGTATCAGGAAGGAAGGGTAAAAGAGTAATTTTGGTAGTTTCTATAATATTTTATTGCACATTTTTTTCGTAAAAAGTCAAAAAATTACCCCAAACACACTTTTTTTTTTCTCTACTTTTTTCACTAAAAAATCAAAAATACACTTATTTAGAACATTCCAAATCACCCCTAAGTTAAGTTTTGAAAATTCAATGGATGGAGGACAAGTGGTAATGTAAAAAGATGGAAGTTATATGAGTGATTAGATGATGGTTAATAAAAGTTTTTTCCTACATTTATTTTTATAAATTGCCATTAATAGCTCTATTGTAAAAGATCACCAAGAACTCAATACATGACTTGATTTTCATTTCTTTTCTATCCTAGGAATAAATCTGATCTACATAGGAGTAGTCTTAATGTACTTTACTTGTATTTGATTATTTATTCAATCATTTACATCATCATCTTGTTCTTCTTTCTCTCTTTTTCTTATTTGTTTTGTCATTATGTTAGCATTTGTGCCCTCAAAAACCAATTTATTAACTTTATTAATTGATTATATAAATTGCTTGGCATTTTATATTTTGCATTTTGTATGTTATTATGGGTAATGTTATATTTAATGTTACATATGATGTGAACATAAGGTCCCTTGGGTAACATTGTAGAAAAACATGCTAATGGTTAATGAACCAAAAGCTGGGAGTTATGATTTTTCGGTGCCTTGTAGACCCAATTAATGTTCTAGGCTACGGGTGTTGATTGGGCGTCACACTACTATGGCCTATACCTGTTTTGCTGCTATATGATAGAATGATTAACTCCATCATTGAGGTAGTGACCTTAGGTAAATAGGTGGGTGTTATGCAATAAGTACATGCACTGAACAGGATCGGTTTTAAGAACACCTATGGAATGATCACTGTCGGTTTAAAAGGTAGTTCTATTACAATACACTTATTTTCCTTTGACCTGAGAGGCTTGTATAAATTAATTAACTATTCATTTAACTTTGACATTGTCAATCGGTGACGCCGAACCAAAGGCTATACACGGACATGTTAGGTTATGTGAGTGGTAATTGATTTATATAGGTGCTTAACATGGAATTCACCATTCTCAAAGTGAGAAAGTATATTCAAGCAATTTTTCCTATTAATGTTGGACCAAAAGAAAACCGGCCAGTTACTTTTTCGTAAAAATATTTATATATATATATAATTATAAAAATACTATTTTTGGAAAATGCTTTTAGGGTCCAATTAGAAGAAGGAAAAATTTAGAATTCGGTTACATGAGTTAGGGCTTTTGATAGTGATAAATTTGTCCATACCTAATAGCTCATGTGGAATATAGTTTGGTGGAAGGAAATTTGTGATTAATTGTAAGAAAGGGCCTCATTTGTAATTCTCTACTTTTAGGGGTTTAATTGTAATGTGTTGATGGACATTATTGCAATTAGTGGAAGTTCTATATTATCTGTTTAAAAGATAATTAATGAAAAAATTGGATAAGTTGTATCCTGTATATTTAAGATAAAAGATACATCTTTTATTTTATTCCCACAACTAAAAGATAGAGATCCCTAAGGATCCCACCTACATGCAAACTCTATCATGTGTTGTGTATATATCAGATGTATTTGATACAAAAATTGGCCATCAGAATTTTTAAGGTCTGTAGAAAATATATACACAAAAATAAACCAAAGAGGGTGCAAGGTGAATCACTTTGGAGGCGAGATACTTGGATCGCTTGGTGAGGTATTATCAACAACTCACTTAGAGAAGGTATTTTAGATTGTGTAATCAGGTGGTGTTTCTTTGAAAAGTGTTTTTCAAAACAAATTATTTTTCTGCAAACTTTCAATTTTTACTCCGAGGAAGTCCTTGAACTTTAAAGGCAAAGAACCTCAACATAATTACTTGATCATTGTGTTGTTTGGTGAGATTTTGGTTAAAGCACTGTCGATCTAAGTCTAACAAAAATTTTACTAACTAGGCCTTAGTTATTTTATTTGATGACTTTAAGACACATGAATAAAAGTGAAATTTATAATTTTATTTTGAGTAATTGAAAATAAAAAAAAAATTATAATAATTTGTGAATGATGAGATATATAGTCATGTCATGTCCTAGACTACCTGACATAGGTTAACCAAATAATGTTTTCGTTTTAATAATGATATTAAAATTTTGACACAACTTATCATGTAAGTATGAGATGTATATGTGAGACTCACACTCGTGTTTGATTAAAATTTTAATAAAATTTTTAATATTTTTATTTTGATTGCAAGGAAATAAATTGTGACAAAATATTTTTTTCGTTTTAATAATGGTATTATCACATAACGGTAAGAGGTCACACACACTCGTGTTTGATTAAAATTTTAATAAAATATTTTTGTTTTGATTGCAACGAAACAAATTGTGACATCGATTTCATGGTATGGGTTTGAATATGGAAAAATTTATTGTTTTGGCATGGGGACTTGTTTGGACCAGAATTAGTTTTCCCACGGAATATGTGTCATCCATAATGGATGTGGCATACCTATTTTTAGGACACGGGCTTGTGCAAGTGGACTGGAACGTATAGGTGACTGAGCCTGTGAAATTATTATAAGTCTCATTCTATAGGTTTAAATCATTTATGTTTTATTATTTTTTTAAAAAAATTAAATTAATTTAATAATTATATTTATTTAATTTTATCATTTTTTTAATAAGAAGTATTATTTTTTAAAAATAAATCATCTACTTTTTAAGTTAAATATGATAAAATTGTGACTATAATTATTAAATTAATTTATTTTTTTTTTATAAATAATCTATATTTAAAATAAGATGAAGAATTTAAAAATTACTAAAATAAAGTGACGTGATAGATTTTACAAATTCAACTACACCTATATAATCCACTTGATAAAATGTGGACAAGTTAAATTTTATTTTTAAGAGTAATGTTGGGGTGACCCGAGATTTGGAAGGTAATAGCCGCAGCTCTATAAAATATAATTGTTATCATTTGTGCCACAAAAATGCTAAATACACAAAATTGTGACATAAAATAAAATATAATTGTTATCATTTGTGCCACAAAAATGCTAAATACACAAAATTGTGACATAAAAAGTTGCAGTACACTGAGCTAAATACATAAAAGTATTTTATATTAATTTTTATTTCCTATCATATTAAATATCAAAAAATACATTAAAAATATATTATTGAAACAAAGCATTAATCTTAATTCTAATTCACGATGCTGTGTTTGTGATCATCATCTCCATACTCTCATAGCTTTTTGATCGATAGGGGGTGGGTGTCCCAATAAAATAAAAATAAAAATGGGAGTTGGGTGATTTTTTTTTTTTTTTTTTTGAGAAACAACAAATTAGTGTTAATTTTTAAAAATAATTACAGATTCATGATTAATTTTATACACTTTAATAATTAAAATCATAATTTTTATTTCATAAATATATAATTATTTTAAAATAATATCAATAATTTGTAAATTCTGAATTCTTTTTTGTCTTAGGCCAAAAAAACTAATGGCAATTGTCCTGCTTGTTAGGTAGCGTTTGGTAACGTTTACGTTTTTTATTTATATTTATAAAAATTTTATAAACTGGTTTTTATTTATTTTTAGAAAAACAAAAATAATAAACGCGTTTGGTTTGGACAAAATATTCGAAAATTTTTGAAAACATAAACTAAAAAACATGTTTGTTAAGGCCTAAAATATTTATTTATTTATTTTATTTTTGACAATAGGATCATACACATTATAATAACCATCCATAATAACCATATTGATACAATACCAACCATAGATAAATTTAATAACCATATTAGTAATGTTCATAACAACTTACAAACCATAATAATAATATCTCAATTCTTTCACAAACCATAAAAAATATCTTCCACAATCTATTATACGCATAAACAATATTTCAATTGTTTCTGACAGATTCTCAAATTTGACCAGCAATTTGATTCTTTACATCAGACATGTGACGTAGTTGAGGTTGACTAATGTCTACGTCAATTGGTTGCTAAGAACTACTTCCTACATGTGTCAAGCTGTTACTACCACTTCCACTCGGCCCAGCATCTTCAACGATACGATCTAGATTGGCCCATTCAGTGAACAATGTGTCACCTTGAGAATGTATCCTAATCTAGTTGTGTATTGTACAACAACATGCAATAGGGATGTACCTCTGCATCTTAGTTGAATACGGAGGGATGTCTCTCAAAATTGGAAAACGAGCCTTTAAGACACCGAAGCATCTCTTAATCACACTGCGTAGTGAGGAGTGTCAGTAATTGAACATTTGCTTCTTGTTTCTCAGTTGTGGACGTTGAGTACGAAACTCATTTAGATGGTACCTCTGACCACGGTATGGCGATAAAAAAGCCAGGCATATTTGTATAACTCGAGTCGACAACATGGTATTTATCTGTTCAACATGTATGTATCTATTATTATGGGTTGGCAGAAGAATATTCATTATAAATTAACAAAATGCCATATAATACGTACCTCTTGGTGGCATTGGAAATAAATTTGCTGGATCATGTATAGTTTCAATGAAAACTCTTGAATCATTTGCAGTGCCCTCCCAACCAGCCAATACATATGTAAATTGCATGTCAAATGAGCAAACACACATTACATTTTGCGTTGTAACAGTATGCTTACCCCGATATGGTATTTGCTCTGATGCTGGCACCCTTGCAGATATGTGGGTACCATCAATTGCTCCAACACAATCCTATTTGACAAATGACTTTAATAATGCAGGATATTTTACTAAAAATTATACTTCAAATATTCTGTTAGTGATTACCTTAAAAAAAAGATAGAATTGTGGATTATGTCGGATTTCTGCAAGCACCTCATCAAAATCTGAAGGCCTTATAACTTGTTTACCAAGCCTACACACTGTCTTCAAGACTCGGTTGAAGTATTTGGAGATGGTCTGGCCAGAATGTTGGAATCGCTCTTGGACAACATGATTCCGTTCATTCTGACCAATTGTTAGCAAAAATATACAAACTTGCTCTTGGACAGTTAGATAACATGAGTGTTCTAGTTTACCATATACCTTAAGTACCTCGCACAAACTAATAAATACATCTGGTTCCATTCTAAAATTTTCCTTGGACCTTGTTTAATTTCCATTCAATATTTCTAATACGTAGTCATGTCTTTGTAATATGGATGTTCGGCATGGTCTAGGTTGAAGGTAAGTATTACAATACTCATGTAGTGCTACACGCACCGCAAATTGTATATTTTCATCGTCACTGTCTAAGTCAAAACTCAAATCAAGAACATGCATTGGCTCCATATATATCACTGTGATATTGTGTTGACCCCTTAAAAACAAAAGTATTAGTGATAATGAAAATACATGAAAATATGGTCACACAAGAATTTTTTATTTTTTATTTTTTTTCAATAGCAATACTTGCAATCTTTATTTTTATTTCTATTTTTCAATTTTTTTCACACAAGTATTAGTTCTTTTTCTACTGATATGTTAGAATGGTCCTAGCAATACTTGCAATCTCCATTTCGATGTTAGCTTATATACTCAGAATTACTATTATGAAGCATATAGCCCAACAGAGAAGTGAAGATGAAAAGTACAAATATGTATATATATATGTATATATTATTCCATTGTAGAATAAAAGGTTATATCAAAGTTACTTTTCTTTCTTGGTTGAGAAATTATTCAACAATACTCTTGTGAGATTCAACAAAAATCCAGCTTTTCCATTAGCCACTAAAATTTCACCATCTACCACCCAAATATATATATATATATATTCTTCATATCTGGAATGTAGTAATAGAAAAAAATTGATACTTCCCATACCATTATTTTTATTTTTTTATTTTTATTACTACTAGAGACAAATGTAGTGGAACCTAAATACCATGGAAAATACCAAATTTTTGAACACAGATATATCTTTATTAATGTGAGCCTTTATGTTTGTCTAGTGTAGTAAGAAAATATGAGTAAAAATTTATTTATAAATATATATAATGTAATGCAGTAAGAATCTTTGTTGGACTCTTAAAAAAACAAATGTAAATATGGTCATACATACCTTTTCCAATTGTTGACAATGCAGAAGCTTTGTTGGACTCTTGATAAAAAAAAAAAAACTTCGAATGACCACCAACAAGCATTATATAGGAGAAGATCATTGAATGTAGTAGTAGCATTCAAGTTGGATTGTTTGTGTTCAATACTTCAACTACCCATCAACTCCCATTGTAATAGCATTCAAGATAATTGAATATAGCAGTAGCATTCATTGAATATAGCAGTAGCATTGAAGTGCATTGTCAACAATTTTATATCTACCCATCAACTCACAATGTAATAGCATTTAAGTACAATATTAAAAAACATACTGCATACACCCAACTCTGTTTCCATAATAAATAATTCTAAAAGAAATAAAATAAAATAAAATAAAAAGTACAATACACTGAATCAACAAATACCATGAAAACATCCATACAAACTAACATATTGAACTACCAAATATTATCCAACATTACTAGTAAATAAAACAACTCAAAGACATACCACACTAAGCTTGAACTCTCTGAGAATAACTTTCAAAAATTAAGGACCCAATCCTTCATCCTACCAACAGGCATATCAACAAATACCTCCCTTATTATGGGATTCGATGCAAGCTTGTTCACAGCTTTAGTGTAAGCAAGTGCAGGAATTTCCTCTATAGCATGCAATAGTGCCATGCACTCTTTCTGTAGTGAACGTGAGGCAGTAGAGCCACCTTCAATTGAACCACTGTCATTGCCAACATTAGTAACTGAAGCACTTGTCAATCGTTTTTCCATTAGGTCCACCTTCCTCTTACTATTTTCACTCATTTATTTGAGTTCTTCAGAAATATTAGCTTGAAAATAGCTCATCTTCTTACTCTTTTTACCTGCCATTTTGCTCTTGCCCTTATACTTGCCCTTGCCCTTGCCTTGGCCATCTCCATTGTCATTATCACTATCAATTTGCAATGCATCTTAGTCTGCATTCTTTACCTTAAATTCAGGATCAAAACTAGCACTACTTTTAGAAGGTGATTTGGTGGAAGGGTGAGCTAGTTTACCAGTTGCAGATATGTCTCCTAAGATACCAGACAACTCATGGTAGTAAACCATTCCTTTCTTCCTGAACCTCTTTGCATGGCTATTAACCTACAAACCAATGAATTTCAGGTTAACATGAAGAATTCCCTAATTAAATGTAGCAACCAAAATGCAAAAAGTTAATAAAACCTTGTAAAGGGCTTCCTAAACGTCATCCGGTGCAGTGATAGTAAGCCGTTGGCTATCCCAACCAACACCAGTATGCTTCAGTAATGCTGTAAATTTGTTGAACATAATACGCAGCTGATTGTATTTGTTCCGAAGCTGGTGTGCGTTATACTAGTATTGGGTTTTTGCGTTCATTTAATCTCTTAACCTATTCCAAGCTTGTTTAGTGAATGTCGCAGTCATTTTACTACTCTTGGTTTTCACCTCCTCATCCATGAGGGTAATGAAAAGTGCCTCATTTGCTTGAGGCCATGGACCACTGTTTCCTCTACCAACTTCAACAACATCATCATAATCAATGGGGAGATCATTGTGTACTGCTGTTGCTATTGCTTAAATACCATGGTGTGATTTCAAGGATTATTTATTTATTTATTTGCATATATATATATTTATTTATTCATAGATAAATATTTTTGAAAAAAATGTAAGTCGAATAAATCTAACCTCTACTGCTAATTACACACACAACCAATACCACTCAAGTATCATTCATAAATCCACATATATTTGTAAATTGGTCAATAGAACCAAAAGCCAATATCAACTCAGTTAGACAAACAATCATTTTCAAGCCTTAAAAACTACTAAATTGGTATGTAGAATCAAGAATCTACTGAACTGATTCATGGCCTTAATCCCAATATCCATTGAAACCTGAAATGCAAACATGTCAGATGAAAACAAGTTCATTTTGTGAACATGGTTGAATATTCTACAATTAAGTATGGTCAAAATTTTAAAAGGAATGCAATAAGATACAACAGACTTTGCTTGTTGATGGGTAGAAATTAGCAGAAGTTATAACTAAAATCTCAGTTATTGGTTGTATTTGTCCAAGACTATAAAGATTTTATTTTAACTTTTGTTGCTCCAGAAATACCAATTTGTGTAGTGCTAAAGATTTATCTTCCATTTTCTTCTTGTTCTTATTTATCCCTAACGTTCTAACAATGTGGGTTACATATTTTCCAAACCAGGTTTTATGTATTATTCTAAGCAGTTTTTTCTATTTATAGTTCACTGTTATGTATATAGCATGTGAATTCAAATTCAAATTATTTGAATGCACCTATTTGATACAGAGATGTCAATAACACAAGAAATGATTGAAAGAATTATTGATGAAATACTTTTATATCCTCCTTCCCCATTCTCCATTATCCTTATCATGTACAGACAAAATCAACTTTGGAGTGTTATCTCCATCAGTAAATGACAACAACAAATTCAAAATAGACGCATTGAAGAACAAGCAGCAGTTACTTTTGATCTAATTTTCTTGATCTACCTCAAGCAGTAGTTACTTTTGATCTAATTTTCTTGATCTACCTCAAGCAGTAGTTACTTTTGATCTAATTTTCTTGTTCTACCTGGAGGAACTAATGGCCTAAATACCATTGTGTACTCATCATCATCAATGGGTGTTGTATGTTTTATCCATTCACTAAAGTCCACTCAATCTAGTGTTTGATTTTTTGCTTCAGGCAACTGGGACATTCAGGCAACTAAATCTAGTGTTTAAATGTAGCATTTTTATCCATTCACTAAAATCAACTAAATCCAAATTGGCTTCAGGAAACAATATCATTAAAATGAAGAAGATCTAAAGATTTAAAATGAAGAATAACAATTATATGTTCTTTAAAAAAAAATAAAAAAACACAAACAAATTTACATGGATCTAGCACAGATCTACAAACAACCACCAACAATATATATATACATATATATTAAACAGTAGATATGTTGTTAAAAAAAAAAAGAAGAAGCTCAAGCTCTCTGTGAAACAGAGAGCGAGAGAGAGAGAGAGAGAAGAGAGAGAGAGGGTGACCTGAGATCAATTTGCTTCGGAAATTTTGCAAAAGATCTGCAGAACATATTTGTTGTTATAGAAAAAGAAAAAAAAAAACCATGGCAGCTCAGTGAAACACAAAGAAAAGAGAGGAGAGAGAGAGAGAGACCTGAGATCGATTTGGTTGGAAGATCTACAAAGATTTGCAGATTTAAAGAAAAAAAAAATCGAAGCTCAATGAACACAGAGAAGAGAAGGAAGAGAGAGAGAGAAGGGAGGGGAAAGAGAGAAGAGAGGGAAAAGAGAGAGACTGACCTGATCTTAAAGTTTCGTTCAACATGAAGCAGAGGAAGATGATAAGGTTTAGATACAAGTTTTATTGCTGTTGGAGAAAATAAATTGAATGGGGGTGCTCCGAAGATTTGAACTGTGGTCGTTACGCCGACAACTCATTTACTGTAGTTCCGCTACAGTGCCTTCCGTTTTTTTGTTTATAAACCAATGGAAACATTTTTTTTTTCAGTTTACATTTTTTTGGTCAAATTTACAAACTGAGAACTATTATTATAAACCAAAAAATTTACCAAACAAGTTTTTATGATAGTTTTTAAAATTTTTGTAAATATAAACTGAAAACTGAAAACAAAATGGTTACCAAACTGGCCCTTAGTATCTCGTTGCTCACCAAAAATATGCGTGCTGCTAGCACTCCTAACTTTTCCTTTTGAACTCCCATTTATATTAAAATAAATAAATAACTATTTTTATAAATTTCTAATATTGTCTTATTCCTAATCTCTTAAATTGTAACTCTAAGTGGACTTCTATCACACCTCATTTTAACCACCACTAGCTCTGGCAATTTTTTCCTACCTATCCCTAGTTTTTCCCACCACCACCCTAACTCCTCAATTTCGACCACCACACCAAACCCTTCTCCAACCTTCATGTATTCCTACGACCCCTATTTGCGCAACCCTCTCCCTTTCCTTTTCTTTCTCTCAAACATTGCAATCTCTCTCTCTCTCTCTCTCTCTCTCTCTCTCTCTTGTGAGGATTGGTGGTGTTAAGAAAAGGCGAAGGAGGGAACACAAAACGAAAATAAGAAAGGGTTGTGGCAAATAGAGTAGCTGGCCAGAGTTAAGAAAAGGCAAAGAAGGGTGGCTGAAGTAGGTGAAGTGAGTGTAAGGTTAGAGTTTGAGAGGGTAAGGGTTAATTTTGATATTACATGAGTCTAACAAATATTTACAATTTGAAATTAATTGATAAGATCTTGAGGAGAAATTATTAGATAATTTCGAAGTACTACATACTTAACTAATGAAAAACAACAATACACGTTAGTATGTCATTATTTATCTCTTAATTACATATTAAAAAAAAGTTAACATATCACACTCTGATGGTAAAAATTTAGTTTGAGCCCAATCGATATTGATTGATCAACGGACTCAAACCAGTTTTAAATAAATACAAAAAGATCAGATTTTGTGATTGAATTCTATGCCTTAAACATATAAAGGACTTCCCTGGAGGTGATTAAATAAAGAAGGAATGGAATAGAACAGAATATGTATTTATTCAATTAAATTGTCACTTGTTCCTAGTTATAATAACTTAAACAAGAACAAAGAAATGAAAAATACAGCAATTGACATAAAGAAGAAAATTAAGGGTTGGAAAAAGCTATCACTAATCTACTCCTAACAATTGTTAAATTAAACTACTCCTAAATAATTATTCACGATTTGTGAGTTGTTGTTTTTTTATTCTTTTTTTTTTTGTTTTTGTCTGCACATAGCTCTCTTTTATACTTGTCTTTTAGCTTTTTATTTTTGATCTCCCTTGATTCTCTGCTTTTTTGCATGTCTATCCCAATATTCTAGGAATTATTTCCTTGAGTTTCTGATTTCTTCCTTGATTTTCTGCCATCATCTTCCTTATGCTTCTATCTTCAACACATCCTTCTATTAGCCTCATTATCCAGTTTTACCACATCATCTTTATGCCATGTCAGCTGTATTAACCAGTCATGCCATATCAGCAATATGTCGATAACAAATTTTCAAATTTTAGCACCAATACATCCATAAAATTTTTATTACATAATTAATTTAAAACATTACAAAAATAACGTCACACAGAATTCTGAAACTACTAAATTTGGAAACAATTTGATGAGTTTAAGGGAAGTTTGTCTCACCAACTTTTATACTCTACAATAATGGAGGTTAGAATGCACATTGCTCTTGCCTGCTCGACTTTACTCTCTCCTGTAATAATTGCTTTACCAGAAAAAAGAAAAAAAAATAGTGCTGCTATTAGCACTCTATAAATTATTTTGGACCCTATAATTTTTAACTTTTTATTTATTACAATAATAACCTCAAATAAAATTACTACAAAGGATATCATTAATTTTGGGACACCCTATCTTACAATTAAATCTATACACTCATTACATCATGAATTAGGATTTATGAGAGCACCCACCTCCATTACCACCAATCTATCTTCCCCAAATCTCACATTCAAAACCTACCTATCCTTAAAATCTTGAAAACTCTTGGGCGGCAATATTCCAGCGGTAACGGTGGCAACCATTTGATTACCTACACTTCTCTGGCAATAATAATGAGTGAAAGTTTTTCTGGCAACAAACACTCCATAAGGCGAGAGAAGTATAACAATAAAAGCTTAAAAGAGGCCCATAACTTTGATGTTGCTCTGAACTCAGAGGAGATTGGCCTTATAAAGGTAAGTTTCATGAAAAAAATGACAAAAATAATAAAATATGTTCGTCATTTTTTCAAGACTGAACTCCCAAACATATGACTTAAATTCGGGAACACAGGCCCGAACATTGTTTATTTGTTCTGAAACAGGTAACCGAACATTATGATAATGGCTAGTCAACAATTAAAATTCTTAACATTTGCAGAAATTTTATTTTTTCAAGCTTGGGAATATAGGCCCAAACATTACTTGTTTGTTCGAGAACACATTCCTGAACTTAGCTTATTTGTTTGGGAATGCAGGTCCGAACATGAAGAAAGCTCGCCATTTTTGGGTACATAACAACTCTGTTTTGTTTATGACTCTCCCTCAATTCTCACCACACACACATACACCCACATCTACACCGCCACAGTATAGAGAGAAGAAATGAAGGATATGTTATGGTAGAAACGAGAGCACATCAAAAGGCTATACCATGTTAAACAAGAGCAATTGATCAACAAGTCAGCACATGAGATTAAAAACAAGAAATAAAGATGTTTTTCTTTTTCTCTTTCTCTCTCTGTAGTAGTTAGTCAAAAGGCAATACCATGTTGTAGCTTATATGAACATAGACAATATTCTTCTTCTTCTTCTTCTTCTTCTTCTTCTTTGCAGGTTTTGAAAATGATGAGACTCTTTTTTTTTTTAGTGGGTTTTGTTAAGATTTTTTGAAAGGGAGATTTTTTTTTTTTTAGGTGTGGAGGTGTGGGTGTAACAACCCCGACCCACGATTAACGTTAATCCATGCTTACTTATGCTTGTAGATGCGCCCTTGGGCCTCACTACAGTTCGGACTCGATTTGTGTCGGTTCTTAATTTGATCTTGCAATGTGCAACGCAAGATTGATACATCACCAAAGAGTCCAAATCCGGCAAATCGTTTTTTGAAAACAGATTTTTTTTTGAAAGAAGTGCCAAACATGGACTGCTTTGCCAGATACAGAGTCGCCACCTAAATATTTATTTTGGGAAATTTAGGAAACCCTGACTCGTTGCCTAAGGCCACGTGTCCGTCATCACCAAAGTTGCCTCGGCTCGGGAACTTGGGTACGATTGGGGAAGGTCACTCCGTGAGCACCCTCGCTCGCTCGATCAAAGATCGGCCTCTACTAACCATGATATCAAGTTTTGAAAACATTGTGTGCTCTTATTCCGGTTATTAGCCTAGATTTACTATGTGATGCGCACAGCATACAAGTATAGACTTGATCGCCTGAATTGAAACAAAATATTTCATATTTATTTTTGAAAGTGGTTTGCTACTCGCAAGTAGGCTTAAAATGCGGATTTTACCACCCTCGGGTGGGTTTAGAAAACATGGTTTTGCCACTACCTAGTGGGCTTAAAACTCACAGTGAATGAATTGTTCCAATCCAAATAACCCAACCTTCACCCACAGGCATTCAGGCAGTTATATCACATAAGCACATAACCTCATAGTAAGCATGCTATCATGGCAGTCACTCACACGCATGTAAGGATGCTAAAGCATAAAACTTACCGAGTACTCCAAGCCAAAACAGAAGCTATGTTAGAAATCCATGCATGATCCTAACTATACAGAAATGCCTAATGCAACACATGCAAAATGCAACTAAGATAGGCTCGGCTATTCTAAACATGGCATATGAAATGCTACAGCTAACATGTATTCAACTCGGAATTGAAATACAATGTAGTGAGTATGATGCGCCGAGCCCGGTGCATGCAAAACAGATGAATGAATGCAAACATGCTATCATACTGTATGCTAATTGAAACATGCCCTAATCTAACCATCATAAGCTAGTAAATAAAAGGGAGAAAGACGTGGGGTTGGAAGACATACATCACACGCACGCACACTTCTTATAACATTGCCCTCGCTCGGAGGGTCTGAATAAATAATATACAGTCCGAATAAATAGTACAGTCCGAATAAATACAAAACCCTAATTAATTAACAAATTTAACTAGGAAAGCAGTAAACTAGCACGCAAATCTATGGACCGCCTCAGCTCTGTTCCGAATGATGAATGATGCGTGCTTGAGTTGCTTTGCGCGGAAATCCATTGCGATGCCCCAATTAGTCTCTGTTTACAATTAAGCCCAGAATATTGCACGAAGCTCCAAAAGACTGCTGGTTTCTGATTTGCTATAACAGAGAGCAAGAAAGGGGCATGGCAATGTATTTTCACATATGTATGCTTGCCTCGATCCTCGTGCCACCAATCACGCATCTCGATGCATGATGGCCGAGGAGTCGAATTGCACGACTTAATATGAAATGAATGCACATGAAAACATAACAAGGCCTAGACTCCATCACGAATAATCCGGAGTGTCGGCGATCGGGAATTGAGACACGTTCCGTCACTTGGAGTACGAAACGTCCCTCGTTTCTCGTGCTCGGGCTAACTCCTATCCCGAACACAATGCAATATGCATGACATGCATGAATGCAATCCTAACATGCAACCTAGCATACGCAATGCTATGAAATGGCATACACAATACTCGATGTAACATGGCATACACAATGCTCTAACATACAACCTAGCATACATAATGCTATAGACTAAGATGGCATACACAATGCAATATGGGCTTACACCAATATGAGTGGACCTCAGCCACACTCATATCAGCATCCACAAGATGAAAATGAGACTACCGAAATACGTGCACACATGCACGCAAACCGAGGACCAAACCTAAGGCACAGCATGCAACTCTAACAAGGCATGGCAAGAATGAAGCATGGCATTCAACATGTAAATTCCAGCACTGAAACATGATGCTAAAAGGTCCCAAAACATGGAAACATGGCACCCGATGCATGAGATGAGCCCCGAAACTTAAAACTAGGCACATGTATTGACTTATAGCTATACAAAGCATGCATTATTTGGCTATGAAGCACAAAGAAAGAGCCAAGGCAGTCCCAAAACATGAACATTTCTAGTTCAAAGCATGACCAAAAGATGCTAGCATGATGGACTAAAATAGCATGCAACTTTGACTAGCAAACATGGTTTACATGGCATGTATATGAAGCATATGAGAACTCATCAAACCAGAAAAAATCAGTGAATAAAATATGCCAAAATATGTCCAAATAATCACTGAAATGCAGCCAATGCATGCCAAAATGATGAGCTCCTTTAGAGGGCCATACAAGGGGTTATTAAGCACATACAAGATAGACACTTAGCAAGACTAAACCAACTCTGGAAATGGGTTATGAAAGCCCTAGAACCCACCAAATAGGCCCTAGAATCAGTCTCAGAAACATGCAAAGAAAGGCCTCTTTGAAAGGCCTTGAATGAGATTTCTCTATACATGCATCATAGACATAAAATATAGCCGAAAGGGCCTTGGATAGAGCCAAGGCAGACCTCAAAACCCTCAGAATGAGGCCTGGAAAGTGACTTCAAAGCATGAAAAATAGGGTCCCTTTGGAAGGCCAAAAGGATCACCAAACAAGACAAGGAGAGAGGGGGTCACCCCCCTCTGATTTTGGCCTTCAAGAATACATTTCAGTGGCTAAGAGGCCAAGCCATGGCCAATGCAAGAGCTCTAATGCATAGCCCTAATCATGAAGAGATGAAGCATGCATAGGGGGAAGATGACCCCAAACAGAAATGAGACCTTAACCAAACTTGAAGAGGATGTCAAAAAAAGACTTTTTCCAGTATATAGAAAATCTCTAAAATGTTCACAAGTAAGGCTAAAATATGATGCAAAAAAAAAAAGCCCTAAAGGAGAGATAGAGGGTAAGGGGAAGTAGATGGCCTCAAACAGCAAAGAGCCCTTCAACAAAGTTTAAGAGGGGCTCAAAATAAGACACTTTACAGTTTAGATCGAAGCCCAGAAATGCTCACAAATAAGGCTAATATATCATGCAAAATAAGCCCTAAAAGAGAGATAAAGCACAAAGGGGGAGTAGATGACTTTAAACAGCAAAGTTCTCTTAAACAAAGTTGAAGAGGAGCTTAAAATAAGATCTTTTCCAGTTTAGCTCGGAGCCCAAAAATGCAAGCAAAAGGAACTAAGATATAGAGCAAAATTATGCAAAAATGGGAAAAATAGAAGCTTACCCTTGTAGAGCCGAACTTCAGCAGCTTTTGGACCAAGTTGGTGAGCTTTCAACCTCTGCAAATGACCTCCAAGGGACTGGAATGGATGATGGAGGTGGTAGGCTATGGGGTGTAGGGTAAAATGGCCAAGAAAATAGGTGTTTGGAGGCTTGAAGTATAGCTATAGGGGTGTATGTATATCTCAGCTGGCTTTTTTTTCTAACCCTTGCAAATGGAGGTGGAATGTGTGTTATATAAAGGGATAAGGGTGAGGCTTCTTGGAGAAGCCATAAGAGGGGGTCAAGGCTTCTAAAAGAAGCTTGACCAAAGGGGTCAAGCTTCTTGGAGAAGCTAGACCAAAAAGGGTCAAGCTTCCTCAAGAAGCTTGACCAAAGGGGCCAAATCCTCTCTTGAGCCAAGCAAAGGGGTGAAAACCACCTTTAAAGGGGCCAAAACAAGGACAAAACCCTCAGACAGTGGGTCAGGTGCAAAACAGCTGGCACAGCTAGAATGCACTCAAGGAGACAAGACTGGCCGACCAGGTTCAAAAGGCCAAGGTGGTCCACCGGCCACCTCCCCTGGTCAGCCGACCAGGGGTCAAAGGGTTCAAGAAGAATTACTGGTTGGCCACCCCAAAAACGTGGCCTCCCAGATGAGTGCAACACAGCTGTGTAGAGAAAAACCAAAAAAAGTGGTTCAGGAGAGAGAAAAATCAGCTTTTTAGAGGGGTTCAAAAGGGTCAGGAAGAATTACTGGCCGGCCTACCCATATTGGTGGCCTCCCAGATGAGTAGATCACAATGGTGGTATGAAAAGTCAGAAATTGTGGCCCGGGAATGGGAAAAACCAGCTTTCTAGTAAGAAAAACGGGCGACGAAGAGTAATGAAGAGAAAAGCTGGTTTTTCAGAAAAATTGCTGGTCTCCCACCCTCCTACAACCTTTCTAACAATGAAAATAAGTTCCTTGCCAAAAATGGCCCAAGACGGATGCAAAACGAAGGTTCGGGGGCCAAAACGCGCAGTTTGGGGCCCCGAAAACAGGCAGTTGGGCACAGGAAGTGGCGTTCGACCACGAAGGTGGTCTCTCAGGCCACAGTGTCCCTCAAAAGGGAGGAAATAAGGTGTGTGCCCAAAACCGGAGCAAACAGAGGTGGTTAAGCGGTCCTGAACCGAGGCACACGGCCGACGGCTCCGAAAAATCGAAAACCGGGCTCCAAACGGGAAAAATGGCCTACGACCACGAAACGTAGCCTACGACCACTGAGAGATGGTCTACGAGACCTTTCCCTCCCTTCGGGAAAAGAAAACAAAGAAAACAGGGCCTGGTTCGCAAACCGAGGCAAAGCACAAAAGAGTCCGGAAGTCCGGAGGCAAGGCTTGCAGCCGTGACTCCGCAACCTCAGAACGAGCACAATATGCAACATCACCAAGCGCTCAATCGGTGACGTCTGAGTCTTAAGGTCGGTCAAAAATGGGGTGTCTACAATGCCTAATAAGTAATTAAAGTGAAATTTTGCATCATATGTTGCCTTATTTGTGTTTATATCTGTTCAATATAGGAAGATCTGTTCATGTTTTCGTTTTGGTTTGCAAATTGAAGGCCTTATCGGCATCCGATTCAGAAGTTGACTTGATTTATGTATTAATTGAGATTTTTAGAATCTTATGGTAGGTTTAACTGAAATTTGATTTGGAACGAATTAATTAGCATAAATTGTGCTCATTTGATTAGTGGTAAGCTTAATTAGTTAAACTCTCTAATCCAACCTATATAAGGCTAGTTTGTGCATTAGCTCTTTTGGGTTTTACACATTTTTGAGTCTATTCACACAAACAAAACGTAAGGGAGAGTAAGAGAAGGAAGGAGTTGAGATCAAAGCTAGGAATAATTGGAGAATTAAAGAGAATTGAGAGGTGAACTTCTACACTTGTGCAATTGAGACTCTAGGTAAGAATTATAGTCTTTGGCTTTTTAATGTAATTGTTTAATGCATGGAAACAAGTGAGTGAGGTGAATTCATAAGGGATTTCAACTAGAATTGAAGAAAGTTAAGTCATTTCATACATGTATGCATATATCATAGCATCTTGAGTTTGAAATCAAAGAATTTCCACATGCATTTGTAATTCATGAAGTTTGGAGGTTGATCTCAAAGAATTTCAACTTGCATGTACTCATCCTACTTGTGTTTTGAGAATTCATCTTGTGTTGCATCAATTTATGTCACTTGATTATGTTTTGGAAGCTTTTGAGTCAAACCATTGCATACATGGCATGTTTTGTATATTTTAAGTTGGGATTTTGGTCAATTGGGCATGCTTTTGGGCCTTGATTTCATGAAATGATCTTGAATTTTCAATGTTTTCCAAGTTTAAATGTGTTTTCTCAAGTGTTTGGTCTAAAAGGATGAGTTTTGTAGCTTTGAAGTTAAGTTCGGAAGCTTAGAGGCGAATCTGGAAATTCCAAAATTCGACCTCTCCGCTCGAGCGACAGATCTTGCGCTCGAGCGACTAGAAGTCTGCTCGAGCGTGAAATGCAAGCTTCCAGAAGTTTCATGTTTTTGCAGACCGCTCGAGCGACAAGATTTGCGCTCGAGCGAGGACCTGATCAAGCGTGAAAATCACTTAACCAGTACTTTTTCAAAGTTTGCAGACCACTCGAGCGAAGGAAGTTGCGCTAGAGCGGCCCTTCACACTTTGCATGTCCACTCGAGCAAAGGAAGTTGCACTCAAGCAGGACCCCAATTTTCAGCATTTTTGACCAAGTATTTTCAAATACATTTTTGCATCCTCATTGCATCTTAGGCATTCCTAGACCAAGATTAAGACTCAATAATGAAAGTGAAGGCTAAAAACACACTAAGAACAAAATGAAATGAGTTATGTTCAATCCGAGCGTGTGTTTCAGTGTGTGTATCTGTTATGATTGGTGTAGGTCACGCGCCGTGAGTGGTTAATCCATTGGTTTGCTACCAACTATATGTGAAGCTATCTGTGAGTAATAACTTAGTAAAGCTATGTTCAATATGAAATATTTTCCGAACATTATGATATGATATGAACTGTTTCTGAATGATACAAAAGGTTATTTTGTGATTATATGAATGATGATCCACTTCTTTGAAATGTTTATGTGGTATTCTTAGCAGAGGCCCTCGCCTAGGGGATATAATACTGTGGCTTATGGTCATGAGGCCCTCGCTCGGGGGAAACAATATTGTGGCTCATGTATGAGATATGTAACCCGATACTGGAGGTTCCAAAGTGGAACTTAATAAGCTTAACCAAAGAGATATGTTTAATGCTAACGGATATATCACTCATGATATGAATATGTTTATGATTCTGTTTCTGATACGAATATGGTTATGCTTCTGTTCAATAAGAGAATCGAAGTTATACTTGTGATGGACATCATTCATTTAAACCCTTTACTCTGTTATTATTCACTAAGCTTCCACTCACTATTTATTATTATGTATGTAGGTGACCAAATACGTGACCAGGCTCAGAATTGAGGACCTGGCGTACCGGTTTTGTTAGCCAGCCATTGTGCCTCCGAGGAGGTTCCCTCTTGTGAGCGAGTCGAGTCTAAATGGCTTGTGTTTACGACCTTGTCTTCTTTGAATTATGAACGAGTTTTTTGTTATGTATATACTGGGCTAAGTCCCTTTTTGGCTACATCTATATTAATTGTGACGTAAGATCTGCATTATGACGTTACGTATATATATGTATAAGTTTTTTTTTTTTTTTTTAAAAAAAGAGTTTATGTCCCATATATGTCTCCACAGCTCAATGGACTATATATGTTTCTATATTTGCTTCTGCAGCCCCCTAATTATAAGTCATTCTGTTCAGAGGCCTTTGGTAATCCAATGATTATTGGCCGGTTACGGTGTTAAACCCATAGAGGCGGGTTTAGGTCGTGATAGTGGGGGTGTGCATTCCATTGGTGGAATGTTTAAGGATAATTTTGGTATTATTTGGGGCGAGAAAAGAAATTTTAAGGGTTTCAAAATTTATAAGTGGGGGTTCAAAGAAATGAGAGATCCAAAATAATTCATGAGGTGCTAATAGCACCACTAAAAAAAAAAGTCAGTCGGCTGTCTTGTCGACTTGCCTTTCTCTCTTGTAATTATTGGCTTAAAAAAGAAATAATAAATAAAATAAATTATTAATTATTTCTAATAGTTAAATTTAATTTTTATTAAATTTTATTAAAAATAAATTCTAATAAAATTATTACTAAAAATAAATTTTTATGACAATTTTTAATATATATCATTAAAAATTAATAATTAGTCACATTTTTTGGTCGCGATTTTTATAAATTGTCATTAAAGCTCACAATTAGCGACTTTTTTTGTAATGAATTTTTCAAACTTAAAAATTAGTTACTTTTTTTGACGATTTTTTAAAATTATCGCTAAAACTTATAATTAGTGACATTTTTTGTGATAAAATTTTCAAACTGTCTTTGAAAATTAACAATTAGTGACGTTTTTTAATAATGTTTGATGAAAACATCATTAATTATCATAAAACCTATTGAACAATAAGTCTACCTATTAAGATTGTGAGATTTATTAGAAAATTATTTTTCAAGTGTTTATATCCCAATTAATTCATAAGATATTATTGTATTCCAATAAATCCTATTATTTGAACATTTAGTACTTGTTTGAGATCTACTATAAAAGCTAAAAAGTTAAAAAGTTACTAGAAAAACCAAAAAGTCCATACTATAAGCGTGTGGGGGAAGCTTTTTTTTTTTTTTTGATATCCGAAAGGTTTAGTCAATGTACTTTGAACATACATTTAGCAAAGTGAGAAGACATTCATCCCAAGAATTCCTATTAAAAAATAAAATTCATGCACACCCCGAAAGTCAACAATTTGGTCAGTGTACTCTGCATCTATAATATTTTATTACATAATTTTTATAAAAAGTCAAAAAGTTATCCCAAACATACATCTTTTTTTTTCTCTACTTTTTTAGTCAAAAATTCAAAAAGTACACTTATATAGCACATCCCAAACAATCCTTACCAAATCATAATTATCATATTTAAGGTATTTTATGGATATTTCTACCCTTATAAATATTTTTTGAACAGTTAGTAATTTGGTAAGCAATGGTGGTTTCTATGAGATGTCAATGCTTCCTCTCTGCTACTCAATTTTGAGCAAGTGTGTGAGGATAACTCAACTGATGTTGGATGCTTTGACTCTTTAAGATATCATGAAACTTGGTGCTGAGATATTCACTACCATTGTCACTTCTTAACACTTGCAATTGAGTAGAAAATTGAGTTTCAACAAACACTTTGAATTCCAAAAACTTAGTAAAAACTTCACTTTTATAATGAAGAGGAAACAACCATGTAAACTTGCTATAATCATTAATGAACAACACATAATATTTGTATGAAGAAACAGATGAAGTGAACGGCCCCCATACATCAGAGCGAATAAGGGCCGAGGGTTTATTAACTGTAGAATTAGACAAGCTAAAAGGAAGTCTATGACTTTTGGAAACACAACAATGTGAGTACATTTTATTATCAACAACAAATGAAACATTAACAGATGAAGAAGGTAACAAATGATGAGTAACAATGTGCTGAAATTTCCTTGAAGAATGATGGCCTAATCTAAAATGCCAATAAGAAGAATTAACAGTGGACTGAAAACAAGTTGGTGAAGATGATGCAGATGTAGTAGATGGAGTGGAGCAGCACTAGGAAGATGATAAAGACCATGGGAATGAAAGTCTTTATATAGAACCCTCTTGGTACTCTTGTCTTGTATGATAAACGTATCTTTATCAAAAATAATAGTGCAATGGTTATCAAAAGTAAGCTGATGGACTGAAATTAAGTTGGAAAAAATGGAAGGTACATGAAGCATGTTTGAGAGATGAAAAGGAAAGAAGGGAGTAGGGAGGAGACCTTGACAAGTGTGATTAATAGGTAAGGTTGTTCCATTACCAACAGTAACCTGATCATGCCCATGATATGGTTGAGAAGAAGAGAGATTGTTCAAATCATTGGTGATATGACTGGTGGCTGTAGAATCTAAAAGCTAGTTGGTGTTGATGGGAGAACTATCACCAGGAGAACCAGTACCAAACTGAGAAGACACTGCTAGAAATCAAGGTTTTAGAGGCATTTAAAAAACGCTGCTATAGGTCCTAAAAACGCCGTCAAATCCTTTTGCGACGTTTAGCACCAAATGCCGAAGATGTGACTGTCACTATAACTCTATGACGCTTTAAAAATGTCGCTATATTACTATAGGCGGCGTTTTTCCTAAAAGTTCTATTTAGCAACGTTTTAAAAACGCTGTCTTATCTCTTTTTCCCAAGGAAAAATCCAACCGTTATGCTATTTAGTGACGTTTTTAGAAACGCCGTGTTAGCCCTTTTTTTTAATTTTTAAATTGTACTAATTTTATGTTATTGAACTAAAAAAATACCTATAATAAAACTGAAAAATAACACTAGTATGAAATAATAACTCACATTCACATAGTAAAATCTTATCAAATGATAGTCCACAATCATTGTGCAAAAAAAAAAAAAACATTCACACACAAATCATTTGAACAACATTAAGGAGTCACCAAAATAGGATGTCACTCTATTTGAGCCAAAATAGGAATCTGGACATTTGAGCCAACTTGATATTCATATTCCCATTCACAATAACCATATTCACACACAAATCCTTTTCCTACCATATCAACCTAGTTCACCAAAATAGGATGCCCCTTTATGCAGTGTCATGGGTCTCTGCAATTATATTAGGAATCTGAGTTTTGTTGACTTGTAATCCAGCCTCTCCATCTTTGTCTCCAATGCACTTTTTCCATTAATCTTTGTTGTTCCCTGAACTGAAAAACATGTATACAATTAGGAGGGGAAGGGGGAAGAGAGAGAGAGAGAGAGAGAGAGAGAAGTTGATATAAGTAATCATAAACAATAGAAAACAATTATCCATAAACAGTTAATTCTCAACAAAAGACTAATTCTCAACAAGTAATTATAACGGTGAAATGGAAATATAAGCTGCAAAGACTAATTCTCAACAAAAGAAAATTTCATAAAGAAAACAATTATCAATCCATATTGATATCAGTAATCATAAAGTTCAATATAAAACATATATCCATATATCCATCACCCAATAGGACATAAAGCTAGCAAGTTTGCAACAACATATCTTATTCCAATTTTGCACCCACTTAATTCCAAGTACGTCAAATTCAAGACTCAAATCTGCATATATATATCAGCCATTTCTAATAATGCTTCATTTCTTGATACTATTCTTATGCACAGTACTATTGTCTATCCACCAAACAATTCACCATCTCCCTCACAAGGCAGTAACAAAAGTGCTGCAATGTCCAAGTCTAACGATTTTTTTAATTGAGAGACAAATTTAAGAGATATTCAATGATAGCCGAAGAGATATCCATGAAATTAACCCAAATATTATGTTCTAATACAGTGATTTGATGATAGAGTCAGAGAGTAAGGTGCATTTCCAAACAGGCTGTATATAAATGAAAGTATTCATTTTCTTGCTAACAATAGATAACTAAAATGATTTGGCACAACTCAAAGTTATCTATCTGATATCATTTCTTGTTAACAATCGATAACTAAAATGATTTGGCACCACTCAAAGTTACCTATTTGATACCACAATGAGAGGACCACAATTGAACAACACAAGAAAAGGAAATCCAAGGTAAACAAAGGCAATGACTATTTTCCACAAGTAATTATTGTAAAATTATAACTTTGAAAGGAAAACTAACCTGATCATGAACTTTTTCATCACTACTAGACATTATATACAATAACAGTTCTTCTACTTGTATAGAAATCAATTATATAAGATGTGTTTGATTCTATAATCGATTTTTGTATTCTTAGATTTTTTTTATACAATAATGTGTGAAATTATAAATTAAGGGAATTATCTTTATGAGCACAATGTAGTTAGTATAATACAACAAAACTTATAAACTTCCATTTTTTAGTGTATGTGTATGTGTATGTGTATGTGTATATGTATGTGTGCACACAGCATGTGCAAGTCAATCCTTATATGATCTGCCCAAATAGAAGTATAATACATGGCATATTTTGCATTACTTATAGTTTGTTTGTTATTTTAACTGGTTATCATAAAGTCTTCAAGTAAAAATACAATACCTTCACAATTTAATGTATAAAAATTTAGAAATACAGAAATATCGATCACATTATTACCCTCAAATATATCATCTGCATTACACAAACCCACATGTAAAAATTACTATTATTACAATAGATATACATATATAGAAAGATAAGTATTGGGTTTTGCATACCTAAAATGAAAGAGGAAGCAGATGTAGAGACAGAGAGGCTAGTCAAAAGGAAGAAGAAGACAAATAAAAAGAGTCCTTTATTTGTATTTAAAAAGCAATCAAATTCAGATTTCAGATTAACATAATACAAATGAAGTAGTACAAACCAATTAGGGGATACTAGAGCCAAAATTCTAGTAGTTGTGACAGATTTGCGCAGATAAGGTTTTCCTATGCAAGGCTTAGGCTGATATAGTATAGTAGTAAGAAAAAGGCTTGGCATTATAAAGGTGAACATAAACTTTTGACATGCACATATACTTTTTAAATTAGCACTGAAGATAACATCTCATAATCTTTTAAAAATTAAACACCTGTTTTAACAAGATTTTAGCTTCCAAAAGGTAAATTTTATTTCTTCTCTCCCACACACCTGTAGAGGGATTTTGGGGAAAGAAGAAAGAGAAGAAAAGAAAAGGACAGTACCATGAAACCAAAACATAGGTATACACACAGAACTCATTGTGGTAGCATATACAAATAAACTTACTATGAAGCATACATTTTGGCAGCTGGGTGAACCCATTTCAGTCACTCATTACAGTGATTTGGAGGATTAGCTAAAACCAAGATTTTGTACCTGAAGTTTGCCAAGGTGCCATGCTCCAGAAATGCACACCACCTCAAGCGTTTTGTCATGCACGGACTGAAGATTGAAATCATCATCATGCTCATAATCATTTTGCCAAAGATCAACTCCACCCATATAGCTGCCTATGTTGAGCACAATTAAACCCTTAGCATCCTAGAGGAAAAGTTAAAAGGAAAAAATTTAAAAATATGAAACAACAATAGTAATAATAATTTAAAACAACAATAACAATAAAGATCTTAGGTTATTTGAGTTGAAGTACCTTTGGGATTGGGATGTCTTTCCCATCAACTTTAAGCTAAACTTGCCATGGTAAGTCAGCACAAGTTCTGTCCATTATATCCCTTGCACCTTCTTTCAATTAGCAAATCAAAATTGTGTGTGCAAATCAAGGGAGCACACATGATGTATTTATCTAATAAAAGTTTCAAAACATATTTAGAGTATATAAGTAGTATTATGAAGAATGTAAAACATTGTTATTATGAAAAGATTCAAAACACAAGACATGAAGGATTCAAGAAGTGTCAATAAAGTGTTCAATATTATGCACTTTTATTCTTCTTTTATCTCTTAACCAAACAAATAAATAAATAAACAAACATAAAGGAACAATATGTCAATAACAATAACATGATGCTATCCAATGCAATACATGAAGTGATTCTAAAGTAGCATTAAGTAGTTTGAACAACAAGATAATATTTAATCCATTTATATTACTCAAAATGCATAGAAAATAGATAGTCATGGAAAAGGCACCCAACTGATATTTCTCCTTGTAATTGATGATAATATAAGAAAGAAAAACATGGGAAATGGAAGGAAATATGTTCACATAAAAATCATCATTTGTCACAACATGTACAAAATTTCACTAATGCTTCCATTGCATGAAATCAATCATGTAAAGATCTGTCTTTTATCCAAGTGCAATCCACTGTATGTATGGGCTAAAATGTAGCTAGCCTTAAAAGGATTATGATAATATGATAATATTAGTATAATATTATCATAACTAGTCTTAAAGAATTTTGTTAATATTAGTATAATATTATCATAACTAGTCTTAAAGAATATAGCTAGCCTTACCATTTTATGAGTTCTCTTTTCAAACATGGTATAGTAGAAAATGTGGTATAACACCAAAAATATGTAAAATACTAAAGCACCTTACCATTTTGTTTGCTTTCTTACACTGACATGGATGGCCCTCTTTGACCACTTGTCCAGCCATCATAATGAAAAAGCATAATTTGAAAATCCTCAAAAAACTATCAAAAAATAAAATAAGATTACAAACCTCTACTTGCAACATCATAAAAATAATACATATACTGGAATGGTCCATTTGTGTAACCTTTTTAACTGCTGCATCAATGTTGTTCCTTTGATCCAAACCAATTGTGAATGTTACCAAGTACTTCAGCTTCATTGTCAAATCCTGAAAGTTACAGAACGTTCTCCATAAGATAACTGGAGTTATGAGAGTAGTTACACACATGCCAAATCAATGGAAATGTCATAGAATAACTTCATGTATTATAGCTACCTTGAAAAATATGGCTTAGGCTATGTATTCCTCAACATGCATCCACTTAGTAGATGACCACTTGTTTCCTAGTATGCATGAAGAAATTATAATAACATAATGAAATTTTCAAGTACTTTTAAGATCTTTTATTCAAAGTATGATTTCTTACTTGAAGGAATGCATGAACATTAAGCTCATTTGCAGCCATCATATCAGCCTCAACACCACCAACTTGTTGTCTAGGATAAACTTTCATCATTAGCATGACATTAAGAAGAAAATATGGTAATTTTAAATAACTCAGTTGAACAGAAGCTAGTGTAAAAGAAATTGTTGGAGTTCCTACTAATACATCCAAATGCACAATTCATGTAGTCAAGTAGTCTAAGAGTAAACATGGGCTCAGAATCCTAGGCAAATCATGAAAATGTTTATAAACTACTCCCAAAATTATCATTGGCGTCCAAGAGAATGCTATTGATCAAATTCTAACTATTACCGTGTGGTGTCGACTAGTCATTCACATAAAAAATGAATATATATATATATCACAAAAAGAATTATGAATGTGAACTATGAACTAAAATGGCATCACTTGCAACACAATTAAAAATGGCTTACTGACCAGGTTGAGAACTGTTGTGCCCAGCAGCAGCAAATACAACTTACCTTGTAATGGTTTCAAATTCAAGTTACATTCTCTAATTAAAATTACACAGGATGAAACCACACACCAAAGCTATGATTGAGGCTTGTAGGTTCATAGATGGAAAAAGGTTGATGCAATAGCATTATCAGAATTGTAATTCATGTAAGATAATGGTATTTTTATCAGTTTAACAGCTTTGAAATACACATATTGACATTACAAACTTCTGTTTGAAAAAAAAAAAGGACTTCAGTTTAAGTGGACACAACCATTCAAAACCGTGCTAACAAATTAAAAATGGAAAATTTACCTCAACCAGATGAACATTGGAAGCATGACTTAAGAGTACAAAAGCAAATTCCCCAATTTCTGCCAGAGACATTCCAACCTACAAATATCGAACAACTAAGGTCCCCCTTGTCAACAGAGATGTCAAAGATCAAGGTGTACAAAAGAGTAGTCAAGCAAGTAGTTGGTAAATCCTTACAAGTAGTGAGGTCTTGTTATTGTATCGAAATCCTTTAACTACTGTTGCAACCACAAGAGTCTTTATGATAATCACCAATATAATGGCTGCTAGTAAAATATCAATGTGATTCCAGTCTGAATCCCCAGATAGAGATCATCTAAAAAATATCACGGTACACATGTCCTACTACAGTCTGAATCTCCAGATAAAGATCATCTAAAAAATAGAAACTTATATATATTCATCTAAATCCTGAGGTTTCAGAAGAGTACCCGGCATCCAATGAGACGATATAACAGCTGTTGCAAAGTAGGCAACTGCTCCAACAGTTCTTCACTATCCACCTCCGTAGTTTTGCTTTAGCCCTATTAGTAAAGAGAAATAACAATTAGAAACTGTCACAGATCTTAGCTGGTTAAAACTTAAAACTGATGACACCCAAAACATTACAATATAAATAATTCAAGTGTTTTATAATCTTATTATTTTATCATACCCATGACAACAACTGATGTACCAACAGATGAACAAAATCCACACATATACGACATTTGCATATAAAAGAACAATAAGATTTATCATAACAGAGCAATGTAAATGAAGCCACAAACAATCTAACCCCAACTAGAGAATAATAGCCATGTTAAACAAGCATAAAGGATATCAAAACCATTCAAAAGCAGCATAAAATGAAATATTTTCAGAAACAAAATATGAACCAACAAACAATCAGTACGTTCACTGAGAAAAAATAACAGGACATCAACATTCAAATATCAAAACCATTCATAGAATTTCACAGGATTGATTTCAATAACCAAATCGACATTGCACCATCAGTTCAGCTTGAGAGAGAGAGAGACAGAGAGAGACAGAGAGAGAGACAGAGATAGTGGAGCTCACCGATCTAAATCGCTAAGATGAACTTTGATTTTGATTTCGAGAGAGAACTTTGAAATGGCTCTGATGAATCACCATTTTGTTTCGCTGAGACCGAGCTGAATCTCTACATCACCGAGCTGAATCTCTAAGATAATTAGGGTTTAGACAGCAGTAGAGCTCACCGATTTGAATCTCTGAGATAATTAGGGTTTAGACAGTAGTAGAGCTCACCGATCTGAATCGATTTTGAGAAAGAACTTCGAAATGGCTCTGATGAATCACTGATGTGAGATCTTCGAAATGGCTCTGACTTCGATTTTGAAAGAACTTAGACAGCACACAGAGAGAGAGAGAGAGAGAGAGAGAGAGAGAGCTTGTAACGCCCTCAAAATAATACATAAAACCTAGCAATTTCGACATGCATTGATGTAAGAGAATAAAACATTCTTCCATTCATCAGAGTATTCTTACAAAAGATATTACATGTTGATAACAAAAATAAATGCCCTACGGGCTTACAACTTTCCAAGCCAATACTTGGATACAAAAAGTGAGTGCTAACTCAAATACATATTAAGCCCTTAGCTTGAATTTACATGTAATATCAAAATAACAAAACAACCAAAAAGAGTCTTCAACTCCAAATCCTCCCAAGCTAAGTCCTTGGAGGTAGCATATCACCTAAACCTGAAAATGATGTCCCATATAGGGTGAGTCAATGCCAATAGAGATATACTAAATCAAATATAAGCAATGACTAAAACAATAGCATTTGATAGATGGCCAACATTTATAAACCAGTTATATCACATCATAGTTCCATGACAATTATGTCCATGTTACGTTCCACTTTCCTTTACTTATCCAAATCATTTCATAAACATGGCTCAGGACCTGGCCAAACAATTAATAGGAATACATTCCTTATTAAACATTTCCCTTATTCACAATTTAAATGAGTCTACAACTCATATTAAAACACTTCCAATATTTCAATTTAATACACACATTTGTTGTATTAACATTTCAAGTGATACACACATTTGTTGTATCCATGGAGTCCATCCCCTATCTCCTCTCAGACACGTTTGAGAGTCCATCCCCTATCTCCCCTCAAACTATGGAGTACATCCCCTATCTCCTCCCGAACCATATGCATATACAATGTATTTAACACTTGTTATACACAAAATAAATCAATACACATATTTGCTGTATTAACTCAACCGTCATATTCAATGACATATTCAATGTGATTGGTTTCAGTTTTCCCTAATCAACATACAGTATCTACAACAAGCAAGACTATCCTCCACCGATAGCCCAAAGCCGTTATTTCTAAACAGAAAACAAATGCATTAAACAAATATAATATCAACAATTACACCGGTGAGTGATAAATTAATCCAACTACACCATTCAATTCCATAAATTCCCAATTTCATGGATTTCAACTCAATTTCATATTTTCCCAAATTAATTAATTAATTTGTTTCAATAATTAGGGCATTTCCCCCCCTCCTTTCCTCTATATCAACCCTAAGGTTTGATTCCACCAATTTAACAACAATAACTCCATTTTCCAATGTCTCACATATACATGGGTTTTAATATTTAAAAACCCCTCTTTTATAAATCACACAACAACCCTAACTTTTCCAAAATTACCCAACATTACCAACTAATCAAAATGACCAAAATTTAAGACAAAGCTCATAAGATGGAGTAAGGTATCCCTACCTCGAAATGAAGAGCTCAAATGGAGAAGATGACCAAAATCCAAAGTGCTCCAAATCCAAGATTTTTCAGATTAAAATGTAACCCACACAACCCTCTACCTTTCTTACAAAGAGATTAGGGTAGGAACTCACTAGAAGTAGATCAATCCCTAGAGAGAAGGTAAGTGTAGAGAGAGAGAGAGCCGAATTATAGGGTTTTGAAATCAAAAGAGATGAAAAAGTGAAGTGTTCCCCGCTGCTGCCTACTGATATAACACAAGCTCGCTCGAGCGAATGATTGGTCGCTCGAGCGACCAGACACAAAGAACCCTCGCTCGAGCGTAGAAAGTCTCGCTCAAGCCAACAATTCGAAGCTTCAGGTCTGTAACGCAGAAGCATGCTCGAGCGACAGAATGCTCGTTCGAGCGAAGAAACCCAAAACATAGACCTCGCTCACTCGAGCGAAGGAAATCTCGCTCGAGCGAAGAATTGCAACCTTCAGGTCCAGAATTGGACGCAGACGCAAGCTCGAGCGAAGGACTTCTCGCTCGAGCCACCAGATACAAAACTCAACTCTCGCTCGAGCGAAGGATCTAAAACACAGAGCTCGCTCGAGCGACGAAAGTCTCGCTCAAGCGAAGATACAAAATTATGGGCAACAACACTTGGTTCAAACTCACTACCAACCTGTAACAAACCTGCCCAAAACATCCTATAACTCAAATACAAAGTATTGAAGGACGGAAACAAGATATATACAATACCCCACACCACGAGACCTAAGCCCGGGATACAACAACCAAAGGAGGAAGAACCAGGATCGCTATAACCTCTCCCCTTTAAGGAATTTCGTCCGCCTGAAATTAAGCACAAGTTTTCAAAAACAAGTTTTTTTTTTTTTTTCCTCAATTTTTAACAATGTTATCAACCAACATTTCACAACCTGACCTAGTACCGGTTATTCTATCTCTATTCGAGAAGCAGCTTACAATATAATTTTTAACCTGCATTATCAACATGCATTCCTTTGAAATTTACCAATTTCAACACATATTCCACAATTTAACTACATATTCAATGCCAATAACATATTTGCATTCTAAAATAGGATTTACATATGCAATGCTAAAATAAACTTCAATTTCAAGGCAAGTGCCATAATATTTCCATAAACCGAAATATATACAATGTTTTACAACTTAAGACATACACAATGCTCTTAAGGTTTAACAATACAACAAAATATACAATATATGCTCAAACATCCACAAATAGGTCCGGATATTTCTCTCGGACCTCCAATTCACGTTCCCAAGTGGCTTCCTCAACCTCGTGATGTTTCCACAAAACCTTTACCAAGGGAATTGTCTTGCCTCGCAAGACTTGATCCCTTCTATCCAAGACCCGAACCGGTCTCTCCTCATACAGGCATCCTCATCTACCCCTAAGTCGGTCCAATCTAATACATGCGACGGATCCGGCTCATACTTCCGAAGCATACTAACATGAAACGCGTCATGCACTCCGGACAACGGCGGCGGCAAAGCTAACCGATAGGCAACCTCGCCAATCCTCTCAAGGATCCCAAAGGGACCAATAACCGAGGGGACAACTTCCCACTTTTACCAAACCTCATCAAACCCCGCCTAGGTGATATTTTCAAGAAAACATGATCACCCACCTCAAATACTAACGGTCTCCTCCTACGATCGGCATAACTCTTTTGACGACTCTGGGCTGTAACAAGCCTCTTACGGATAAGCACAACCTTCTCCGTCGTTTCCCGAACCAACTTCGGGCCCAACAAAGGTGCATCACCCACCTTGGCCCAACAAACTGGAGATCTACACGGTCGACCATACAAGGCCTAGAACGGTGCCATACCGATACTCGACTGAAAACTGTTGTTGTAGGCAAACTCCACCAAGGGCAAGTGTCTCTCCCACGACCCACTAAAATCAAGGACACAACCTCGAAGCATATCCTCAAGGATCTGAATAGTACGCTCAAACTGCCCGTCAGTCTGAGGATGATAAGCTGTGCTAAAGGTCAACCTGGTGCCCAAAGCACTCTGCAAAATCTGCCACAACCTAGTAGTAAAACGTGGATCTCTATCTGAGACGATCGACACTGGGACCCCGTGCAATCTCACTATGTCCCGAATATAAAAGTCGGCAAGATGATCTACCGAATCTCTCACGCGCATAGGGATAAAGTGCGCCGACTTAGTCAACCGGTCTACAACCACCCAAATAGCATCACTACCCCGCTGAGTCCTCGGAAGACCTACAACGAAGTCCATAGTGACATGCTCCCACTTCCACTCGGCAATAGGCAAGGGTTGTAACAAACCCACGGCCTCTGATGTTCAGCCTTCACTTGCTGACAAGTAAGGCACTTAGACACAAAAACTGCCACATCTCTCTTCATACCCCTCTACCAAAACTGGCGACCCAAATCACGATACATCTTAGTGCCTCCCGGATGCATCGCAAGGCGTGAATGATGAAACTCTCGGAGTACTTCCTCTCAGCAAAACTCCGGTACAAACAGACGGTCTCGGTATCTCACACTCAGGTCGGGATACACAGTCAAACCCTTTTCAGCCTTCCCGCTGGAGATCTTCTCTCGGAGGGATTCTACCTCAAGGTCACCTCTCTGTGCCTCTAACACTCGACTCACAAGTGTAGGCTGTGCACCAACAGAAAACAAGGCCGCAACCTCAACAGATTCGCCCAGAAGCAAATCAAACTCGCTAAGAGCACCCAACATCTCCCACTCCCGGATGGCTATACAAGCTACATCACTAATGGATTTCCTACTAAGGGCATCGGCCACAACATTGGCCTTCCCCGGATGATAATACAACTCGAAGTCGTAATCCTCAATAAGCTCCATCCACCTCCTCTGCCTCAAGTTCAAGTCTTTCTGTGTAAACAGATATTTCAGACTCTTATGATCCGAGAATACCTCGAACCTCTCACCATAAAGATAATGCCTCCAAATCTTCAAGGCAAAAATCACAGCTGCTAACTCTAGGTCATGTGTAGGGTAATTTGTCTCGTGTATTTTCAACTGACGTGAGCCATAGGCAACCATTTTCCCCTCTTGCATCAACACACAACCCAAACCCTCTCGTGAGGCATCGCAGTAAACCGCATAACCCAAACCCCTCTCCGAAATAATCAGTACTGGAGCGGTGGTAAGTCTAACTTTCAACTCTTGGAACGACTTTTCACAAGTCTCACTCCACACAAATTTGACCCCTTTCCGTGCCAATCTAGTCAATGGTGAAGCTAGCCTGGAGAAATCCTTTACAAACCGGCGGTAATACTCAGCTAATCCCAAAAATACTCTTAGGCTGCCAATCCTACACTGCCTCTATCTTGGATGTATCAACAGACACCCCTTCCCCGGAGACTACATGGCCTAAGAACTTCACCTCTCTTAGCAAGAACTCACACTTCCCAAACTTAGCATACAGCTTATGGGCTCTAAGCAACTCAAGCACCACTCTCAAGTGTTCCTCGTGCTCCTCCTTAGAAGGTGAATAAATCAGAATGTCGTCCACAAAGACGACTACAAAACGATCCAAGAATTCCCAGAAGATCTGATTCATCAAATCCATAAACACTGCTGGTGCATTGGTGAGCCCAAAAGGCATCACCAGAAACTCATAATGGCCATACCGCGTACGGAATGCCGTCTTCGGAATATCCTCCTCCCTGACCCTCAACTGGTGGTAACCCGATCTCAAGTCTATCTTAGAGAAACAACGGGACCCCTTCAACTGGTCAGACAAATCATCTATACGAGGCATAGGGTATTTATTCTTAACCGTAAGCCCGATTCAATTTCCGGTAATCAATACAAAGTCTCAAGGCACCATCTTTCTTTTTAGCAAAGAGGGCCGGTGCTCCCCACGGCGAAACACTAGGACGAACAAAGCTCTTATCTAACAATTCCTGGAGTTGAATCTTCAACTCACTCAATTCGGTTGGGGCAAAACGGTAAGGTGCCACAGAAATCGGTGTCGTGCCAGGCACTAGGTCAATAAAGAACTCGATCTCTCGATGGGGTGGCAAACTGACAAGATCCTCGGGAAAGACGTTCGAGTACTCACAAATCACTCTCGGCAATACAGTCTGGGTCTCATCACACTCACTACTCATAAGGCTAGCGAGAAGACCACTAAGCTCATTCTGCCCTCGCGGATCATACACTAGTGGCAAGACACTATCAACCCGATCCCCCAAGAAATGGAAGCAATCCCCGCTCAAGGTACAAACTGTGACCCTCTGGCGGTAACAATCGATAACAGCCCGGTATGACAATAGCCAGTCCCATACCCAGAATAACATCAAAACCCGACATAGGCATAACTACAAAAGGAAATGGAAGTCGGCGGTCGGTGACCTCTATATCACAGCCCTGACACCCTTGTTTCAAAATCAATTCACCCAC